>OX578150.1:120105245-120585245 GCA_951213105.1 Amaurobius ferox | reverse complement strand
AAAATGAAACCAGGAGGAAAGAAATCATAAGTTTGGGACCATTTTACCAAGAATGCAAATAAGTCTGTGACTTGCAAAATATATAAAAAGGATTTTAGGTATTGTGGGAACACAACAAATTTAAGAGACCATCTTAAACGCAAACATCTTACTTGTTTACATGTCGTGACAGACACACCACCACTCATTGACGCAGTGGTGCACACTGAAAGTGAAACTCTTATGCAGCAAATGAAGGTTAAATTCCGGTTGCAGATGATGCTACTCCTGCGGCAAAGCGTCAACGGCAGTTAAGACTCTTTGCCCGGGAAAATGAACTGTTGGCTTCGGAAAAGAATTTGATTGCCAACCGCTCTCTTTGGTTGAAAATGGATGCTTTTTAAACTATGCTAAACAGCTACAACCTATATATAAACCTGCTAGTAGGAAAATTCTCACAAACAAATTGCTCCCAGAAATGTACAGTGAATGTAAAACCGAAATAAAAGAGGAACTGGGCAGCGCTTGTTGTTGTTGAGACCCAGACGGTCCGACCTAATAAAGAGGTGTAAGGTAACTGTTTGGACGGCCGGGAAGTGCCACCCAATTTTGACCGGAAACCAGTGCGGATGGCATCCACAGGGACCGTACCCTCCTCCCCTACCACCAACCTCTCGGAAGGGACTTACGGACCCACATGTTTAACGTGATCGTACTCCCCGTGAACATGGCGGCAGATTTGGCAGTGGCTAGAATCGAATTCGGGCCTACAGAGTACAATTCCTGCGCGCTAACCACTGGGCTACCGCACCCTGGGCAACGCTTGTAACATAGCTGTGACAACTGATATGTGCATCTCAGATAATGCAAAATCCCTCATTACTATTACTGCCCGTTTCAGTCAAAATGATGTTTTGCATTCATCTGTCCTCACCACCAAGGAAGCTCGCGACAGACATTTTGGACAAAATATTGCAACTTGTCTGCAAGAAATATTGGATGACTGGGGCATCAGTAACAAAATCGTTACTATAATTACTAATAACGGGGCAAACATAAAAAATGCTGTTATTGAGCACCTTAAAAAGAGACATCACCCTTGTGTCACTCACACTTTAAATTTAAGCGTGAATGAAGGTTTAAACAGCACTGAAATACTTATGCCAATGTTAAATAAAAGTCGAACTCTCGTTGGGTATTTCAAAAGTAGCTCTTTGGCTGCGGAAAAGTTTCGAGAACACAACATCAAATGGGTGTTCCAGTGTTGAAACTAAAACAAGATGTTGTAACACGATGGAATTCCACGTTGGTAATGCTAGAAAAAGACTGTTCGCAGTCAAATTGCCAATATCAGCGGCTGTATCGAGCTTATCAAAAGCACCCTAGTTCTTAGATGCTACAGAGTGGGACATAATTTCTGATGTTATTCCCATTCTGAAGCCGTTTGAAAGTTTGACGGTGACATTATCTGGTATTACTCCACAATGTCCATGATCGTTCCACTTATTCGTGGACTTCAGAATGCTGTCAAAAAGCAAAAGCCGCGTACCTCACCAGGATGCATTTTACAAAATACTCTGTTGGATGTCGTGTTATGGCGTTTGAGGTCTTTGGAGTCAAACAGAGCAGTGGCAAGAGCAACTTTTCTTGACCCCAGATTTAAAAAGACTGCTTTTGGAGTTGATGGGAATGCACGAAAAGCACAAGAGTGGATATCTGGGGAATTAGAATCAATTATTCGGGCGAAATCCCAAGAATTACCAAGTTGTAGCAGTCAATCTACAGCTCATACAAATACAGAAAACTAATTTTCTATATGGGAACATTTTGATTTGAAAGTAGCTCAAGTAAAAACTGCAATCACTCCTGCCACTTCCGCTACTTTGATGATTAGGCAATACTTAGAGATGCTTCACATCACCAGAACCTTTACAATTCTAGAAAAAGCAAAATAACACTTTACCAGAATTGTATGAGATGCAGTGAAAGTATTTATGCATTCCTGCTACTTCTGTACCATCCGAACGTGTTTTTCAAAAACTGGACAAGTAATAAATAATCGTCGAAATCGTTTATCATAAAATTTAGATTACATAATATTTTTAAATAGTAATTTGTAATATAAGAGAGAGATATAATTCTTGGGAACCTTGGAAAAGACCCTAAAATTAAGTTTGGGATCCTAGATAAAGATACCCAGATTAGGCTTGGGATCCTAAATAAAAACACCCAGATTAGGCTTGGGATCCTTGATAAAGATGCCCAAATCTGAAAATCCTAAGATTAGGCTTGGTATAATAAAGAAAGACACCCAGGTTAGGCTTGGGATCCTAAATAAAGACACCCAGATTAGGCTTGGGATCCTTGATAAAGATGCCCAAATCTGAGAGAAGACTATATATTACCAAGATTGTTTATGAATACCTGTTAAGTATTCCCCTTGCCTACAAAAGGTTGGGTGGTTGTGTGGGCATGGCTGAAACTCATGCAGCTACCTCCACGTGATGAGTTTTGGGCAACAGTCATATTCTTATTACAGAGCTCCAAAATATTCAAAATTTATTATACATTTAAAATTTTTTCGGTGGGGCCCTTTGTTATGACTGACTAACAACTGCAAAATTATTAATTTGCACTTAAAATGTATTAATTGCATATAATTTAGAAGTGAGAAAGTTTTATTGTGACGGTCTGATTTCAGCAATCTATACATTATTCAGGGTTTATTCAGCACATAAAATTTTCTGTTGAAGTCTATACATTTTCATTTACTTAAACTTACTTAATTGATACAGACTCTGCAACACTAGTAATAAGTTAAATTAAATTAATCTTGGACAAAGTCAGATAATTATTTTAGTATCATGTAACAAACATGGATAGCCCCGATGGGAGATACATTCTGAACAGTTTATCCTACCATATGATCGATTTAAGCACATGTATGCGTACAAATTCTTTATCCTGTTTTATATTTTGATGCATAAATATTTTAAATTACATGTAAATAGAGTAATAAATTTATACATTTTTCAATTACTTTGTCTACCTTCTGTTTGATTCGGGTTTCTATAGCATATCAGAGTGCTATTTTTAAATCGTATTTATATTACAAAAATACTTTCCACTGTTTTAAACTTTGCCATACAATTATAATTCAATATTTGTAACCGAATTGAATTAAATATTTTTATGAGCAATTTCAATTGTTTAGAACCAATTTCTATTGCTTACATTAAATAAAGTATTATATTCTTAATAAAGTATGACTTCCATATCACTCTTATTGTGAATCCACCAAACACATCTTAAGCATTTATAAAAATTTGCAAATTTTGACTATTTAAATTTAAAAAAAAATGTTTCCTTTGGTATTACTTGTTTTAAATGTAATTAATGCAATTTATCTTCATAAGTACAGTAGAGCTTGTTTACAACGAAGCTAAAGTGATTAAAATATGTGTTCCCTTATGATATTAAGAAACCCACACAAAACTTTAGTATAATCAATAAATTGTTATCAGCGAGCTCGATTGTATGTTGGATACTATTGCCAGTTCATAAACATTTTTGTTCACACATGTTCAAATTAAAACATTTAGCCTCTCTGCTTCGTTGTCTCAAATTATTATAGTTTTAAACACTAGGGGGCTCTGTCCCCTGCTAACGCAACCCTCTTCGAGAGGCTTCGTCTCCTACTCGCTACGCTCGTTACATATCTATCTTTCTGAAAAATTCTACTTTCAAAAATATATTTTCTATACCGGCCTATTTTCCGCAGGAGGGATAAGCAGGGATTTTGGAAACCCAGATCCAAAATAAAAAACTTAATTCCTTGATCATGATCTCGCTTCGCGAGTTATTTCATACCAGACTAAAGTTTAAATCGATAAACGGTTTATTTCATCGTGTTACTCCATTATTTCTCTATAAATGTACCAAATTTCATATTTTTGTATGCTATAGTTTTTACGATATAAGACAGAGAAATCGCTAGACGTGCAGATACGAAAAAAAAAAGTTCATTTCAGAAGTGTATAAAAAGTAAAATATTTCAAAAACTACAATAAAATTAAAAAAAGGTCTCCGTCCAGCAAAAATTCACCTATGTAGGTACCCGCCTGCAAAAATTCGTGGTCTTGCTATTGTTAGTCTATCCAGGACGCGAACTCGCAGTTCAAATATTTTGTCTTTAATTTTGACATTAAATATTTCTTAAACTGCAATATATATAAAAAAACGGTTTATTTTAGCATATTTCCCAAAGCATTTTCTACAAGTGTACCAAATTTCATATTGTTATATGCAATAGTGTTTTCGGTACGAAGCAAAGAATCTCGAGAAACGAAAAATTTATCAAACAGCAGCGACAGCTACTTTTCTTTAATATAGAGAGATAATTACTGCGGAACTAGATAAGGCAATCAACCTTATGGCAAGGTATGGTTGGCATAGTTTTTACTGTCCAATACAAGTTTTTTTCTGTAAAATAGCATTAATTGATGTTAAAAGAACACTGTTGACATTAAAAATGTTTTAAGATGACAGAAAGTCAACATTATCAAACATGGTATCAATCTGAAGACTTTTTCAAGCCTGTTAAAATAAAGAATAATATGCTATAATTGTGATCATTTAGATCAATGATACAGATTTTTAAAAATTTTTCTAGTAAAAAAATCATCACAAAATAAAAGTATGCATAAGAGGCTATTTATGGCTGAATGATCAATGAACCTAACAGTTTCAATCATTGTAGTAAAAAATCTGATGTGGGCAACACATGACTTTCCTTATATAATGCAATAAATTTACTACTTTTACAGCAAAAACAAAAAGGTTTTTCATATAGTAGATACTTATATTCTTTCCAAGATATTGAATTTTCGATAATTAGTCGTGATTTTTATTGATTTAGCGTCATTTTTTTCCATTTGTCGAGATTTTCGCTAATTTGGCAACATTTCAAAAAGTCGCCAATATTCCTCCAAATTCGTCGCCACAATCTGGCCAAGAGTTATGGACGGAGAAATAAGTTATTCTTATAGCAGATAAATAATTATTGGCGTTCAAATACAAAAGTATTACTCAAAGTATATTTTGTCATGAATGGAACGAGCAAGATCCACGAGAATGATGTCATCCAATTTATCGCATGATATTACATGTGAAAAGTGAACATGTTTCTCAACATTTAATATTTTTTTATAATTTGTGGGATATTTTGATAAATTTATTTGAAAAATGTGCAATATCTCGAGAACGGTTTATGCTAGCGTTCTAAAGTTTATGTCAATCGTTTTCTAAGGAAAAATTACATAAGAAATGTCTATTTGCGTAACTTTATTAAAGGTTTTGATTTTTTGATGATATTTTCAAAATTTCACTCGAAAATTTAGGGGGGTTCTGAACATTCGATTACGTTTAAAAACAACAGGCTTCCAGTATTCACGGATTGTGATTTTTGTACCAAATTTTCTCGAATCGCTCCATTCGTTCGTGAGATATCGTCTCCACACACACACACACACACACACACACACATCACCTCAAACATGTTTGATTCGTGATCAGGGATGCTTGAAACGTGCACTCCCGTCGAAAACTCGAATTCGAATTTTCGACCCCGTCACAATACTTCCTTATATATTATGTATATAAGGAAAGTAAAAACAGACGGAATGAAATTTTTGTCTTCATAGCATCATTAGTCTCCCTTTGGGGAAGGGGTAAATTGCCAAACTTGGTATCAATCGCAAGTTACTCTTCATTTTAAAGGACTTGAAAAAAAAATCTTCTGATTGATACCAAAATTGACAATGTACCAATTCGGAGGGTATAATTTGCTTCACCGAAGGTGAAAATGACGACACCAAAACAAAAATTGATTCTGCATTAATTTTCACTTCAATGATTTAAATTGTCATGTTTTGTGGTCATTGAGCCTCGTATACATAATTATGTCAAGGTTTGTCATATGCTGGCATGTTAAGAAAATAGTGAAAATAATAATTCTCTATACTAAAGAATATAGTATAGAGAAAGTGTTGTTTTCATGAAAATTTTCGATTTTAAGGTCAATATATGTATCAGGAGAGAACTGGCCGAGAGGTAAGAACACCTTTCGACATGCATATGGACACTAAATTCACTAAACTAACCTTTAAGCAATTTGTATAGGAAGCCAAGAAAACTCACCAAGAAATGCTGCAAAAAGTTTACAAATATCAGGCAGAAGCCAATAATACCCCAAAAAGATATCTTAAACCACCAGGAACGTACAAATTCAAAGCTGGTGACATTGTATATCTAAACAATTTTACAGCTGTATCACCTCTAAAATTTAAATTTTCAGGTCCTACTATAAAAACTATTCTAAGAAATAATAATACAATAGTTGAAAATGAGGAGAAAACGATAAAAGTGCATTTTGATAAATTATTCGTAGTTCCAAAAATTAGAACACATCTAAAAGTAAATTTTCAAGTGAATACGCAAAATTTAAATGTTGGCAAGTGTATTTTAATATGTGTTGACATATAATGGAGACTTTTGCATTTCATGCTAGCGTGACTTGCATTCATAAGAATTTCTCTTTTTCTTTTGCCATCTTTTACTTAACTGAGTCTAACTTTAGGACATAAATTTTACATGTGTAGAATTTTTCACTAAGTGATAAATATAACATTCAAATTAATGTAAGAAATATATACCTTAATTTAACAGCTTCTATTTACACAGTACACCATTATCACGGAGTTGTGGGAATCGTAGTCCGCTATACTCTCCTCCCCCCCAATTGTCAACTGACCCAGCGATTCCTGGAGATCCGGGAACTCTGTGCAAGTCGATGCCGGTTTGGGTTATTTCCCGCCTAACTGGTGATCGGTGTCTCACACAGACTGCACCGATGATAGTTGGCGCGCTCATCTGACGTGTGTTGTACACTGCATAGGGGCCCAGGATTGACGCCCCGCAAACACTCCGTCCGTAATCAAGATTGGTATCACGTCTGCATTCAATAGATAAAATTCAGGACAAAGCGTTTTTAAAAAAAACGAAAGGTCTTTTATTTAACACATCGTAAAAGACGTGCAAAGTATGTTAAAAACTGCCAGAGCGCTTTCGGATGTATATACGCCCTTCATCAATGGCTACATGAATAATAAAAACATGGAATGTTTATATATAGAGAGACCAGTTTAAAGCAAATTTGCATAAAATATAAACTGGTAAATGAACTTACTAAAAATAATACAAGAAATATACACGGAAATTACAAAATAAGTTTAAACGCTTACGAATTTTATAATATTACAAGAAAAGAACTAATACAAATTTCAGAAAAACATCAAGCATGATATTCCTGAGAATGACGTCGAAAATAACTATCAAGAGGTTTGAATTGCATAGAATCGAGAATGAGTCGTCAAGCATAACTTAAAATTTGAACGGGATCAAAATTACAAATTGGGTTAAGGTAAATATAAATAAACAGGGATTCATAAAAGAAGAATACTACGTGGATTGTTACAACGAACCAAAAAGAAAGTTTTTTCAGAAACGGGAAGAAATTTATCATTAACCACATATTGAGCAAGAGTCGTAGAAAGTTTACCAGATTTGACATCGCGAGCATGTTCTGTTAAATGGATGCCAACAGTACGTTTTGTACTACCAATATAAAATTTATAGTCACCAGCAGGGGATAACAGGGGAACGACATACACCCCAGCAAAGCTTTTAAAGTCATCAGAATTGAAAACCCACTCTGTCGGTGTATAATCGTCAATGAAGTGAGATATAAACTGAGCGGTGGATTCCGTCCTTGCAGTCCCCACAGTTGTTACGGCTCAAGTGTAGTTAAAGGGTCCAAAGGGTGCGTAGAAAAGCTGGCGATTTCCTCGCTGCTTCAATGATCGCCACCGCTCGAAGAATGAATTAATCGGTCTGGTTCGGCCCTGGCTCGGTTTTGCTACGAATCGCCATAACGTAAATTGTTGAATGGTTGCGCCTGATTACGAGCTACGCCTGAGTGTGCGTGCTCGCAGAAGAGTACAAAAGTCGTTGATACCGTGCTGTAGGCATAGGCCGCCGCTAGAGGGGCCGTGGATACCGTGCCTAAAAATGCATCAAAATGCATACCGGATCGAGCTTCCAAAACAAGTGCAAACACTTGGAGATCTTCTCTCTCAAGCTCAGAAATGGAGTCTGATTTTACATTTTAAAGTTGAGTCCCTTCAGAAGAGGGAGGAACAAAAATAGGGTGTAAGTCATCTCGTCCTCTCATTCGATATTTCCCTTCAGTGCAAGGAAAAGGCGGTTCTATTTCTGACCAAATTACTTCGAAGTGACGCTCATATCTTATACGTCCCAATAGAAATCGATGACCGGAGGGGTTCCCACAGCTGGGAGGTCCCAGACCGGGTCTCGATGTAAGCAACACCTGACAGGGGTTATAAATTTCTAGAGATTTGTAATTTTACAATTTTACATTTGTTACAAGCTCTCTCTTTTATGATCATTTACAACCACTGTTATGTCCAGGGCGCGGTAGTCCAGTGGTTAGCGCGCGGGAGTTGCACTCGGTAGGCCCGGGTTCGATTCCCTCCGCTGTCATAACTGCCGCTGTGTTCACGCGGAGTACGACCACATTAAACATGTGGGTCCGTAAGTACTTCCGAGAGGTTGTTGGTAGGGGAAGGAGGGTACGGTCCCTATGGATGCCTCCACAAGTGAATGTGGATGCCTCCTGGAAGTGATGGGGGGGGGGGGGGGTTACAAGGCTAGTGCCTTGTAGTACCGCAACCGATAGAGGCAACGCTTGTAGTCCCCCTAACAAGAATCAGTCAAGTTATGCTCTCCAGCATATTGTTGATTACCCACACCAGATATTGTCGGTTTGGATCTCTATAGACATTCCGGTGGGTCGGGGTCATGGCTTTTAGTTTTTTCCTTTATGTGTATGATGCGCCTAAAGGGGCGGGCATGTCCCGTTTTTTCTGAGCCAAGGCTGATTCAAGCTCGGAGCTAGTATCCGGGTCTGCCCCACACCCACTGAGGGCAGAGAATGATAAAGTTGCAAAACAATAAAATCAGAAACTGGATGGTCCATTGCTTACCTATACATCAGACTTTGAAAATTCGGAAACGTGTATTTAGATGCACCTGATTAATACTGTATTATACCATAATATTTAATGTAATAATTTTAAATATGTATATACGTGTATTTTTACTTTCCTTATATACATAATGTATAAGGAAAGTATTGTGACGGGGTCGAAAATTCGAATTCGAGTTTTCGATGGGAGAGCACGTTTCAAGCATCCCTGATCACGAATCAAACATTTTTGAAGTAATGTCTGTGTGTGTGTGTGTGTGTGTGTGTGTGTGTGTGTTAGTGGGTCTGTGGAGACGATAACTGACCGATTCGAACCAAATTTGGTACAAAAATCACAATCTGTAAACACTGGAAGCCTATTGTTTTTATACGCAATCGAATGTTCAGAACCCCCCTAAATTTTCGAATGAAATTTTGAAAAAATCGTCAAAAAATCAAAACCAATAATAAAGTTACGGAAATAGACATTTCTTATGTAATTTTTCATTAGAAAACGATTGACATAAATTTTTAGAACGCTAACATGAACCGTTCTCGAGATATAGCACATTTTTCAAAAAAATTATCAAAAAGTCATATAAAATAGAAAAAAAATATTTCCTGTTGAGAAACATGTTCACTTTTCATATATAATATCATGCGATAAATTGGGTGACATCATTCTCGTGGATCTAGCTCGTTCCATTCATGAAAAAAGATACTTTGAGTAATACTTTTGCATTTGAACGCCAATTTATTTACTGTAAGAATAACTTATTTCTTCGTCCATAACGCTTGGCGAGATTTTGGCGACGAAATTGGCGGAATGTCGCCAACTTGGCGATATTTTGAAATGTTGCCAAATTAACGAAAATCTCGCCAAATGGATAAAAATGACGATAAATCAATGAAAATGACGACTGAGTGTCGAAAATTCAATATCTTGAAAAGGATATTAGTATATACTAGAAGAAAAACCTATTTATTTTACTGTGAAAGTAGTAAATTCATTTCATTATATAAGGAAAGTCATGTGTTGCCCACATCAGATTTTTTCATACTGCGATCACAGGTTTGTATGTAAATAAAAATACAGTGTATCCCATGTACTGTACTGTTAGCTTATTACCACGCCTTAAAACCTAGATGAGTTGATTTATCAACAAAATATTACTGTTTCTACGGAATTAAAAGCTAAAAGTATAAGTACCAGTATTTTTTATTGAGATAAAATTTTAAAAAAAATCCAACATGTCTTCTGGAATATATCTTTTAATAATGATGCCAGTGACTTTCAGTTAAAAATCATGTATAAATTAATATTACTAACATTTTGGAATTTCCGAGATTAACTGATAATTGAGTTTCGAAACAGCTTTAGAACAATCGTCATATGATTTAATAGAAAATTCTGTGAGAAATCATTCTCTTGGGCATAAATGGCTGCTAAAATAGTTGGATGATTTTTCCTTTCTTATGTCGTTACAACAGGTGCTTTATTAAAAACTTACTTTAAATTGACCTTCCGTTTGTGTTGTGCAGGTTCTGTTTCATACGGGAAAATAACATAAATGTTCAATATTTTTGGACGGGTCTAACAATATTTTCTGCTTATGACAGTATTTCGTTTCCAGCAGGTACCGTTTGAAGCAGGTTTGACTGTATATAATTAAAACAAGAAAGATAATCCTGCATAAATAATTGTTTATGAAACACTTTCCAACTGCAATGCAATTTTATTTAAACATCTATGAAATGCGATACATTCAGCTGTGATATTTTCTAAATTATCACACTCCTACAATAATTTATTTTACTTAAAAACTTCAAACCATGCAGATAAAAGTACTTTCCAAATCCATGCTTAAAACTTCATCGAAAAAGGCAATGTTATAAAATCGTCTGTATCTCTATATAAAATCAATGAATATTTAATTCATATCACCTATATTCCAGACTCCAGAGCTAATAATTTTGTGTTAAAAAAATTCTGCAATTAGTTTACAACTCATCTTACAGCTTGATTTATTTACATTCTTCATACATTAAAATTAGGCTTCGTTGTAGAAATAATCAAAGTTTGATGATCATTTAAACTAAAAAATATTGAAATTGCGTTGGCGCAGAATATAGATGCACAGAAGATACAGAAAAATAAAGCGGTTTTAAGGCGGTTGCAACAGTAAATAAACATTTAAAAGAACTTTAAAAATCACGATTTTGACTCTGGGAAAATGATGGATGCCATATTTTATTTTGAAGTAGGCCACGTGATCTCTTCATATTATATGAGTGTAATTATTATTTTAAGTGTTATTTAAAAAACTACCTGAAAATTAAAACTTCATCGAAAAAGGCAATTTTATGAAATCATCTGTTTCTCTATGTAAAATCTATGAATATTTCATTCATATCACCTATATTCCAGACTCCAGAGCTAATAATTTTGCGTTAAAAGAATTCAGCAATTCGTTCAAAACTCATCTTGCAGTTCATTTGTTCAACCCGCGTTCAATCCAAAACCAATTGGGTGATATTATTAATTTACATTCCCATATGTCTCACAGACCGTCTAAACAACATATTAAAATTTAATTTGATAAAGTCATTTTTACGGTAGTTATCGTCAGGGACGTGCTGGGCCCCCCAAGAACGCGGTGGATAGACAGGTACGGGGGGGGGGGGGTCTTGGGGGTGCTTAAAATATGATTTTGTCTTAATAAACCTGAAGCCATAGAACCTAAAATTATGTATTTTACAAAAATAGCTTTAAATAAAAATAGAGGTAAACAAAATAATTGACAGCAAGATTTCCGTTGCTATAAAATAGTATATTACAATATGCATATTTATTTAATATCGCCTAAAATAAACAGGATTTTTTTGATGTACTGAAAATATATCAGCTACTTGTCAGAATTTAACAAATGGTAAATGTGATTAAAGTGATTAAACTCTAAGCAATCACCTTATTTCACAGATTTAGACGTATTATTTAGATACATTTTGGTTTTTTTTTCTTTTACATAAGCAATTCGAACTAAAATTTTACATCCAGGAAAGCGAAAGGAGCCGTGAGAGGAGGGCGCACCGGGACATATCCCGGTGTCCCGGCGGACCAGCACGCCATTGGTTATCGCGCGAACGGACAGACAGAATGACCAAAGTCAAACAGTTTTGAACTATTTTGGAAAGGTTATTAAAAGTCAGATGGTATATTATTTGAGTAAACATGTCTGCCTTGCTTTGTTGTTGACGAGACAATTTCAGAACCCATTAAAAATTCCACACGTCTCACATTTGAACAGAGGAATAAGAAAAGAGAGGCTTGGGGCCTGTAAAAATGTAAATCGGCATTTGGTATGTTTTATTTACCTTAGAAATTAATCTTTTGCAATGCCAAAAAAACAGAATTTCAAATATACGCCCCATATTGCAAAATCACTTTTTTAAACATGATTCTTCTGAATATTACAGTAAATCAATTTTTTCCAATCATTTTCAGAGGATGAAATCCAATGATACCAGAAATGCCGATTCTCAACGTCATTCTGACGTCATAGTAGGCAACATCGCGTGTTTTACCATAGAAACGAAAACTTTGGCTTGATGTCAAGAACACAACTCCAGAAGAAAAAAAAATATCACGTCTGAAATAAAAATGGCAAAATTAAGTAAATTTATTTTTCCAGGTTCTTGGCAAAGATCTGTGAAAAGGATAGAGAAACGTCAAGAAATAATGAAAAAAATTTATAGTTCGGGTACGAAAAATGTATGTTCTTAAGATTTCTGCTGAGTAGCTAACAAATGTGTGGAAGGATATTTTTTCTTAACGCCCTTTTGACGAATATTTTACTTGGAGCGGTGTGGAAACCCCAGGCCGTCCGACTCATCCAGAGGACTTGAGCAAGAATTTGGACGACCGGGAAGACTTGGAGCGGCGGTGTTGTTGTTGTTGAAACCCAGACCGTCCGACCTACCAAGTGTACTTGGAGCGGTGTGTAATAATTTTATATATACATTTGTACTTGTGAAAATGAATTGAAAATGACGATTTGTTGGTTTTGCAATTATTAATTATTAAATCCCTTAGATCAGTTTCGTAAAAGGGGAGGGGGGGGGGGGTCATTATCCCACCCAGAAACCTATTGAAGTTTATAGAAATGAAATTTGGAGAAATGGAAAGCAAATGTTTTGTCACCTAAACCCCACCCAAATTTTTACTTTCTCCTATGCAATATTGAGAAAGTATTGTTCTCAGGAAAATTTTCGATGTCGAGATTTTGATGAAATTTTAAGACCGCATCAACACGTTTTGACTATTTTTGGAGCGATGTCTGCCCGTCTGTCTGTTTATCGTCGATTTTTTTTTTAGCGCACGATAGCTACCACAAATATTAATGGATTTTCATGAACTTTTATATTTGCCTTTGCTATGAAAAATTTAGAGCTAGATTGAATCTTTTTAAATTCGAGTGAAATTTAATTCAGAATTTTATATTTTCTTAACATGGCAGCATGGGACGAAATTTAACATAGTCATGCATTTTTTATGGATTTTTTATGCCTCAATAATCACGAAACTTAATATTAAATAAATGTGGTAAATAAATATCCGTGATACAGTTATTGTGCTCGTGAAGCTATTATCCCCCTCGGGGGTGGACAAGTTAACCCCGGGCGGGGATACATTATCAAACTTGGTATCAATTAAAAAATCTTTTAAGTTCCTTAAAATGAAGGGTAACATGCTATAACTCTGTTGTTCACTTGAAACAGCAATAGAGATTTTTTAAAAAAACTCGTGTGAAATAAAAAAAAAAAAAACGAACGAAAAGCATTGATATTTAATTTCGGTTCTCACCACTAAACACCGACATACGGACAAAATTGATTTAGACATTTTTATCAATTTAGCGAGATTTTTGGTAATTTGGCAACAGTTAGAAATGTCGCCAAGTTGGCAACATTCCGCCAAATTCGTCGCCAAAATCTCGCCAAGCGTTATGGACGGAGAAATAAGTTATTCTTATAGCAGATAAATGACTATTGGCGTTCAAATACAAAAGTATTACTCAAAGTATCTTTTTTCATGAATGGAACGAGCTAGATCTACGAGAATGATATCACCCAATTTATCGTATGGTATTACACATGAAAAGTGAACATGTTTCTCAATAGGAAATATTTTTTTTTATTTTATATAACTTTTTGATAATTTTTTTGAAAAATGTGCAATATCTCGAGAACGGTTCATGTTAGCGCTCTAAAATTGACGTCAATCGTTTTCTAATGAAAAATTACATAAGAAATGTCTATTTGCGTAACTTTATTAGCGGTTTTGATTTTTGACGATTTTTTTGATATTTCACTCGAAAATTTAGGGGGTTCTGAACATTCGATTGCGTATAAAAACAATAGGCTTCCAGTGTTTACGGATTGTGATTTTTGTACCAAATTTCGGTCGAATCGGTCACACACACACAGACATCACTTCAAAAATGTTTGATTCGTGATCAGGGATGCTTGAAACCGTGCTCTCCCGTCGAAAACTCGAATTCGAATTTTCGACCCCGTCACATTACTTTCCTTATACATTATGTATATAAGGAAAGTGAACAAGAAAGATCAATCATGCTTAAAGCATTGATTATGAAACACTTTCCAACTTCAATGCAATTTTATTTAAACAAGTCTAAAATGCAATACATTCCTCGGTAATATTTTGAAACTTATCACAATACTGCATTAATTTATTATATTTGAAAACTTAAACCTTCATCGAAAAAAATGAACTTCATTCAAATGACGGCATTCAAATATAAATTGCCTAGTTTAAACATCTCTAAAATGTTATACATCCCTCGGTAATAGTTTTAGATACGATTTAGATAGTCATAATACTACGATTATTTATTATATTTGAAAACTTCATCAAAAACAACTGAAATTAATTCAAATGACGTCATAGAAAAATAACACGCCTGGATCTCTCTATAAAAACAGGATTTCATTCATAACTTTCTCCCATTCATTTCATTCATCACAATACTATAATGTGATTTATTTTATTTAAACATTTTGTTTAAGACCATGGAGCTACAAAAAATTAAACTCTATGCTTGAAACTTCATCGAAAAAAATCGTCCTTCTCTTTATGAAATCAATTAATATTTCATTCATATCAGCCATGCAGACTCCATGGACTAAATTATTTTGTGTTAAAAAAATACAGGAATTCTAATACAACTCATTCCATATATTTTGCTGTTTACATTTTACATAGGTGAAAAATAGGCTTAGTTGTAGAAATAATCAAATTTAGATGAGCATTTAAACTCAAATATATTGTCATTGCGTTGTTTCAGTATGTAGATGCACAGAATTTAAACAAAAATAAAGTAGTTTTAGGACGGATACAACACTCAATATGAATTAAAGAGAACTTAAAAAAATCACGATTTTGAAACAAGATGGATGCCATATATCATTTTGAAGTGGGTCATGTGATCGTTTCATATCATGGTCACGTGATAGTTTCATATAAGAGGTGTAATTATTATTTTAATTTTTATTTAAAAAACTACTGAATATATTTCGCTGAATTTTTTTTTATATATTTTATGGAACAATTTGAATATTACCTAAAATTTTCGAAGCAATTTGTGAATTTTAAATCCGCTTAAAAAATGTTTGAAAAATTAAGTCCCATAGGGCTCAATGTATTTCATTTTTTCGACCCGGGTTCAATCCAAAACTAATTGGGTGATATTATTCATTTATATTCCCATAGGTTCTACAGACCGTCTGAACAACATACTAAAATTTCATTTTGATTAAGTCATTTTTACGGCAGTTATCGTGCTAACGGACAGACAGACAGACAGACAGACAGACAGACAGACAGAATGAACAAAGTCATAAACACTTTTCAACTTTGTTGTAAAGTGTTAAAAACATAAAGAATATCCTTATAATACACTAGCGGAAAATAAAATCCCAACACCATGAAGAAATTAGATTAGAGGAATGACATTTAGGCAAAGCAATTGTGTAGGTGACATATTTATTTGATTAAAGTTTCAAGGTCAGAGGTTAAAGTATGCGCGAGAAGAGCTATTTCAAATGTTAAACGGTGGTACATTAAAATCCACTGTAGTCGCCACGATTTTGAATGCAAGCATGCAAACGTGCATGCATTGTGTCGTACAGGTGCCGCATGTCATTTTGTGAGATGGAGTTCCATGCCTGTTGCACTTAGTCAGTCAAATCAGCAACGGTTAATGCTGGTTGTGGATGACGCTAGATTTGTCTTCCAATAATGTCTCTTACGTGCTCGATGGGAGAAAGATCTGGTGATCTCGCAGGCCAAGGCAACATGTCGACACTCTGTAGAGCACGTTGGGTGACAGCAGCGGTATGAGGACGAGCGTTATCCTGTAAGAAAACCCCCTCTTGAATACTGTTCATGAATAGCAGCACAACCGGTTCAATCACCAGTCTGATGTACAAATTTGCTGTCAAGGTGCTTGAGATAACGACGAGAGTGCCCCTTCTGTCATAGGAAATGGATCCCTAGACCATAACTCCTGATGTAGGTCCAGTGTGTCTACGCCGCAGACAGCTTGGTTCCAAGCGCTCACCTGACCTTCTTTTTACCAACATACGACCGTCACTGGCACCAAGACAGAAACGGCTCTCATCTGAGAATACAACAGATCTCCACTCCGCCCTCCAATGAGCTAGCTCTAGCTTGACACCACTGACGTCGCAGATGGCAGTGATTCCGAGTTAGTAGTATGAACGCTACAGGCCGTCTGACTCGGAGCTGTCTCTCAAGTAATCTATTTCTTACAGTTCGCTGTGTCACTTTGGGGCCAACAGAAGCTCTTATTGCTGCTGCAGATGCAGTACGATCCGTCACAGCCATGCGGCGAATACGGCGGTCTCCCCTCTCAGTAGTGGCCCGTGAGCGGCCGGACCCCGGTCTTCTTGAGACAGTGCCTTCACGTGACCACTGCTGCCAACAATCCTGCACAGTAGATACATCCCTGCCAAGTCTTTCTGCAATATCGTGGAAAGAAAATCCACCTTCTCGTAGCCCTATTATACGGCCTCGTTCAAAGTCACTAAGCTGCTGATACTGCCTTCTTCGGATCCTTAAAGGAATTCTTGACTCAAACCTAGCTCACAACGTCCAATCCGGGCGATAAATAACGCTCACGAAGTTTACATCGCGTATTTAAAGCAAACGTGATTTTCATGATAATAGTGGCGCTACTAGTGCCACTCTTATTCGTCTAGCGCGAAATTGAATATGCGTTATCTTTCATATGTGCAAAAACGCGCCTATCAAATTCCGTTTATCTAGCATAATTCCTTCTTGCTGTTGGGATTTTATTTTTCGCCAGTGTATAAAGAGAAAATAGATCTTTATATCTTCATAGATTTTTATTTCTGTAGTTTCTTTTTTTTTCCTTTTTTAGACAATTAGTATCCAGAGATGCTTAAAACGAGATCCATAAATATCCAAATGTCAAATTTTGGACCTCGTCACGAAATTGTAACAAGGTTCCTAGAAAAGTCCTCAGGAAGTCCAATAATTTTGTAAGGAAAGGTCCCTGAGTGTACACGTTAAGTATGTCTATAGTAAAGAGACCATGCCCGATCGAATAAAAGTGATTGCTGCGCCCCTAGCGGAAATTTTGAGAAATTAGGATAACGCACTCAGCAACAATGCGATATAGATGAAAAAACAAATAAAGTTGTAGAGCATAAGTAGGAATCGATCATGAAACTGTTACAGAAGGCATTTATTTAACACAATAGGATTACTGTCGAATATTTGTTACATTCAGAAATGCTAAAATAAACAATACACAGGAATCCGATGTACAGTCTCTTCAAAATTCCCTTTGTTATTAACAATGCATATTTGAATTCGAGTCAGTATGTTCCCGCTAAGTTTGACGAGAATTCACTGTGTTACACTCACTAATGATACACTTTGACATGCATGTATCACCTTTTATATACACATCTCGTGCATTCCCGTTGTCGATTCATACTAATCAGATAATCCTCTGCAACTTTGTAATTGACATTTTCCTCCTATCTTTCTTTGTTGCAGTGTTCGTCATCCTAACTTTTTAAATTTACCACCAGGGGAGCTTCAATCCCTTCGGGCGTGGTCACTTTACTGCAGACAGAACCTGGGGTTGCGCTGCCGATTGCCATGTGAGTATTTTGTAAAGAAAATTCAATTTGGCGATTGCAAAAAGATTTGGCGAAAATGTTGGCGATTATGAGTTCTGCCAATTTCAAAATCGAATATCGTGGTATACTAATCGTAATGTGCATTACTATTTCTTTTTTCCAAAGCAAAGGCCTTCGGAATTTGAAAATTTATAAATCAAAACAAATTTTTCAAATGGAAGAAATTAAAATACAATTTAGCGATTAAAAACTCTATTTGTCAAAAGAAAATTTTATTTGGCGAATAATTGGCGAAAGTAATCAAACATCCAGAGCTACACCTGGATAGAACTTACGTATACGCTCAGTGACATTTCTTTACAAAGACATTAGTTTACTTAAGAACTATCCAAAAAAACCTGTATACTGTAAAAACAGTAAAATAAAGTTACTTTTAACGAAACAATAGTTCTAAACAATAGTCCGATTATTTGAAAATGAACTACATAAGTTATCGCAATTTAAACTCATGGATTTTTCAAGAAAACAATATTCCTAAACAATAGTCTGATGGTCCTAAACAATAATCTCATGGATTGAAATCCTGGGCAACAGTAAAATACAGTTACTTTTAACAAAACAATAGTCCTAAACAATAGTCCGATAATTTGAAAATGAACTACATAAGTTGTCAAAATTTAATCTCATGGATTGCATTCCTGAGCAATATTTCTATAGATACAGAACTTAACAATCCTATAATTGGGACTTTTATTTTAATTTATTTAAAAAGATGCTATATATATATATATATATTGCAGCCTTACAATTTAATTTATTTGTGCACTTATACCACCCGAATTGAAACCATAATGAGTTTGTAGATTTTCCCTGCGAGAACGAATAAAAAGAGATTTTTTTTTTTTGTCACGAAATTTCGCAATTTTATACAATTAGGTTACAGTTTAAAGGAATTATGCATAATGTTGAGAATTCGTGCCTCAAGAACAGAACAAATGCGCAGCACATCATATGCAACAGAGTAATTAGGTTTTTTTAATGGTGTAAATGCAAACCTCTAAATACTATATTTTTTCATTTCATTTTCTCTAAAACATTTTTAGTTTGTAGAAAATATGCTATGAATAGGTGTAAGAGGACAAAAAATTTCCATTTCGATGCAATTATAAATACGTATATCTTGTGGACAGAATATGACCTTTACGTCTGTTTTGCATTTCTTTCCAAATGCATTAAATTGAGTTTAATTGCACAAACTAACATACATAACGAATATATTTATTTGAAATTACATCACATTTGCGATTTTAATTGTATTTTCGCTTTTATTTGGCAACTTTGCGCATTTTTAAAATTGCAGCTTGGCGAACATTTCCAAAAAATTAAACATGCCAAAGACAGTTTATCCTAATGTAATAGGGTTGGTTTTATGCATTTAAATAACATGCAAAACAAGCATTTAATAAATACTTTTTAAACGTATTACGATACGTTTAATACGTATTTATTAAATGCTTAATTATGAATCGTATTACTATCTTTGTTCCAGATCTAGAGTATCCAAAGCGTCTAAATTCGAATGCTAGAGTTCTAATTTCCGTCCCCATTCCAATACTTTCCCTATTACTATATATGGTAGAGAAAAAAAAATACATAATTAATATTCAACTTTTCTTATCACAAATTTGCAATACATGAAATTAGAATAATTGGTTATTCTGATGTTTCATCCAAGAAAAACAGCGTTTATAAGAAATTTGACTTTTAATTTCATTTTATTTCCTTCATAATTTAAAAAAATATGTAATAAAACTTCAAAACATATTAAAAATTCATGAGATCGAAATGTTTCATATCATAAATTAATCTAATTAGCGAACGTTTAAAGTAAAATAGTTTAACAAATTAACATATTTATGCTGATAAAAATACAATTCTCTCATTTCTGTCATTTGGAATTTTGAGAGCAAGTATAATTTATTCTAAACTTTTGAAGAAAAAAAAGAGAAACCTTTGATCTCCCCGGCATAATATATAGAGGGTGATTGGAAACTATGTACAAACTTTAATAGGAGGTAGGGAACACTAAAATAAAACTTTTTCATTAAAAAATGTACTAAGTCCGTTGACGTCAACTTTTGGCACTTGAGGGCGCTGCTGGGAGATGCTAAAAATGGCTATATTTTGCCATCAATCGAAACGCGGACTTTGTACGTGTTATATAAAGCATTTCACAGATGCTAAGATAGCAAGGAAGGTTGTACGGTCCTAAGGTCCCTGTGGCTGTCGCCCCTACTAGGTTTCGGTCTAAATTGGGAGGCACTACCCTAGCTGTTCAGATAGATACCTTACACTTTCGGTCTGGGTCAAAAGAAAAAATGCTAAGGCGGCCAACATGCGTCTGGCCTGCTAGCGGAAACGAAGAACTGCTGCATCATTATCGGTACTGTTTTACAGCAGCTCTTCCATCTTCATTGGCAGCCCCACATCGCTAGATGCATGACAGCTATATTACTCGGACCGTCGTCCGATTTACCCGAAAGTATAAGATATCTGTTTGGATGAACGGGAGATAACCACTCAAATTAAATAGGAATCCAAGGGGGGGTGGCAACGACAGGGACCTACCACCCTTAACCCGTAATACCTTGAAGGATTTTCGGACCTACAGATTTATCATGCACATAGCACCCATAGACACGGTGATAGTTTTGGGGGGTGCCGAGGAAGAACACGGTTCTAACGCGTGCAACCCTACCATCATAACCACTACGCTATCGCATCCAGAATTTAATTTTGATAGAAATGAACCCAAAATTTCATTTCCCGTGTAAGTTTCAATAATAACGTTTATTGCTTTTCAGACATAGTTTCTGAATCAGAACGACATACTTACAATTGTTTTCATACCTGTTTTCAAATAGCAAACTCGTTTAGCGAAGTTGCAAAGGCTTTTTCAGCAAATAAGCAAACGTAAAACTTCAGTCTTTTCTTATTTTTTCACCAATTTTCGCTTTAGAAATCGTACTGTATTTGCTCATTTTTACATTCATATCTTTAAATTTTCCACCTGGTGGGAATTTCATAAACGAATTACTTTTCGCAGAATACCGTAATACCAGAAATACCGTATGTTCTGGAAAATTTCCCTACATGTGGTGTAACTTTTGGCTGTTATATATCTCTGGAAAATTCTCTGACTAGGAAAGCTATAATTATGGTCATCACGTAGATAAATGACATTGAGAGTATCAGAATTTTTGCTCTGGCGTTTAGAATACAGTTGTTTGGCATTTTTTTCTTCAGACAAGTGGCATTTAAATCCGACTTTCTAGAAGATATTGCTGATCCGTAGTCATAATACATGTTTTCAAATAGCAAACTCGTTTAGCGAAGTTGCAAAGGTACAAGGATTAGTCTCAATTTTTAGATCACTAACTCTGTTTATTTACAGCACCAATATGCGTACCAGTATTGGATACAACAATTAAAGGCATTCCGAACAGAAGATTATATTCTCAAAAGACTCACGTATTCATAACTACCTTTTACTCTTATACCGCCAACTCCTTTAACTGAACGATTACTAGCTTATGTACTCTTTAATCAAATTTATAGAAAAATCAAAGCAACTTTTGAAATGCTTAACGAAACTACAGGATTCGAGCAGTTGCTTGATTTCAAGGTCACCAAATTTGTAACCAAGGTCAGATAAGTCAACCCTTTAAATATTAACCATGGTTGCTTATAAATGTTGTTCTTATTCGGGGACAGACATTATACCTTGAAGATATTTTAATAATTTGTGAAAAAATATTTAAACTTTCATTGGCACTAATTTGTTCAGTTTGACAGTCAGATCGAAGGAAATCCTGCAAAAATGTAAATCCAAAATAATTGTGTAGTCGGATTTCTATTTAGTAAACATAAAGGAATTGTCAGTTTCATGTGTGAGTTTAGATATTTTTTGTTTGACGAGTGAAAGTCATGAGTTTCATTTCAGGTTGTCTGGATTTTTTGTTCACAAATGAACACGCGTTACGATTAGTAAGCGCTCTTTTTCAGTACACAATACATGAGATAATGATATCTATTTATTCCAGCATAGAAAACAACATTGAAATTATTTAGCAACATATTTCATTGAAAAAAAAACAGTTCTAGCAAACAATAAACGTAATTCACACAACAGCTGTTGCAGTTATAATTTAACTTTGAATCAGCTTATGTACTGATAAATCTGTTATAACTGTTTAATTAATGATACTTTTAACACAAATAATTTTGATTAAAAGTTAAATGTGCTACAATTTGTCCTTATATATCTATATAATTTGAGTATACGTATTTTCTACCAATAATTAAATTTCGTATCCACCAATAATTATTTTAAAGAAATTCCTTAAAATTTAGAATTAATAGGCTTTATGCGTAATTTTACTCATAGACTAATATGCATTTACAAGTCATTTTTCGCGACCATTCTTTAGAGGTCACAAGAATAACCATTTTTAATATTTAAAAGTCCGGGTCATTTTACCTTGGCGAAATATCACAAACTTGGTGAATTTTGACGAGGTTTGATAACGTCTCAAAATTTGAAGGTTGCTTCAGAATTTCCCAAGTAACATGTTTTTCCTCAGAACTGTCTACAGAAGATTATATTCTGAAAACATTGACGGATTTGCAATGCATTTTCACTCGTATCACGCCAACTCACTCCAAATGGAAAATTACCAGCTTATATACTTGCTGTGGAAAGTTTTAAAGAAAACTACGTAACTCGGGAAACTTTAAACCAAAGCACACAATTCGAGAGAAGCTTCCAAATCTTGCCAAAACTCGCCAATTCGTCAAACGTTTTGCCAAATGTGGAACATAAGTTGAACGACTCGTATATCCAAATAATAACATTGGTCGTTTTCAGGGACAGTCAATATGTTGTCAAGTATTTTAGTTATTCATAACAGCATGATCAATAAGACTTATCTTTGAAATATATAACATCATTTTTATAATTTTAGATCCATCGACACTTTGTTATCCAACATGGAGGCAAAAATTTATACTCACGTATTCTTTTAACACAATAAATCCGTGTTGGTTTCATTCAAAGAGATAAAACGTTTGTACTCACCTGCAAAAGAAATAAATTTGTAATTAGATACTGAATGAAAGTGGAGAACGAAGCAAAAGCACACATACAGTTTGACAAAGCATTTTGAAAAATATCAAAAATGCAAAGGGGTACATTTGCAATAAAGATGAATCAAGGATACAGTATTGTGGCAATTAATTGAGAAATGTCATTTTTTTTCGTTTTATCACACGTAAGCTTAGGAAGAAGCACTCCAAATTAGCTCACAGTTCAAATTGCAGTTATTATCAAAGTAGCATGTGTTCGTATGCACCTGGTAAGTAGCAGGTGTTCAAATTCCTCCGCCAGGTGGCAGGTGTTCCGCAGTGGTAGTTTCTCAGTTGTTGCGGGGCTCATTAGCGTCATGGATATCAGCGCGGAAGGACGTGCTAAAGTGATTGCGCTTAGAGAACACACTTCTAAGACGTTCGAGGAAATAGGTAAAATATGTGGAGTGAGTACAGCAAGTGTCGGGAGGATCTGGAAGCGGTTTCAGGAAACAGGAAATGCTGGAACCAACCGCTCTGGAAGATGCGGCCGAAAAAGATCAACTTCGACTCGTGACGACAAAACTTTACATCGAATGAGTGTTAAAAATCCTCGATTAACCAGTTTTGACCTGTCTAAGTCCATGGTGGCAGCTGGTGTTGATATTACACCTTCAACAGTGCGATACAGGCTGTTAGAACGCGGACGGAGAGCACGTCGACCGTACAAGAAGCAGCTTCTGACGCTTCGCATGAAGAAAAAAAGGTTGGAATGGGCACGGAAATACAAAACATGGACTGGGAGAAAGTTCTCTTTTCTGACGAAACACATTTTGTGGTTCAGGGATTTCGATCTATGTTCGTGAGAAGGAGCCAAGGAGAGCCTCTCAATCAGCACCACATCAATCAAGCACCCAAGCATCCGCCCAAAAAGATGTTTTGGGGACAGAATCTCTTGTTCCCGTAGAGGGAATGATGAACAGTGCCAGTTACAAAGTCATATTGACCCGAAAAGTGCTTCCAACCATGGCTAAACTGTGACCGAACGGAGATTGCGTTTTCCAACAAGACAGCGCGCCATGTCACACTTCGAAGCGAATCAAAAATTCCTGCTCAAAAAAAAAATATTACCGTACTGGATTGGCCCGGGAATTCACCAGACTTGAATCCCATAGAAAATTTGTGGGCTATTGTCAAAAAACGGCTTCACAAATTTGACTGTACGACGATGGACAAGCTAATTTCGGTCGTTATTGACATATGGTTCAGAGACGTTGAAATTAAAACTACATGTGCTAGTCTAGTACGTTCCATGCCGAAACGTGTCTGTGATGTTATAAAGTCTCGGGGAGGTCATATCACTTATTAGTTTTAAATGTATCCATAGAACACTTGAATAAAACTGAACTTTATAAAAAAAACTGCATTTCTCAATTAATTGCCACAATACTGTATCTCATCATAGCTTAAGTCAATGTTTTACAATTTTCAACACCTGCGCTCCTCTTTTAAACATTTATCGAGACTGCGAACCATCTTTCAAGTATTGATATAATAGATATACCCGCTTTGGACGTGGAATGAAACAACATTCCCTTTAATGGAATAACGTAATTTATTCAAATGTTTATGTAACAAAGTTTTCATACAATGAAATATAGTATAGAGAAAATATTGTTTTCACAAAAATTTTTGATTTCGAGATTTTGATGCCACTATATGCTTTAGGACCCCTTGAACACGTTTCGACTATTCTCAGACTGATGTCCGTCTGTCTAAGTGTTTATATTGGGTCGATTTCTTGTGTACCCTGTGGCAGCAGCCGACTCTGCTCCTGCCAAAGACATCGATCGAAGATGCTAGGATACCCGAATTATAAGTTCGGAGTGGAAGCTAACTTTTGCTTTAACCTTATAATGTCGGTCTTGTAAGCACAAGGTCCCGAGTTCGGGCCTGGCTCGGGACTATCAACATCAATTCCTATAATGATGACCCTGGACGTTTGAAGCACGTAACTTCTCAACGATCTCACCTCTCAAAACGAGATGGCAGCACCACACGGAGCCAGAGGCGCTACCACTCCCGTCCTGGTTGACTACGACTGACGTCACGCCTGAGGTACGACACGCCTCCTGGCTATTCAGCCCCTCGTCTAAGTTTCGGATGTGGACACGCAGGGGTTTACTGGGTGGCCCCCTCCTCGCCGAAATTTGACCGGGGCTTCTCATCAGGGGGTGGAGTGTGTGGCAGCAGCCGACTCTGCTCCTGCCAAAGACATCGATCGAAGATGCTAGAATACCCGAATTATAAGTTCAGAGTGGAAGCTAGCTTTTGCTCTAATCTTATAATGTCGGTCTTGTAAGCACGAGGTCCCGAGTTCGGGCCTGGTTCCGGACTATCAACATCAATTCCTACAACCCCATAGCTGCCATAAAATGGATTTTTACAAAACTTTATTATGCTTTGTTAACGTAAAACATAGAAGCAGACAGAATGTACTAATAGCGGCAACACGTCATATCTTCAAATCGATTTAAATAATACATGAATGACAAATCATTAGATTTTAAACGTTATTTTATTAAAACATCCATCAGACGTACGTATAATTTAAAAGCCAGAGCGCTTTCGGGTATCATCATACACTTCCTCAGTGGCGTTAAATAAAAAGTCGTGCTAACATGCTTGCATACTTTCCACCACCGGCAAGTTGAATTTGCATATTGCAGTTTAAATATAATACATTCGTAGTGATGCCAATTTTGTTATATGCAAATTCAACTTGCCGGTGGTGGAAAATATTTAAGCATGATAGCATGATTTTTTATTTAACGCCATTGAGGAAGGATATGATGATATCCGAAAGCGTTCTGGCTTTTAAATTATATGTACGTTTGATGGATATTTGAATAAAATGACGTTTAAAATTTAATGATTTGTCATTCATTTATTATTTAAAAAGTAGACAGAATGTTTACAAATTCGAGCTAAAATATCGAAATTTTATATATATATATATTTTACCATGGCATCATAGGACAGAATTTGACATAATTATACATAGGTGAAGTTATTTATAACTTATTGATCATGAAGCTTAGCAGTTTCGATTATTGTAGTGAAAAATATCAGTAATACAGTTTTTGTGTGCTTGACATCATTGACAAGTTATCCCGGAAGATGTATATCAATCTTCCGGTATCAATCCGAAGATATTTTCAAGATATTTAAAATGAAGTGTAACTGTGATGTGTGATTTGGTCCAGCAATACAGCTTTATCAAAATTTTTCTAGCAGAATTTACAGAAAAGAAAAAATTCGGAACCACAAGTTACTTTAAAAAATAAATTCGGGTATGAAAAAGTCGAGATAAACCACACTTCAGATAATTAATTATGTAACAAATATTTATTCAAGACAAGAACAAATTATTCGGCGGTGCCCGAAAAATATAGAAATGTACTAATCTTCGAATGCAACGATATAATAATAAGATACATTTTATAAGTTATTTAAAAATAAATAAATAAATATGGAAGGTATTGCCCTATGGACCCAGGGAAATTCAGCGATAATAATTTCGATCGCTGAAGAATCGCTTCCATATCGTGGTTCATCATAAAATAACTAAAAAATTAATTCGAATTTTTAAAAAATGTGGTCGAGACGTTTTGTCCCGGGACCTAATTTAAAATACTTTTGTACCAAATTTTGACGCTGCCCAAATCTTTGATTTTCCACTACAGACATACACACCCAGAAACAAACATTATTATGCAAGATTTTAATGTATATGATTACGGCTGCTTAATGAATTACCGTTATTTTCCATAGAAAATACACTCAAACCTATTTTTGTGCGGTGGATAGGGGCCGCATAAAAGAAAAGACATAAAAAAAATCGCACAAAACTTCACGGGTAACTATAAAAAATAGTTTTCGCAATACAATTAAAAAGTATTTTTTTATGCGGTGAATAGGGATCGCATAAAAAAAAAACTCACGTAGAAAATAACTCAAAACCTTAAGAAATAACTAGGAATTTACGCTTTGAAATGAATCTTATATTAATGGTCCAGGAATGTGAAAGCACTTTGAAGGACGTCAATTAATATTAGACTTAAAAATTAAAACACACGTAATATTCTTTTTTATTAAATCACTTTATTTAGCGGACTTGTCACTTGCGCAGATCAGAGATGAATAAAAAAGCAACTCTTTGCTCCCTTCAAGTAAACTTCTTCTACCTACTCGTTAAAACAAACAAAGCATGAGGCTATTCCCCAACTATCTCATTAGCAAAACACCAACTCGGCGACCTAACGAGACACGCAGTCCGTTTCGGGAAAACCCGAACTAACACGATGCAGATGTCCTTCAATGTTTATTTGCGATCAATGCATTTTTGCTTTGCTACGCAAGAATTCCATCGCAATATGCTATTGCACATTTTATTTGTTTACATGGAAATTCTTGTGCGTTCAACAATTAAATTATGCGATTATAGAATTCAATACACATGTAATGTAATTGGCTGATGCAATACTTATATAATGTGATGAAATACATATCAAAAATCGAAGAAACTAAATGGCCAATCAGTCCTACTAATTTTTTTTTATTGATAATTTCGTCAATTATGTTCCAATTTGATTGAAATTTTCATATACCGCACAAAAAAAATCGCACAAAAAAAACCGCACAAATAAAAAATCGCACAAAAAAAAAAAGACCGCACAAAAACAGATTTGAGTGTAATGCTATAAAATTTTGATTTAGAATTTTTAATCATACGAACATACAATTTAACGAATTATGGTTTAGTATATAATCCATCAACACATAAAACTTCGAGAAAAAGACTACTCCAAAAATTGTTTATTCTTGTTCTACAGACGACTCTATTTTGTGTAGGACTGCACATTTAAATATACTTTGTAAGATATTAAAATATAAAAATGATAGTGGTAGATATGTCAGTAAAAGCGAATGATAATCAATTCTAGCACATTCATTTTCACACTAACTGTCCTGTGACTAAATGTGAGATGAAAAGCTGAGAATAGTTTTTATAGCAGGTCATGCATAATTTATGAAGATTGATGACTCATCAAAAAGTTAGATAACAGGTTCCTCGAACCAGTTTTTAACAAAATTTTATTGATGTTAAGTCATCAATTCAGAATTTCTTTGCAAAAAGTGACAGTAATCATATACGTAGCTTAAGCAAGATTCAGTTTGAATTTCGGTATTAAACAAGTTATTGAGTTTTTTTTTTCGAAACTCCATTTTTTGCGTTTTTATAGAATTAGAACTCTGATATGTACAGCATATAATTTTCTCAACATTTTGCAATAAAGTTGCTTTTGATAAATAGAGAATATGATTTGTTTTCAGGCATGTATATCCACTTTCAAAACTCATTATAAACATTGAATTAGTATAAAGTCTAGACTTAAACTGTGGTTGTTCTCTTATTAACTACAAAATGACTTGTTTTCAGTTTTGACAAGGGGTGTATTTGAGAGAAATGAGTTTATGGAGTTCCACCCTCTAGAGACTCCTTGGCGCTTAAGATTGACATAAACTTAATTTAAAAACCGAACTACTGGATTTTACAGATATACTGGTTTTTTTAGAAAACGTTACTGGTTTTTACAGATGTGCAAAATTCACATTGAAATACCATTGATATTAAGTGCAACAATTGGAAATTGGTGAATGTTTCGGCATCAAAATGCAGAACTATTAAAAATTTCGTGTTTTGCTCTAGTTGCATGCTTTTAAATTTTATCATTTTTTTATAAATAATTTGGAAAATGTTCAATATCTTGAGATCAATATGGCAAAATACGTGTTAATTGTTTCCCATCAAATGACTTGATTACTTTGCTTGCAGTAAAAAATGACCTTATTGAGATTACATTTTCTGTTTTGCGTATTAGTTGAGCTTATATTGTTTGCGAATTTCTTGCGTCCGCGGTCCTATTACTATCCTTATAGCTGTGATTGCTATAAAAATGTCTGCTAAAATAGTCACCACTAAAAAGTGACAGCTAAAAAAATTAATCGCTAGCTTTGCGCACCGCAGCTGGCAAACATTAAAACACATATCACATATAGCATAGAAAAAAAAATTAAATGAAAAGTTAAAATTTGAATAACTTTTATGAATGTTTTATTATTCCTAAAAAATATGAATTAAATTTAAAACATGTCAAGACACTCCTGTTAATAGTTATGCTTAAGAAGCAACTGTACTCAATCAATTTTTATGCTGCGTAACGAATTATTTTATAGCTAGCTATGGTGCTCTGAAATTATCAGTCAACCTATATTCGTTCTAACTGATTTTGCTATCGCCTTTATCGGAACAGCTTTCTAGATTTATTTACTGCTTTTTGATTGCTTTTTGATAACTTAAGCGGAATCTCATTTTTTATATAGAATATAGTTTTAAAATATTATTGGTACATATATACAATACACAAAAATATTTCACTTTTAAGTTCTCGTAATCGCATGCGGTTATCCATTTTGAAATATTTCAAATCGAATAAAAAAAAATGTCGGACATGTCCATTCTATAATCTGAAGCGGTTCCGGACATAATCCCGACAGCCGAAATCCCGACAAGCCAGAATCCCGACAGCCGAAATCCCGACATGCCAAAATCCCGACAGGGTCGTAATCCCGACAAGTCAAAATCCCGACAAGGTCGAAATCCCGACAAGCCAAAATCCCGACAAGGTCGAAATCCCGACAAGCCAAAATCCCGACAGCCGAAACCCACTCTTGCACAGACTAATACAACATTAAGGCGGTCATCGCAGTGACGTCACTAGGATTAGAATTTACTAATCAGCACCCCCACCCCCCACATACACACGCACATGCGCTGGACTCACGCTGGGCATACGCACATGGCTGTCTACGCCTATATGTATAGCTTGATCAAAATTATCGGCGTTTTTACATCTCTGCATTTTACAAATTAATAGTTTTAATCACTAAATCATAACAATTATGCCATTACTGAAATAAATTTTGACAAATTGAAATGACAAAGATTAAAATGATATAACAGGTTGGTATAAGATTTAGGAAATTCATTTTATTAAAAGAGAAAAAAATTGTTACACATTCTGCATACGTTCAAATAGCATATTCAAATAGCATATGGTCATTGTCGTAGCAAGCGGATGGAGACAAGAGGGAGCGTGAGTCCAGTGCTGGGGGGGGGGGGTGCTGATTAGTAAATTCTAACCCTAGTGACGTCACTGCGATGACCGCCTTAGTGTTGTATTAGTCTGTGCAAGACTGGGTTTCGGCTGTCGGGATTTTGGCTTGTCGGGATTTCGACCTTGTCGGGATTTTGGCTTGTCGGGATTTCGACCTTGTCGGGATTTTGGCTTGTCGGGATTTCGACCCTGTCGGGATTTTGGCATGTCGGGATTTCGGCTGTCGGGATTCTGGCTTGTCGGGATTTCGGCTGTCGGGATTACGACCCAGACCCTGCTTTACTGTATAGTGTTCCTGTTCACGCTGAATTTGTGAATAAACGCGTTAGTGGACTCATTCTTGTATCTAGAGCACACACCCATGATTCCAGAGGATGAGTTGTAACAATATCCGTAAATGTTTCCACAGTTTTATCGAAACAAATAAAATTGTTTACATTTTTATCAATTAGGTTTGAAGTGATTTTATCGATTCTATCGCTTTATCGATTAGGTTTAGGATTTAAGTCCAAATTTTTTTCATTTTTCGCAGCGTCCGATTTCCGAATATAAATGTTATTCACGTCGAAATACCGCTAAAATACACATTGATTCTTACTACATTTAATTAAAATAATTTAATTCAAAATATTCAGTGTCAAAACATAGTACATATAAATAAATAATTAGTTACTCTGTTACTCGTTATGGATATGATGTGAAACGCCACTCCTTTCGCATATGTCCCATTTTTTAGAATGCCAAGCGGGCGTTTAGCGCAAGTAATAAGTGTATATTGGCGTACAGTACAGATATCGATGCACAAATGCCACAGATTTAAAATTTAACTTTTTTTTCACTTTCCTACCAGATTTGCTTAAAGGGTATATATAGTTAGAATAAAAGTTACATATTGGGTTCTATATTGAGATCGGAAAATACTTTTTATCGTATCACGTCAACAAACAAACGGAACGATGCCGCGCTTATAAACCCTCTGTGGAAAGTTCTGAAAATACACGTAAGTCGTGACGTTCTTAGCTAATCTATAAAATTTAAGAAGTTTGAAGAACTTCACCGAAAGTCGCGAAGTCAGCGATAGTTCGCCCATTTTGTCGCCAAGGTCAAGCGACCCAGACTTTCAAATTATAACAATGGTTTTCTGTCATTCATTCATGACAACATAATGCCAGTTCCGTTACGTACTTCCGTGTTGTCCCCGTCGCATTTATAATTTACTTTGTACCCCATGATTTACTTCGCACCTATGTTTTTATCCAAACAAGTAAACATTTTCTAAATATAGCCTCATCCGATTGAGTTGAAACAATACAATTTAAAATCTTTGGATGTCAAAAAGAAATAGAATATAAATAGAGAGTAAAATTTAAATAGAAAATAAAATGTAAATAGAATTCAAAAGAATTTAAATAGAAAATAAAATTTAAATAGGATTTTATAGAAACAGAAAAAAATTCCGCTTAAAAATGGTAGTTGAAAACGAAGAAAGAAATATATCTTCATGGAATGCTTACGCAAACAGATTAAATGAGATCAAACTATTTTAAAACACAGTGCTCAGTCTTATGTAGTGAACACAGCTATCACTCAGAAACGCATAACAGGATAAAAACGAATAAAATTTCCCATAATCCCCTGTTCACGTAACATTCAGTTTAAAGAATTGAATTCAAAATCTTTAGTATCATAGCAAAATAGAATTTCGCGTGCAAATGCTAAGCTTAAAGCGAAACAAAAACATGAGCTCTTATCCAAATAAATCAAATAGGATTAGCAGATTTTAAAGACACTTCGGTGGCAACACATTTCTACGCCTTTAAACAGATCGGGAAAACTTTTGAAATGCAAATAGTGTCAGTTTATGGAAAGCATCCTGAATAAGATAAATTAAATGGATTATGTATTTACTTATTTTAAAGCCCATTGCTATACAATAAAATATTTTAGAAGTAGTAACATTTATTGAAAATACAGATTTGTGAGGAGTCAGATGTGAAAGCTTGGATTAATTTTAATCCATTACATAGACAGTTGACATTCCGTTCCGGCCTGTTGTTTCTAATATTGGCACTGCTTTCTGTCCTTCGACTAAATAATTTGTTTCTCTTTTTTAACACTTTACAACAACAAAGTTGAAAAGTGTTTATGACTTTGTTCATTCATTCTGTCTGTCTGTCCGTCCGTTAGAACGATAACTGCCATAAAAATGACTTTGTCTTATTTATGACTTATTTATGACTTGGGAATATAAATGTATAAAATAATCCAATTAGTTTTGGATTGAACCAGGGTTAAAAAAATGAAATACATTGAACCCTACGGGACCTAATTTTTCAAACATTTTTAAGCGGATTTAAAATTCACAAATTGCTTCGAAAATTTTAGGAGATATTCAAATTATCCCATAAAATATACAAAAAAAATTTCAGCTAAATATATTCAGTAGTTTTTAAACAAAAATTAAAATAATAATTACACCTTTTATATGAAGTGATCACGTGACAATTATATGAAGAGATCGCGTGACCCACTTCAAAATAAAATAAGGCATCCATCTTTTGTCAAAATCGTGATTTTTAAAGTTCTTTTTAATTCATATTGAGTGTTGTATCCGTCCTAAAACCGCTTTATCTTTGCTTAAATTCTGTGCATCTGCATCCTGAAACAACGCATTACAATATATTTGAGTTTAAATGATCATCCAAATTTGATTATTTCTACAACGAAGTCTAGTTTTTACTTATGAAAAATGTAAACAGCAAAATATGTTGAATGAGTTGTATAAGAATTGCTGCATTTCTTTAACGCAGAATTATTTAACTCATGGAGTCTGCAATATAGCTGATATGAATGAAATATTCATTGATTTTACAGAGAGAAGGGCGATTTTTTCGATGAAGTTTTAAGCATAGAATTTAATTACTTTGTACCTCCATGGTCTTAAATTTTTTAAATAAAATAAATTGTTATAGTATTGTGATGAATGAAAGGAATGGAAAAATGCTTATGAATGAAATGCTGCTGTTACAGAGAGAGCCAGGCGTATTATATTTCGATGACGTCATTTGAATAAATTTAATTTGTTTTCGATGAAGTTTTCAAATATAATAAATTTATTGTGGTATTATGATAATTTTAAAAATATTTTCGAGGAATGTATCGCATTTTAGAGATGTTGAAACCAGGGAATTTATATTTCAATGCCGTCATTTGAATGAAGTTCATTTTTTTCAATGAAGTTTTAAGTTTTTAAATATAATAAATTAATGTAGTATTGCGATAATTTTCAAAATATTACCTAGGAATGTATCGCATTTTAGAGATGTTTAAATGAAATTGCATTGAAGTTGGAAAGTGTTTCATAATCAATGCTTTATACATGATTGATCTTTCTTGTTTTCCGTTACTTTGTAGCCATATTTATGACATTGTCAACTCTCTCTTATGCCTTTGTCAACAAAATTCTTAATTTTAAACCTGATAACTTTATTATGACTTCAAATCACACTTTACTAATGTTCCTGTTAAAGGTGCTATGTTATGCCTTAAGAATATATTACGGGAATTTCATTTCTTTGAGTTTGAAGTTAATGATTTAATCTGTTTGCCACGTACTTGTTTGTCTCGGAACATTCTCGTCTTTCAAGGTGATTATTTTAGAATGTTTAATGGTTTCGCCATGGGTAATCGTCTATGGCCACTTTTGTGTGATATTTACATGAGCTATTTTTTGTTAGATTTATTGTTTAAGCTCACTCATTTTCCCTTTTATGTTCGATACGTGGATGATTGTTTTGTTCTTCTTGATCAGTCTAACGCTAATTGAGACAGTATTATTTCCATAATGAATTATATTAATACTTTTATTCAGTTTACCTGTGAGCTAGAATGTAATAATCTTATTTTTTCCAGGTTGTTCTTGTCATTCGCAATGAAAAGTCATTTGTAACCACTGTTTATCGTAAGTCTTTTGTCGTAATATTACTCCCCTAATAATAATTCTTGTCATCACAGTTATCAAAAGATCGCTACATTCAATACTTACGTCTACCGTGATATGTATTAAATTATGGTCTACTTCCGACTTATTGAAGTTTGAGCCGGATTATTTTAAAGCTGTCGCCTTAGATCGTAGATTCTCGCCGAATATTGTTAATCCTGCTTTTTCCAAGTATCTTCAGAGCAAGGGACTTACAGCTAAAACTTTTAGTATATCTTCCTTTTTATCCTAAAATAAGTCATAAAACTGCTAGAATTCTAAGTTTGATTCATAGTAATATGTTCCACTATCAATAAAATTAAATTTTCTTCGCTTAAGGTTTCTGTATATCTTCATCTTTATCCTAAAATAAGTCATAAAACGGTTAGAATTCTAAGTTTGATTTCACAGTGATATGTTGCACTATCAATAAAATTAAATGTTCTTCGCTTAAGGATTATGTTGAAAAGTTAAATAATTGGGGCATTTATCAAATTTTTTATTAATGCGGACTATCGCACATAAATCAAGCTAAAAGCGCCTTAACGTACCTCTTAAAAGAATATCAAAATTTTGTGAAAAACTCAGAAATTAATAAATATTTTATATCTAATCACTGTTCGATAATTAGTCACCGGTTTTAATTTTCTTCTGCCTCCATTATTCAAAAATGCTCTTCAATTTCCGATATATATTTCTTTGAATCTTTTTATATTAATAAAACTCCGCAGTAATCTAGTTAATGATTTATCAATTACTTCATATTTGAATTATACCACGATATGTTGGGGAAGACTAGTGACTCCGAAGATTGAATGTTTCATACTTAGAGCATCAATCGTGGGACAGAACCTAACTAAGACGGATTTATGATTTGCCCTCTCAGATGCGGAAAACGTGGGGACTTTCGAAAAAACTTTCCAGATCATCTTGTCTTACTCATTCTAAAGAAACCCTATAGCGTGTTTTCGAAACAATCATCTGCTTTTCACATTTTACTTATCCAGTATATTGCAATATGTTTTATTAATATATATGATTGTTGTCATCTGTTTCAAACACATCAGTACATTTCATTTGGTATGTAACTAGCTTCCAGTTAGCTCGTTCTGAGTAAAACCCATAACGTGTTTTCAAAACGGTCGTCTGCTTTTTCCATCTTATTCGTGTAACATTTCACGTTCTGATTATTTATTATATAATTTACTAGCAGCGATTACCCGGCGTTGCTCGGGATTTATCATGCAAAACTATGATAAAAATTACACCGGAACATATAGGGCGGATTGTGATGTGTTCCCGCTGAATGCATCGCATTTTAGAGATGTTTAAATAAAATTAAAGTTGGAAAGTGTTTCATAATCAATGCTTTATGCATGATTGATCTTTCTTGAGATTTCTTAATACTTTTCGTGAGTAAACCTGTGAGAAATAAACCATGGTGATAGTTTCCATTTAAATTCATGTCTCAAACTTGCGCTTTTCAAAAGTGTCTTATACGTTCAATAAACTCTCACAAAACTCAGTGTTGAGTAAGCCTGTGGGAAATAAACCATGGTGAAAGTTTCCATTTAAATTCATATCTCAAACCTGCGATTTTCAAAAGTGTCTAATACGTTCAATAAACTCCCACAAAACTCAGAGATTTAATTGACTTTCACGTTTTAAACCAACAATGTCCAACCTTTTTCGTTGTGAAGCATGGAGTTAGAGAGTAGAACTCCTAGGAAAAAGTGTCGTTTTTCACTAATATCTCGAGCACCACTGGTCGTAGAAACTCGAAACATGGCCTTTGTTTTGTATAGGGTGATTTCAAGACTACCAAGACAAATTTCATGTAATTCTGTTCTACTGTTCTCCAGTTATGGTGGATCATACATACACACTTTTCTTCTTTATATATAGAGATTATATGGTTTCTCTAACAGCATTACATTTAAGCGGACTTTCAGAACTTTTTCCAGGGGGAAATAAAACTTTAGGGGGGGGCAAGTTTTTTATTTACGCTATATAAATATATTTAAATGCTGTCACAGATATAAACTAAGTCAATACAAAATGTCTCTGGTAGTTCAATACAAAATGTAAGCCTGAAAGAAATACTGATTACATTATATGTCAGTAGGCGTGGAAGACCCAGACCGCTCGACGCACCTGAAAGCACAGAGCAGCTGATTAAGCGGCTCGATTTCAGTAGACGTTGTTGAGACCCAGACCGTCCGATCTACCAGAAAGGTGTAAGGTAACTGTTTGGACGGCCGGGAAGTGCCACCCAATTTAGACCGGAACCCAGTGGGGGAGGCATCCACAGGGACCGTACCCTCCTTCGCCTACCACCAACCTCTCGGAAGGACTTACGGACCCACATGTTTAACGTGATCGTACTCCGCATGAACACGGCGGCAGTTGTGACAGCGTGCAAATCCAGCGGGCAAACCACCGGGATACCGCGTCCGAAATGTGCCAACAGAACGCGGTGTTCCCAGGTGGGCACCCACCCAAGTACTAACCGCGCCCGACGCTGCCTGGATGTCAGTAGACGTGTAGGTCTTCATTTGCTCTCACTGAAGAACATATATACGTGAAGAAAATATACTCCAACCGATTGTCTGCTTTTATTCACTTGGCGTTTTACGTTGCAATCTATATATTTATTGTTTGTGCTTAAAATTACGTTTGAATTTACTCATAGACTCGACCAGGATCTCTTTTCGAGATCCTGGTTACGTATATTGGTAAATTCAAACGTCCCCTGGAGGAGTAACTCCTGGAGAGAAGTAACTCCTGGAAAGTTCTAATGGTTATACGTCACTTTCTAGATCGGAAAGATATATTACCGAATTGGAGAGGTTAAATTACAGGATTTTTTGTTTTACAATTTGAATTTTATGAAGAATAGCCGAAATAATAAGGGAGGGGGATTATTACCTCCCTCTATCTACCTCCCCCCATCCCGTTTTATTCTTCGTTGATGTTGTTGTTGTTTTATATATATATATAAAGTCTTTCAAACAACTATATGCAAGAACCATTATTTTTTTAATACTAAACACGGAACTTGAAAAAACGTTAAACGAAATAGATGTGTAAAAACTTCATTCTGGATTCGATGAGATAATTTACTTGGCGGCTATCCAATTTCGAGGATGTTCCTAAAGGTGCTTATCGTACTGTCACTTCCAATCCCATGATTCATAGGAAATCGTTGGATAATTTCTTCTTCCATATATTTCGAAAGAATATTTAGTGAAATAAATAGAACGATTGGATTGAAATGGAAATTCAGCACTGTTGACCAATATTTTACTGTTCGATATAGGAGGAAGATAGATATAAAAACGATGGGAATTGAGAAGCAGACAGCAAACGTTTATTGATACGATTATGTGCTTCCCATTGTCATAAGACGAATATTTAAACCTTTATTATAAACTACTATTATGAACATTGTAATCTACATTTCCGAGTGTTTCTTTTCCCAATGAAAGAATGAATTATGCTCATGGGTGTATTTAAGAGGGGTCAGGGCACCCTCCCGGAAAATTGTTAATTTAATTAAAGCCAATATGAGAGATAAAAACAAGAAAAATGCTTTTCAGAATTAAAACATTCAACCACAACTGTGTGTTTTCTCCCATGTGCATATTAATTAAAACAATTTAAACTTATAATAAAATGAGAAAACTTAGGATTATTGCATTTGGTTTGTTTATGAATGTCCAATTTATTAGTTTAGTTGGTCTTTCTCTCCAGGAATGTTTGATTTCTGTTATGAAAGGGGGAATATTTTTTAAAGGTGGTACACATCATTTTTTACAAATTGATGCACACTAATATTTAAAAGTGCTATACACACTAATTTTTAAAACTGCTATACACACATTATTAAAAGTGCGATAAGCACTAATTTTTAAAATATGAGGCTCATACCATCTATTCAAATTTACTTTGTTCGCATAGTTCAAGGTTGATAGTAATGTCTAAATTTTGAATGCAATCAACTTTAGCACCCCCCATCCCAGGAAAAAATCCTGCATACACATATGATTATGCTATTATTTAGTTCTTCAGCGGTTCTTTGGGTGTACATTTCGGTTTGTATAAAAGTGGGGGAAATTTGAAAAAGAAACACGAAACCAAAACCATCTACCACTTAAAAACCAAAGATAAATAAATTTTAAATTCAATGTGAATTTCATGCTATGCAGCAGAGCTTTGATTTTGCTCTCAAGATTAAATAAAATTCAAAGTTGTAAATATATATTTCATATCTTCCGCAGAAAATATTCAAGATCTTGTGCATTTGCATTAGTGTCAAAAAAAATATATTAAACTATTGTCATGGACATTACGATTTAATTGTTATGTAGCACAACAATCATATGCTTTATTTTTGTAAATCTTTCTATACTGAAAACGTAACACGATATTTTGCCACTGTATTACGAAAAATTGGCAAAACGTACAATCATGAAATTTTGCCGTTTGTTCGTAATACAATAAACAATCGTTCATAATAGCAGGCGGCAGAAACATAATAGCAGGCGGAGTGCCCCATGCAGACTCAGTGAGAGTCAGGAAGTAGGAGACGAAGACTCCATACTCACAAAGCAAGTTTCGGAGTTGGGGAGCATAGCGAGCTTGGTGGTTAAACTTTGTAAAATTGTTAGCGAAGCGAGTTAAGGGAGTTGGTGAGCGTCAGCTAATAAGGGGTCAAAGCCCCAACAGGCGCATTCCGATCAATGAGCGGTAGCGAATGGAGGGAGGAGCTCCGAAGTTTTGCGAGCGTCAGCGAACATAGGATATGTAGGCCGTTGTGCACACCAGCCGAATTGAAACTAACTCCGTGAATGTCAGTTAACAAGGGAAGGTCCTTTAAGGGCGTATTACAGGCATGAAAGGAGACCACGAAAGTGCTCTCAAAGGGAGCGCCAGCGATTAGGAGACAAAACCTCCTGACACACGAAGCGAGTTACGGGATTAGTCAGCGGAAAGCGGTCTTTCCCGCGTCCCGTAAAATCATTCATGCTCTTCATTTTTTGCAGAACGTGTGAATGATTTTGGCTCAAAGCAGTCGATTTGGAAATTAGATGGTGTTATCTGTATCCGCATTATTTGTGCATCGAGTGTTTATTTAGGACCCGGACAACGCCGAGTGATTCGCTGTAGTTCATTCATAAGCGTAGACGTGTCATTCATAAGCGTAGTCATTCATAAGTGTAGTCATTCATAAGAAGTAAGTGACGGTCGTATAAGGATTACAATGATAGATCTAGATTTCCAATATCGATATAATGATATTGGAAAAATGAATGTAATTGTTCAGCCAATAGGAGAGGGTGTTGCCCCCAACAACTTGCCTACTCTACAACTTTATTTCATTTATTATTTTTTTTTATTCAAATGAAAATTTTCAAACCAAGAGCATTTATTTATTTAATCCAAAACGTGGAACTAAAATAAGACCTTAAATAAAAACTCGAATGAGCAGTGTATAATACTTCATTCCGGACTTGATGAAATAATTTATCTGCAGCCATCCAATTTCAAGGATATTCCGAAAGGTTCTTATCGCCCTGCCACAGCCAATCCTATGATGCATGGAAATCGTCTGGTAATTTGATCTTCTATATTTTCCGGAAGAATGTTTCGTGAAATAGAATGATTCGACCGATATGGAAATTCAGCAGTGTTGACCAAAATACGCTTTATTCGATAGAAGATGGTTGTAAAGATCGATGAAAGTTGTTGGAGGAATTGATATGACAGTCAAGTACTTTTAACAAATGTGGTGAAGCTTACTATATATTTGTCTCAGAAGCATCTTATACAAGAGGATCTCTGTGAAGTTTGAAGCGGGACATATAAAGACATACGACCATTAAATTTGGTACATAAGTACATTTCAGGACCAAAATAATTGCACCTTAGCATTATTTTTTTATATTTGAATTAGTTTTTAGTTATATTTTATGTTTCAGCGCGATTGACAACGATTTTGTCTAATGTTCACACAAATCGATTACTCAGCGACCTAAAATATTATCGCAGAGTTTGCCACCTTGACGTCATCAGAAAGATCGAGAAATTATCTTTGAAACAAACCTTGAGCGGAATCCATATAGTGAATAGAAACATTTTAATCAATTTAAAAAAAAAATATATAGTTTTCGTGAGTTTTAAACCTCTCCGATTTTTACATTTACGAAATATTAAAATTGACGCGCCATCCAACGTTCATCTATTTCAACACCTGCTTAAAATATCACAAACCACTCCAGAAAAATAAATTCATAAACCCATCTGTTGATTCATTATACATTTTTTATCCGAGGCATATCTTTGATTTTAAACGAATCTAGTATGCTTCGGAGCAATCTGGAGGTTACGGTTGAAAAGTACGCGGAAATGGGCCAAACTTATTTTGTTTGCGGGAGTAGATATTTTGGGATTGGGTGAGAACGTTCAGGTGGGGTGGAGGGGGGGGGGGGGGGGGTCGAGAGGTCATAGATCTAGAACACTGTAGAAAGTGACGTCATCTGCTTAATGATTTATTTGGATTGAGAGTTTTAACTAGAATCGAAAATATTGATGTGTACAGCCAAGGGACAGAGGGTTTTAACGTATCGGAGGAGTATGTGCTCGAGTGTGTTTTCTAATTTAGGCGTGTACTCGTTGAGCAGACAACAAAACTTTTCGAAAAATTTGATGAATCCCTGCTTTAAATCCCAGGCAACGCTGTTTATAATTTCTAGTTTTACAAAATAAAAAATCTCGGGTGGGACAGCCCAATGGTTAGCGTTCGAGTATTGCACTCTGTCGATCCAAGTTCGATTCCCAATTTTGCCCAAACTTGTCCTGGTGTTCACACGGAATACGGGCACGTTAAATATTCGAGTCCGTAAGTTCTTTTGAGAGGATAGTGGTAAGGGAAAGGGGGTACGTCCCCACAGGATTCCGGTCTAAATTGGGTGGCACTTCTCGGCCGTCCAAATAGACACCTTACACTTTCAGGTAGGTCGGAAGATTTGAGTCGAAGAAGAATAATATAAAAAGTCTGCTGTGTGCAGCTCACGACCTTTCTTACAGATTCAACTTTCTTTTCTATTTCTCATCTTTTTTGTATTCATAAAAATAATGAGTTTTATTGCAAAAAAAAATTCAATAGAAGTACTTATTTGAAATTACATCAACGTTATATCCTTGAATAATTTCTTAATTGGTACATTTGTAAATAATATCAACTAGCCAAAACTCAAATACATGGGAATATACTAACGGCTGTTAAACCTGGCAAAGTTAAAAACGGTGTCATTGGTTTTGTCATCTAAAATTATACTTAAAACAACAAAAAGAAATGTATGAAACCAGGACCTGACTAACGCAGAGGCATGTGGGACATCTGCCCCCCCCCCCCCCCCATCAGAGGGGCACCAAATTAAACAATTGCAACATCCAAAAATTAACGTTAAAAATTATCGAAAAATTTATTCCTAAAAAAACTGTATGCCATCGGAATAGGTTTGCACAGCGGATAGATTCATTTTGGGAATTATAGGGATTGATCTTTGGCTATGATAAGAAAGTTGCCAATAATTTAAATTCCGTTAAAATATGTAAGACCCACATTTTGTATACCTTTTTCTAGAACGCAATTATGTTTCTGAAAAATATTTTTGTTATTTCATATATGAGTATACATCGATATATGAGTATATTGATAGTGAAGGATGTCTTCGGAGGAATGTCTACCCCGGGCCCCAGTTATGCTCAGTATGAAGCTTTTATATGGTGTCATGTGATGTGTACACTTCATTTTCGAGGCAACTATTAAACTTTTTTGTACCCTTTCGTACACTTATTTCGTACAGTCATTTAAATTTTAGGAAAAATTGAAAATTGCATCTTTGGAACCAGAAGTAGAAATCCTTAGTGAACTTCCCAACCTCCCTTCTGGAATTTAAAGCTGAGTTCACACCAGTCTCCATTTATGTTTTATTTATAGTTAATCCTGAGAGATAGATGTTTAAATTAAAATTTTTTGAACCGGAAGTGAAAATCCTTTGTGGACCACCCTACATCCTTCAGGATTGAATGCTGAAACCATATATATCAATCTGATGAATATAATGCTGAAACAATATAGTCAATTTTGTAGAATAAAAAATATTGAACCGGTAATAGAAAAAGAACCAGAAGTGAATGTCTTTAGTGCCCCTCCCCAATTCTTCTTCGGAATTTGATGCTGATTATATATATATCATCATCTAAGCTTTAACCATAGCAGATCATGAGAAATATGTGTTTCAAGAAAATATCTATATAAATAAAATTGAAAATATGTGTCTGTTTGTCCCATCATCACGGGAGAGCGGCTGAACCGAATTTGATGAAATTTTGGGAGTAGCCTTGAAATAATCCCACTTAAAATTTTGTCTATGTTTCAAGTTTCTACGATCAGCGGTTCTCGAGATATTAATGAAAAACAAAACTTTCGTTTGTCTCATCATCATGGAAGAACGTGTGAACCGAATTTAATGAAATTTTGTGGGTAGCCCTAAAATAGCTCCACTTAAATTTAGTCTAAGTTTCAAGTTACTAAGGCCAGGGGTTGTCGAAATATTAATGAAAAACGAAACATTTCCCTAGGAGTTATACTCTCTAACTCCCTGATTCCTCCAAACGAAAAGGTTGGAAATCGTTTGTTTAAAACGTGAAAGCAGTAAATTAAAACTTTATCTCTGAGTTTGGTATGAGATTTTTGCGCTAATTAGTCACTTTCTGAAAACATGAATTATTTAAAACATGAATTTAAATGGAAAATCTATCACCATGGTTTGTTTATTTTTCACAAGCTTTTACTCAAGAATGAAAAGTATTAAGAAATCAAAATGATTCTATCTTATATAATGTTGCTCGGCAACGCAATTAAATTACATGTGTTTGTTAATGTTTATTATTATTTTTTCGATTTGAATAATAAATAAATGGATATAAAAATATATCTTATAAATGAACGGTTTGATTTTTCTTTTAATAATATTAATTGCGGACTGCATACATCACTTTCAGTTATTTTGGCAAACAGTTATATTGAGTTTAGCTGATAAACTCATATATTGTGTTTAGCCAATAAAGTCATTTAGCCAATTGTTGAAACAGAAAAAGAGTAGAACTGGTATATCTTCTAATACAATTTCAGTGTTTTCATTTAGTTTATACAAACGGGATCAGAATGTTTTATTAAGATCTGTATATTCAGAGCTGCGAATCTGGCGAGATATTGCTAACTTGGCAATTTTTCTTAAACGTTGCCAAATTGACGGAAATGTCGCCAAATTGTTAAAAACGACGTAAATCAATGAAATGAAATTTGTTTTGTTAAAGAGAGTACTGAAATGAGGTTTCGTTAGCATTTGTCTGTCAGTCCCCTTACTTTAACACATTTAGCAAAATTTTAAAATGTCACCAAATTGACGAAAATGTTTGTAAATCCATAAAAATTTCTTGAAATTGATAAAATTGCGCTAAATAAATGAAATTAATTGTGTTTTGTTAGGGAATAGTATTGTGATGATGTTTCGCCAATTTGTAGCCAAGCGTTACAGTCCCACTTGCCGATAAATTTTGCGATTTTTTAAAATGTCGCTAAATTGACGAAACTGTCCCAAACCTTCCATAGAGATAGCATTATTCAGATGATATTTTGTCCACCAATTTATTTAAAGTAAATAATATCATGTCCCTTAGCAACGGACTTAAATCCTATAGGTTTATGCGGCAGACGATTTTTATTAAATCTTTTCCGATTTGAATTATGAAGATATGTATATAAAATACATTTCATTGCCATTGCATTTTTGACTAAATAGTATCAATTACGATCTTCAGGTTTAAACATTATTATTATTGATATTTTCGGGAATTATTGATTGAGAGATTATCGATATTTTAAAGTTATTATGCCATTGTTTTATTACGACAAAAATTGTTGACACTCATATGTTGTACTTTGTACTGGTAATCTTCTACAAATGCACAGGATCTTCTAATCTACGAGAATATAAGTAGTACAGGTATATTGGAATATATTTTGACATATATTGGCATATATTGGAATCAAGTACGGCCTTCGGGTATGAAGATTACGGGGATTATTGATATTTTCAATTTATTCCGTTATCTGCTTTATTTTGGCAAAGATTTTTAAGACTTATATTATAATACGGGTAATCTTCTACTAACACTCAGTCATATCTTCTAATCTATGCCATTATAAGTACTACGGGCATATCTTCCCATATAATGTTTGCACTTTTATTTTGGCATATATTGGAATAAATTACTATCTTCAGGTTGAAACATTACGGGTTTATTGATATTTTCAATTTATACATGTAATCTACTAATACTGGTTATATCCTCTAATATTCGCGTATATAAGTAGTACGGGTCCCATACAATTTTAACACTTATTTTGCATATATTGATTCAATTCCATATTTTTTGTAAATTTGCTTACAAAAGGGGCCCAGGATGTTTTATTCTTCAGATCTGCCCATGAAGATAATTTTGTATAACGAGAACAGAGATTCGTAAAAGTCTTTTTAGGAGCATTAAATTAAATATTTTAACAGAATATTTTGATTAAAAATGACATTTAGTATACTATAGGAATTTGCACATGATTATGAATTTGAAGTTTCTTTATATTATATACTGCGTACGAAGAACGGGTATGCTGCTAGTTTACATAAATAAAGTTGAAAATATGTCTGTCTGTATGTGTGTTTGTGTCTCATTATCACGGAAACACGGTTGAACAGAATTTGATGAAATTGTGTAGGTAGGTTTGAAATAGCCACACTTAAAATTTAGTTCATGTTATTAAATCTTTAAGTTTCTATGGCCATGGAGTTGTTTAAATATTAATTAAAAACGCACAGTTAAACCTTCCATAAACAGTATGCAGACGATATTTTCCCCGTAATTTTATTTGAAGAAAATGATATCATGTCGTTCAGCAACGGGTTTAAATCCAATGACCATCATGCAGCAGACGATTTTTATTAAATCTTTTCCGATTTAAATAATAAAGAAATGCATATGAAATAAATTTTTTATTGAAATTGCATTTATTGGCTGTATTATAATATCAATTACGGCCTTCGTGTTTAAATATTACTTTGAGATTATTGATATTTTCAATTTATTATATCATCTGTTTCATTTTTACAAAACCGTTGAAACTCACATATTGTAGTATGGGTAACCTTTTCTTAGTACACGGGTATATCTTCTAAAATATAAGCACAGTTATACCTTCCCATACAATTTTAACGCTTTCATTTTGACATATATTGGAATCAATTACGGCCCTCAAGTTTAAAGATAATTGATATTTTCACTTTATCATATCATCTGTTACAGGGGCGGCATTTCAGCATTCCATTTGGGGGTGCGAGATTTGTATAAAAATCCACAATATGAAATAAATAAAATGTTTGTTAACAGGGGAGAAAGGGGAGAGGGGTCACAAAATTGAATTCATGTTGAGAAACATAAATGTTCTTAACATAATTTTTGTACATAATTGTGTTAACATAATTGTTGTTAACATATTTTTTCTAAATAAAAATATCTATATTTATTTACTTGTTATTGAAGGTTTAAACGCCGGTTCTTAGAGTCTGGATGAAGAGAAAATTTTGTTACAATATCATCATAATCCAGTGGTATATCTTGTTCTATAGCTAAAATAGCTAATGATGAAAGTTTTCCTTGTACCATTGTACTGCGAAAATAATTTTTCAACCTCCTGAGACACGGAAAAGACCTTTCACAACTGGCTGAACTGATTGGCACAGTCAAAAATAATTTAACTAATAATGTTATGACAGGAAACACATTTCTTAAATTCCGCTCTTTAAAATAATCCATGCTACTTTTAAAATTGGGATGGTCTATGTTTACATTTTTCATCATTGAATAAAACAGTCGCAATTCACATAGCAATTCCTCTTTCTGGAAGTTATATACTTTGCATATGATTGAAACTTTTTCTTTTCCGACATCTGATCCGGATAATACTGAACTAAGGGCAAACAAAACGGATATATTGTTCTCATTAAATCTTGTCTCAATTTCATTAGATACTGAATCTGTAATTTCATATTGAATATTGATTCTGTGATATGATGTAACATCATCATAGGGATTTTTTTACGCCTTTTCAGTTTTGGTCCAGAATAAGAATTTTTTGGTCCAGAATAAGAATTTTTTGGTCCAAAATAAGAAAAATTTGGAGGCGCGACCGCGCCCCCTCGCGCCCCCTATTTGCCGCCCCTGATCTGTTATATTCTGGCAACAATTTTTGAGATTCATATATTGTAGTACGGATAATTTTCTACTAATGCACGGGTTTATCTTCTAATATTCGGAAATATAAGCAGTACGGGTATATCTTCCGATACAATTTTAGCTCTTTTATTTCGGCATATACGATTAAATTTCATATTTTTTGCAAATTTGTTTACCAACGAAACCAGGCTGTTTTATTCTTCAGATCTGCATGTGAAGATATTTTTTGTATAGCGAGAACAGAGATTCTTAAATTCCTTTTTAGTAGTAATATAAATATTTTAATGGAAAGTTTTGAATAGCAATTCCATTTAGAATAGTATAGGAATTTGCACATGATTGTGAATTTCATGCTTTATATTATATATTCCGTACGAAGAACGGCTATGTAGTACGGGTATTCTTCTATTAAATACAGGGGCATATTTTCTAATCTACGAGAATGTAAGTAGTAAGTAGTAAGTAGTATCTTCCCTTACAATTTTAACACTTTCTTTTTGGCATATATTGGAATCATATTTTTGACCCTATTATAATACTTAACGTGCCTTATACAAAATTATTAGGGGTGATTATAATTAAAGTGTTCCTATTAATAAAGTCTCCACATTATGAACCTTAAGTAAATCAGCGTAAATATATATATATATATATATATATATATATATATATATATATATAATGAATTGTTTCTGCGGTTTGCCTTTCTAAATTCAAAATTTGTTCATTAAATTATAACGATTTTTATAATTACAATAGTTAGTTTTTATGTCGTTAATGTTTTACATTTTATTGGTTTACATTTTACATTTTATTGTGACGAGGTCGGAAATTCGAATTCGAGTTTTCGACGGGAGAACACGTTTTAAGCATCCCTGAATACGAATCAAACGTTTTTGAGGTGATGTGTGTCTGTGTGTGTGTGTGTGTGTGTGTGTGTGTGTGTGTGAGTGTGTGTGGAGATGATATCTCACGAACAAGTGATTCAAACGAAATTTGGTACAAAAATTACAATCCGTGAATACTGAAAGCCTATTGTTTTTAAACGCAATCGAATGTTCAGAACCCCCTAAATTTTCGAATCAAATTTTTAAAAAATCGTCAAAAAATCAAAACGTTTAATAAAGTTAAGCAAATAGTCACTTTTTATGTAATTTTTCCTTAGAAAACGATTGGCATAAACTTTTTTAGAATGCTAGCATGAACCGTTCACGAGAAATTGCACGTCTTTCAAATAAATGTATCAAAAAATAACATAAAATAAAAAAAATATTAGCTATTGTTGAAGGCCCAGACCACACGACCAACCCAAGGGTTTATGGTAACGAATTGTGTGGCCGGATATTAGCTATTGTGAAATATGTTCACTTTTCATATGTAATATCATGCGATAAATTTAGTGACATCGTTCTCGTGGATCTAGCTCGTTCCATTCATAAGAAAAGATACCTTGGGTAATACTTTTGTATTTACACGCCAATAGCCCCATTTATCTGCTATAAGAATAACTCATTTTTCAGTCCATAATGCTTCGCGAGATTTTGGCGACGAATTTGGCGAAATATTGCTAACTTGGCGATTTTTTAAATATTGCCAAATTAATGAAAATGTCGCCAATTTGATAAAAAAAAATGACGCTAAATCAATGAAAATGATGAAGAATTGACAAAAATTCAATATCATGGAAAGAATATACGTGTCTATTAAAAGAATAACCTATTTTTCTGTCCGTAATATTTGGTAAAATTTTGGTGACGAATTTGTCTGAATATCTTCAACTGGCTGACTTTTTAAAAGATGCCAAATTGACGAAAATGTCACCCAATTGATAAAAATTCGACAAATTGATGGAACCGACGATAACTCAATGAAATGACGACTAATTGAATTCAATATCTTAGAAAGAACATGAGATTAAACTATAAGAATAACCCATTTCTCCGTCCGTCCGTTCTTCCGTCCATCCGTAATTCTTGGCGAGAAATTTAGCAGAATTTCGCCAACTTGGCGACTATTTTAAATGTTGCTAAAGTGACAAAAATGCACTTTGAAATGTACTTTTGCATGTTGTCATCCGGAAAATCTCTAGATGTACAATTCAACGTTAAAAACACAGTATCGTTGATCTTATACATTATTTTTTTATTGTAAAAGGAGTAAATTCATTGTATTATATAGGGAAAATCATGTACTGCACACATCAGATTTTTTCCTATAAGGCATTCAAATAGGCATTTGTTGTATTTTGAATGTTATTTATCTAGTTGTTTTCCCTACTGTTACTTTTAATTGGAATTTCTTTTTTCTTACTTTTAAATTTGACAACACTGGTTTTTACATTACTTTACTTTTTAGATTGGCAACACTGTCTTTACACTCTATATGCAGATAGAATTTGGTAGATGACCATCTTCACACGTGTAAGTTATTTTTGTTTTTACATATTTCTCTTACATTTTCCAATTTATAGTAATTAGAGTTGAATATGGTCTATTTGTTCAAAATAACAAGACCATTAAATTAAAAGTACTATTTGAAAGCATTGATTTTGTATTTACATCCTGATGATTTTACAAATTCATTGCCTTAAATTCATTATTATTCATTCTCTTTTAACAATTCGTTTTAATTCATAGTTTGTTTTCAGGTTTTCATTTTGATGACTTTTATATAGTAATCAATTGAAGTATTTTATTTGAATTGGGTAATGTACTAATGTCTCTTCTATTTTAATTCATTTAGTTAACTTATATATAAAGAGCTTATACAAGTCTTTATTTTATAATAATTTTTAGTAATATTTAGCACGCTAAACATTATTAATATATATATCTTCATTTTTTTCCAAATTAATATTTTATATATAAAAAAATCGTTTTCAAACATCATCAATGATAATCAATTTATGTATATCGGAAAGGCTGTACACAAAAAATTATTTATAGATGTGTTTCGAGAATTTTTTCAGCTGTTTACGGGCAGAAGCGTTTATTTCTGTAATGCCAAAATAAAATGCTGTCATATATATAATAATTGTCTTTGGTATTTCTGTCTTTTCAGATCCTCTAGAAGCCTAGCCCCTCCCCCCTCCCGTCCATAGTAACCCAGGAGTTCGAATATGTGCACAAATTTTCGACGGTCAAACCCGTATGGACGGAGAAACTATGAGAGAAGAGTTTCGAAAAGTCTTTCTAGACGACCGATCCGAAGCCCACATCCCTATGGCCCAGAAGGCTGAATCATAACACACACACATTTATAATATTGACTAGGGGACAGAACCTAAAGGAACAGGCTTTTGATACCCTTTTCGCATTGGGAGCGGAAAAAACATTTTTCGAAAAGTTTTTCCAGATCAACCAGAAGCTTTCTGATGACTTAGAAAGCTTAATATTTGCACCCCTATAGTATTTTCACGCCATAGAATTTAGTGCAGCCGAATTTGTGTTTTCTCCTTAAAACGGAAAAGACAGTTTTAAAAGTATTTTCAGATCTTCCAGAAGGCTACTGGTGACTTAGAAAGTTGAAGCTTTTGCATACGTTTATTTTATAGTATCGACTACGGGTCAGAATCTAAGCTAATTATCGATTAGAAAGATAAGTATCAACGATATGCATTGCAAATTATTAAATAAAAAATATTATTAGAAAAAGTTGCAACTTAATGTTTTATGTGTTAATTTCCATGTATGACAAGCTTAAATACAGATTAAATGTAAAACTTATTAGCAATGTGCAATACTTAAAGCTCGATAAGATAATTTATTTGGCAGCTATCCAATTTCGAATATTTTTCGGACACTGTTTATCGACCTGTCGCATTCAATCTTTTGATTTATGGAAATCTTCTGATTATTTGATCTTCTATATTTTTTCCAGAAGAATATTCGATGCAATAGAATTATTGGGACGAAACAGAAATGCATTCACCAAAATATTTTATTGTTAGATTAAAAAGGTTGCAAAAATACTTAGAAACATATAAATTAAGAGGGGCGAATGGAAGAAAAGTTTAAAGTGTTTTGAATAAAATTCCTCGCCAGCAAAAGAAATATACAATATAACATAATTAAATATACAATATAACAGTAAATACAATAAAACCTCTCCGAGAGACCACCTCTGTTAAGCTAGCACATTTTCTCGAAAATATTTTTTTTACCATTCAATGATAAATTTACTTCCATTCACATACTATCAGAAACCATTATGTCTCCTGAAGCGACCGCATTTTTTGGAGACAGAGAAGGGGAACAATTTCACTTCCTGTTTACTTAAAATCGAATTTAAGTTTTAGAAAGCCTTCGTTTGCGTTTTTTTAATCTCTCAGCCCGATTCTGGTGAAGAACAGTCACCGGAAATCTCACAGAAAAAAAAAAAACTTTTTGTCCTTTCATCTCAAAAAACACTCAAAGAAACAAACACTAAAAAAATCACACTCAAAGTAAATAAACACTTCATTATCTGTTGAAGACGATAAATTGCTCCATTTATTTTTTAAATTTCAAATTTATTTTGTAAAAAAGTGGTAACAGAAAAAAAAAAGTGCAGCATCAGAACTATCTTTGTAACATTTCTTCTTTGTAAAATGTAAATTTCACAGCCTGCCATTTAAATATCAAATTATATTTATATCAATTATATTTATATCAATCATATTGTATCTTATTTTTCAATTTTATATTTTGCATACTAATGTAAACAAATTTTGCCATTTATGTATGTAATTTCATTTTTTTTATTTCATGTTTAGCTTCCCCCCCCCCACTAACCACAGACCTCCATTTAAAGAGATCATCTCTTAGCGACCGCTTTTCACGGAATGTATGGGGGGGGGGGGGGTCGCCTTAAAAAATGTTCTGTATTTTTAATGGAAAATAAAGTCTGTGAGAATTCTATTATTTATTATTTTATTCTAATTTCACTTTTCCTGATTTTTATTTATGTCCCAAACTCCTAAACTTTCATTCCGAACCCGAAGAATCACATACTCACGATTGGCCAGATCTATAAGAAGGGCAGACTTTAGAATTACGTATCTGTCATTTTGCCGAGTTCGCCCGTGTGTGAGTTCTGATTGTCCATAGATCGGAGCAGCAAGGAGTTATAGCATGAAATCTTGTGAATATATATATATATATATTGTGTCGTAGTTTGATCATCATAGGTTAAAATTGAAGTCATTTTAGTAATAATTTAGGTTGGCTGAAGTTCATTATAGATTAGTATGTCTCGGGTAGAATTTGTAATGCTAGCGTTGTAAATTATTTATATATACGAGGGTAGATAAAAAAAAAAGGTTACAAGCAGCAGCATTTGAAAAGTAATTATTGTGGCGGGAATATTTTTCCCCAGAGTGGAGACAGATGGCGGTAGTTGTCTTACAACTGTTGTGCGGGTGGGTAGTTAAGTTGACAGGCGCGTCAGAGCGATTGAAATGGCAACACGTTTAGAAAAGCGGTCTCGCTTGGAGGTGCGAGCCGTGATTCGTTTCTTATGGGCATATAATATAGGCACGTTGAGTGGTGTCATCCTCCTGCATGACAATGCCAGGCCCCATACTGCTCACCAAACTCAAGAATTGCTACAAAAGTTCAAGTGGGAAGTCTGGAGCCACCCCCCATGCAGCCCAGATTTGGCACCCAGTGGCTATTTCCTTTTTCCAGAATTGAAGGAACACTTATCTGGAACAAGGTTCTCTTTAGACAGTGATGTGAAAACAGCTGCCGAGAATTGGCTCAATGGACAGGGACGTGATTTCTACCAAGCCGGGTTAAACAAGTTGGTCCTGCGTTCAGATAAATGCCTAAATACATTTGATCATTATGTGGGAAAATGATCGCCAAGTATGCCTCTTAATTCCATTTCGTATTTTCTGTCTATTGTTAATAAATAATTTTTTATTACCCTTGTAACCTTTTCTTGGATCCATCCTCGTGGATTTGTAATATATATGTGTTTTGAGTTCCGAAGCTAGTTGTAAATAAATTTGTTTATTTGTTAAATGTCGTGATTCCTTCGTCGAACATTAGGTTATTGGAAGTTTAATATTGCCATTAGGTTATTGGAAGTTTAATATTGCCATTAGGTTATTGGAAGTTTAATTTAGAGGGAAATAACTTGTAATGGTTCATACAAAAGTCACGATTGTGGAAAGTAGTAGAATAGTGCTTTATAAGTCAAACTTAATTATGAAGTCAAACTCTCGAAATTTGATGTATTTGCCCAAGGCACCTGAAAGCGGCGTGCAAAAGAAGTGCAAAATGCCCGTACCGAAAGCTATGGTGTCAGTGACCAATGAAAAATGTCCAGTATTTTCTAATTCAATCTCTGATAATAAAATTTAATTTTCAAGGTATTGTTAACAAGGCAAGGATAGTAGATTGTTGACAAGGTTTCATCTGTTTCGCAACAATGGCTATGACTACTTTAAAACAATGTTGGTCAAAAGTGTATTGTTGACTTCGTTGCTGAAAGCGGATTTTTGGTAATATGTTTACAGGATATTTGTGACTTTGTTTGAGTTTGCTAAATTGTAAATTTTCTTTAGAGATTTTTCTCCTTCGATGGTTAACTGGTCGCTGCCTACACTTCATACAGAATGTCCTGACCAATGACATCACTCCAAGTAAGAACATTATTTAATTTTTATTTTTTAAATATTGTGTAATATACTAGAACGAATTGCCCGCCGTTGTCCGGGTCCCAAATAAGCCCCCGCTATGTAAATAATACAGATATTTCAATTTTAGTTCGCTTAGTTTTTTTCCCCATCCATAACATTGCAAATTGTACAAGTATGAGTAATACGTCCTAAAAAAGCTCATTTGAAGCGCCCTAAATAAGCTCATTTGATACGTCCTAAATAAGCGGACTAAAAATAATTGATATTGCAAAGAAGACACTAACCTTTGATCCGATGTTATGGTGCTCCAGCCCAAATGCGGCCTTTGTTAATTAGAACACTGAAAATTGTATTTAAATCCGATCAACGAGGTTGTGATATATCACACCGTAGATGAGAAAACAGTAAAATTGAAAATATTAAATGTTATCTAACCGAGTTTTCATCTGAATTTTGAACAGTACGTTCTAGTACAACATTCATACTGATAATATAATAACAAAGTGAAAAACGTAGAATGAAATATTTTTAATTCACGGAATTACAATTTTGCATCTCTCTCTCCCTCTCTCTCTCTCCCTCTCTCTCTCCCTCTCTCTCTCCCTCTCTCTCTCCCCCTCCCTCTCTCTCTCTCTCTCTCCTTCTCTCTCTCTCTCTCACACACACACACACACACACACACACACACACACACACATATATATATATATATAAATAATATGATACGGACTTTTTATAGACTTCACGACAAGAAAGTTTTGTTTTTATCATTTTGCTTGATGAAGATTCCTTCTATGATTATGATACATTCTATATATATCTTGGTTTTTGATATATTCAAATTTTAATGTCATTTCGGGATTCTGTTTTTCCCTAGCGCACGTGTGAGTGTTGTATCGGGAGTGTGGCGGTTTCTGGGAGTGTTTCCCGGAAATTAAAGCATGCTTAAACCAGGAAAAGGGGTCACAATCCCCCTTGACCTTGCTGCAACCCCGTTGACATACCTTTATCTGTTCTTTACTTCTTTTATATATATCTTTTATACTATATACATATATATATAATAAATATATATATATATATATATATATATATATATATATAATATATATATATATATATATATATATATATATATAGTCTGAAATATCGTTAACACCTGCGAAAGAAAAAGTTCGTATTCAAGAAAAATAATCTGCTCGATAAATGGATTAAAAATGTCGAAAATTGGGCCGAATATCGCATTAACACATGCATGACTTTTAAACTAATTCAAATTAAAAAAAAACCTCGCCAAGCCGTGTATTCAAAGGAACTGAAGGACCGCTATACAGAATTTTGAAGCTGTCCTTAGCTTCGATGTTCCGCTACAGACTCACAGAAAGGCATACGAACGTCTTTTATTAGGCAAGATGTTTTGTGTTTGAAATATCGAGACATTAATTGAACGTGGAATAAATTACAAATTAATGATTTGTAACCGATATTCTCTGAACTTCGGCTGTAGGGACCACGTTAAAAGTTACGATGCCACTCGCATTGTACATGGCAGTAGTTATGGGTCGGCTTTAAACTTATATGTTCAATAGCCGATAAATGCATGCATATGGTATCGCTGCAAGGAAACTGCAGTAGTAGGTTTCAGCTATTCTAATCTGAAGAGTGCATAATATGAGCGAAACCGGTCCATGCTTTCTGTTACGTACAATGGGAGTGACATCCTATTCCTTAACTCTTTCAGATGTCAAATTGTGGCATTTCAAAGGACAGTTTTTACCATGTATAATTAATTTGATATCCGAAATTCAAACTTGAAGGTCTTATTCGCGTCCATAAGGTATTGGAGAAATTGTGTAGAAAATTTTGAGTCGATATACTTGAGGTACGTCAAAAGAACTATCGTACAAAGCAATCGAAAATTCATGCACATAAAAGTTTTTAAAATCGTATACTGAACCGGAAAAATTAGAATTATGGAATTTTTTTTTCTGTTTTGTGGCACTCACGTACCCTCTAAAACAGGGTTTCGCAAACATTTTTTCCGCGACCAAGTCATTTTTATACTTCCCTTTCATGACCCACTCAAATGTTTATCATCTATAGGCAAAATGAAACAGATTTGAATACATACAATTTTCATGTATTATAATAAAGAAGCATGTACTCTTACAAAAAATCTAAAGAAATCACGCTAAAAATAAATAACTTATTAATGAGAAGTGTGGCGCAGTTTTTTGTTAACTAGAAACTTCAGGTTCGGAGATAAAAAGAACATTTTTAGGTCTGGTTTGACTTCCAATCGGTTACTATATTTATCTTTTAGGAAAACCAGTGTTGAAAAGCCTGATTCACACTTGTAAAGGTGTCGGAATGAACACCCAGGCATCTTTTGATAAGAACAACGAGTTTTTTTTTAGAACTGTAGAAAGTCATAAAATAAACATCCATTAACGTAATTTACAAATAATAAATCAGAATGTACATGGTCCACTCTTTCTACCGTCCTTTCTACCATTGGCTGCAGCCACACATGTTACGTTCCGCGTACCAAGTCGTGTTTCGCACTTCGCACCTTTATAACCTGGTTGCCAGCTTCATCTACCGTCCGAAAATCTGCGTGGCTGCCAATATAATTTAGACTCTTCTTTTCTCGGGGAAGACGTTGCTTAAAAAGTAAGAAGCTGAGAATAGAAATTGTTTATTCTTACACATTTACAGGTCGCCCGGCCACTCAAATAACTGCTGCAAACCCTAGGGTCAGTTGACTGGTCCGGGTTTTACTACTTACAGGTCGTGACAAAATGCATTAGAAATTTTACCGCTGTTTATGGAGGCCCGGGACTCTTAAAAGTGCCATAAACAGGGTGAATTCCCATATTTCACGTTTTATTTTTTACCTCTTCCTTTATATATTAATAATACTTCAAATTTTTATGGAAAGTAAGTGAATACCTGTAGCGTATATAATAATTTTTTAATAGGGTGAAGCTGATAATAATATTTTAAAAAATAGTATAATGTTGATGAATTTATTAAAATGTATTTTGCTATAGGTTGCTTGCGCGCATGATTGCAACAAAACTATTGCTTCCAGAAACAAAAATATTACTGATTAGGATGCATAAGTATCCATTCAAGAAGTCTTACATCAAAATCGAAACATTTGAGTACATTTGAAATTTAATTACAATTTTAATTTTTAATAATTTATTTTTTTAAACTTTAATTATGCAAATGTTTTGATTTTGATCTAAGTCTTCTTGAATGCATACTTTTTGCGTCCTAATCGGCACTATTTTTATTTATGGAAGGAACAGTTTTGTTGCAATCATGCACGCATGCAACGTATTTGTATATCAAAATAAAATGTTAATAAATACAAGAAAGTTATACATTTTTAAAAATATTATTATCAGTTTCACCTAATTGAAAAAATCTGATGTGGGCAGCACATGACTTTCCCTGCAGACTTATATCAACGTTCTCTTTATTTTAATTAAATTTAATTCACTTTTAATTCAATTTTCGTTCTCATTTGATAATTGAACTTATTTTCAAAGGTGGTGTAGAGAAAATACGAAAAAACTAAAATATCTGGAGAACGGCTAGTCCTAGTGTAATGGGGTTGGTCTTATACTTTTCTTCGTTAAAAATTACGTATTAAACACACATTTAATGGATATATTTGAGCATACGTAGTTTTTTATTTTCGATTTTGGCGATTTTTGCGGGCCACTTAGCAAAAAAGGGCAGGTTATTTTTTTCGAATTGTACCAAAATCTAATCAGCATCAGGCTGTCCCACACGTGACTTATCTACCAACTTTTGTTAAATTTCGTCCATTAGTTTTTCAGCTAGATTGGATACAAGCTTTTGCGGGCCATTTCGCAAAATAAGACGGGTTCTTTTATTCCAAATCATACCCAAAACTAATCAGCACCAGATTCGCCCACAAGTGATTTACCTACCAAATTGTATGAAATTCTGTCCATTAGTTTTTCAGTTAGAGTGGATACAAAATCTGCACAGACAGACAGACACACAGACGTCACGCTAAAAATAGTTTTTTCGTATTCTAGAGGTCTCGAAGCATGTAGATCCGTCGAAAACTCGAGTGGCGATTTTCGGCACAATTCCGATACTTTCCCTATACATTACCATGTATTGCAGGGAAAGTAAAAATCTGATGTGAGCAGCACATGACTTTCCCTGCAGACTCAAATTCATATTTTCATTGTTTCTTTAACAATTCATTAGATTGAGTTTAATGGCACCAAATAACACTAAATTTGCATTTTTAATTCAATTTTTGTTTCTATTTGGTAATTGGACATTTTTCCGATAGCGGCTTAACAAAAATGCAAGAAATCTCAAATATCTTGAGAACGGTTAGCCCTAAAGTATAACGGAGTGTGTTATATTCTTTTCCTCGTCAAAAATTGCGTATAAAACAAGAATTTAATTAATATATTTCAGCATATGTAGTATTTTTCTTTTTTTTTTATTTTGGCGATTTTTGCGGGCCAATTCGTAAAAAGAGGCAGGTTGTTCTTTTCCGAATCGTACCAAAATCTAATCAGCACCAGCGCATCCTACAAGTAACTTATCTACCAAATTTGGTAAAATTTGGTCAATTAGTATTTTAGCTAGAGTGGATACATGAAATTTTTACGGGCCATTTTGCAAAAAAGGCGGGTTCTCTTTTTACGAATCCTGCCAAAAATTAATCAGCACCAGGGTCTTACCCAAGTGAATTACAAACCAAATTTTATGAAATTCGGTCCATTAGTTTTTCAGTTAGAGTGGATACATACATTGCACAGACAGACAGACACACAGACAGACGTCACGCTATAAATAGTTTTTTCGTATTCTAGAGGTCTCGAAACGTGTAGATCCGTCGAAAATTCGAGTTGCGATTTTCGACATGATTCCAATACTTTCCCTATACATTACCATGTATTGCAGGGAAAGTAAAAATCTGATGTGGGCAGCACATGACTTTCCCTGCAGACTTATATCCACGTTCTCTTTATTTTAATTAAATTTAATTCACTTTTAATTCAATTTTCGTTCTCATTTGGTAACTGCACTTATTTTCAAAGGTGGCGAAGAGAAATACGAAAAAACTAAAATATCTCGAGAACGGCTAGTCCTAGTATAATGATGTTGGTCTTATTCTTTTCTTCTTTAAAAATTACGTATAAAACAAGCTTTTAATGGATATATTTGAGCGTACGTAGTTTCTTATTTTAAATTTTGAAGATTTTTGCGGGCCATTTTGCAAAAAAAGACAGGTTATTTTTTTCCGAATCATACCAAAATCTAATCAGCACCAGGGTGACCCACAAGCGACTTATCCACCAAATTTTGTGAAATTTGGTCCATTAGATTTTTAGCTAGAGTGGATACAAGCTTTTGCGGGCCATTTCGCAAAAAAAGGCAGGCTCTTTTATCCCCAATCGTACCCCAAACTAATCAGCACCAGATTCGCCCACAAGTGACTTACCAACCAAATTTTATTAAAATCAGTCAATTAGTTTTTTAGTTAGAGTGGATACAAATCTGCACAGACAGACACACAGACACACACACAGACGTCACGCTAAAAATAGTTTTTTCGTATTCTAGAGGTCTCGAAACGTGTAGATCCGTCGAAAACTCGAGTTGCGATTTTCGACATGATTCCAATACTTTCCCTATACATTACCATGTATTGCAGGGAAAGTAAAAATTACCACATATGCTACAGGAATTCACTTATTAGCCATAAAAATTTTAGGTATTATAGAGGCATAGGAGAAGGGGTAAAAAATAAAACGTGACATATGGGAATTCACCCTGTTTATGGCATTTTAAAAAGAGTCCTGAGCCCTCTTATGCTAAAATTGGTACTCTTGAAGACAAAACAGCCCAAGATCCAATCAGTGATATTTCTGTCGAAGATGTGCTAGACCGCGAAACGGACGCAGCGAGTTTGTTTGTCTTGATTAATTTAATTATCTATTCAAAAGTCCCGATGCAACATTATTTACTAGTATTTAAAGTTGAGTGAAGTAAGAACAATCCTGCACACACATAAAGCATTGATTATGAAACACTTTCCAATTGAAATTCAATTTTACTTCAACATCTCTAAATTGCGATACATTCAGCGCTGATATATTTTAAACTATCACAGTTCTGCAATAATTTATATTTAAAAACTTAAAACTCTATCTAAAAAAATGAACGTTATTCAAATGACATCATCGAAATATAAATCGTCTGGCTCTCTATGTAAAAGCGGTGAATATTTCATTCATACACTATTATTTCAGACTCCAGAGTTAAATAACTTTGTGTGAAAAAAAATCAGCAATTCTTATACAACTTATATTACAATCACTTGTTTACATTCTGCATCCCTTAAAATTGGGCTTAGTTGTAGAAATATTCAAAATTTGATGATCGTTTAAACTCAAAAATATTGTAATTATGTTGGTGCAGTATATAGATGTACAAGAAATAAGCAAATGTAAAGCGGTTTTAGGACGGATGCAGAACTTTAAAAATCACGATTTTTACATTGGGAAAAAGAGATGAATGCCATATTTTATTTTGAAGTGTGTCACGTGGTTTCTTCATATTATAGGGGGGGGGGGACCAACATTTAGGAAACTTCTGTTCTACAACATATCCAAAATATCGTCTGCTGTCTTCAATACGACAGACGATAATTACAGATCTCTTTTTTATGAATGGAAGACCATGACGTTTCCCCAGTGTGAAATAATTTTTATTTTAGGGCATTATATCTCTATCCATTGTTATGAGAGTGTCATTGAAGAGTTTCAGAAAAAAATATCCATGCTCTAAATATCCCAACAGTTGCGAGGTTAGCAAAGCGTTTTCGAGACACGGGATCTGTAGCAGACAAAGCGAGAATAAGCAGGCCTTACATTTTCACCCAAGGTAAAATTATCTGAAACAGAGATTGCGGTGCTACAACTCTCCAATGGATTCTTCTTCACATAAGACTAGATAGAGAAATGATGATCTAAAGTTAAATAAAAATTTTAATCTGTAATATAAAAATTTTAAATTTCCTTGTTTGTCTTTAAATTATTTGAATAAATTATTTTATATTTATTTAAGAATTATTTGAATAAATTATTTGAATCGGGCTTTAAAAGTAAACCTCATTTTCGCCATTTTAGCAATAATTACGCGAAAATATGTGAAAAACACATAACAGAAGCTACGGTGTTTGTAACCAATGAGAAGAGTTGCTGATATAAAATTTAATTTCCGATGCATTGTTATCGAAGATAATTAGATTTATTTCCCAACAAAGGTCATGACTACTATAAAACAATGTTAGTCAGAACTGTATTGTTGCCTTCTTTGTTGAAAGCGGATTTTTGGGAACAACATTTCAGTTTATTTGTGACCTTGCTTGAGATTGCTTAAAGACGAGTCTTTTACAGAGATTTTTCACCTTTGGTAGGTAACTGCTGTTGTTTCTTACGCTTCATATAGAATGTACCGAGAAATGCCATCGCTGAATGTAAGAAATATATTTCAATTCCTTTATTTTTAAGATATTTTATTGTATATTACAAAGAATTACTGGCATTGCCCTGGTCCTAAATAACCGTCCGCTACGTAAATAATACAGGTACAGATAATACCACTCAGTTTCCAAATTGAATGTTTTGAAAAAATCACGCCCTAAATAAGCGAGCTGAAAATGCTTGAAATAGAAAAATAGAAAATAACCCTACCTTTGCGTCTATGTGCGGTCTTCTCAGCCTCAACGCAATCCAACCAATAGTGGAGTATTTAAAGTAATTTGACCTATTCATTATTTGAATCTGTCTACAATAAATGCAATTCAAATTCCGATAAAGTGTTTGTAATTTAAAATCTGATCGTCTTTTATGAACTCTATCACTTATGGAAGCTTTATAAATCAACGAATTAAAAATATAAACCTTTAAATCCGCGGACAATATTAAAAGAATGAAAATTTTATTATGACTTTCCTTATATACATAATGTATAAGGAAAGTATTGTGACGGGGTCGAAAATTCGAATTCGAGTTTTCGACGGTAGAGCACGTTTCAAGCATGCCTGATCACGAATCAAACATTTTTGAAGTGATGTCTGTGTGTGTGTGTGTGAAAGTATGTGTGCGTATGTGTGTGTGAAAGTATGTGTGTGTGAAAGTATGTGTGTGGGTGTGTGAAAGTATGTGTGTGTGTGTGTGTGTGTGTGTGTGTGTGTGTGTGTGTGTGTGTGTGGCAGTGAGTCTGTGGAGACGATAACTGACGAACGACTGGACCGATTCGAATGAAATTTGGTACAATAATCACAATTCGTAAACACTGGACGCTTTATACGCAATCGAATGTTCAGAACCCCCTAAATTTTCGAGTGAAATTTTGAAAAAATCGTCAAAAAATCAAAACCGCCAATAAAATTGCACAAATAGACATTTCTTATGTCAATCATTTTCTAATGAAAAATTACATAAGTTTTAGAACGCTAATATGAACCGTTCTCGAGATATTCCACATTTTTCAAAAGAATTATCAAAAAGTCATAAAATAAAAAGAAATATTTCCTATTGAGAAACATGTTCACTTCTCATATGTAATACTATGCGATAAATTTAGTGACATCATTCTCGTTGATCCAGCTCGTTCCATTCATGAAAAAAGGTACTTTGAGTAATACTTTTGTATTTGAACGACAATAGTCATTTATCTGCTATAAAAATAACTTATTTCTTCGTCCATAACTCTTGGCGAGATTTTGGAGACGAATTAGGTGTAATGTCGCCAACTTGGCGACTTTTTTAAATGTTGCTAAATTAGCGAAAAACTCGCCAAATGGATAAAAATGACGCCAAATCAATGACGACTCATTGATGATGACGATATGGAAAATGACGGCTCATTGACGAAAATTCAATATCTTGGAAAGAATATAAATAACTATTATAAAAATAATCTATTTTTTTTTTCTGTAAAAGTAGTAAATTCATTGCATTATATAAGGAAAGTCATGTGCTGCCCACATCAGATTTTTTTTATTGGCGTTTACTTTTATCGTCTGTCCTGTATTATTACTATATATTTGCCTGTACTTTTTTAGCAATAGCAAAACTTTAATCATATGTTTTTCCTGAGTGGAAATATTATGTTATTTGTTACTATCAATAGCTTCGTTTAGAGAATATACTATGAATAAAATGTTGTTATAGTTGCAAAATTGGTATTATCTATATAAATAAAATTGTAACTTGTGTTTCTGTCAATCTGTTTATTATCTTGAGAGGGAACTGTCCTCCTTTCCATTTGGGAGAATAATTATAAAACTTCGAAAGGAAAGGAAGTTTCAGAATTTTACTGCTGGTTCTGAATTAAATTTATCTAAATTATACATTCCGTAATAAAAACAGGTATACAGATAGTATTTCATAAATTGGAGAATGTTAATATGGACTGGTGAAAGTTTTCTCACTGAATAAAAGTTCGCAACTTTGGATTGCTATAATAAGTGCAATATTACAATTTTAATTATAATATTTAAAAATGTTTAGTGGCAGAAATAACATTATTTTTGAATCAAGATCATTTTGTTAAATATAATATAGTCGCATGGCCACTTTTACGTCATAAAAGTTTATGTATATATATATATATATATATATATATATATATAAATAATAAAAATAATTTGAAAATCCAATGATAGAATAAAGAGAAGTTGTAACTCAAAAAGCTCTAAAATATGCCTATATAATAAAAAGAAGTATTAAATAGAGAATCATCAAACATGTGGATAATAAAATGAAAATTTCTAGTCATCAAGCTGAAGATAATCAACAAATATCAATGGAGTGGATTCGATAATATAAAATCCAACTAAATCCAAACATTAAATCTATACACGGGGATAAACACTAGGCCTAAATAAATTGTTCAATTTGAAAAAAACTCTTTGTCAAGTCCAAGTATTTAATCAAAATGAACACAAAATATGTATGTTTCTGAAGAAAGAGATAGATAATATCTATAAACTATTTCTACTTAGACTACATGCATAAAGATTGAAATATTTTATGTTAAACAAGAATACCTGAAAAAAACACAGCTTATGTCAAATGTTACCAATCGCAAAAGATAAAAGTAGAGAACTATTGTTGCCAATCGTGAGAAATAAATAAGAGTAATGCAAAAAGGCAATAAAAAGGTGATATTCTACAGTAAGAGCAACAAAATAATGTGGCGTATAATATAATATAAAACATAGAGGTTAAAGTATAAAGGGATGTAAAATACATTGTAATGCTTATTCATATATATATATATATATATATATATATATATATATATATATATATATACAGGGTGTCCCAAGAACATTGATCTTGGCTTTTATTCTTTATTGATCTTAGACATTTATAATAAATTACTGAAAATTTACGGACTTTTTATAATAAAATACTGAAATTTTGTAGATCACCTTATTAGTGTATGGGTCACATTTTACTTATTGGAAATGTTTTTGTACGGAAGCCGTATAAAAATTTAAATTTTGTATTTCATAAAATTTAATTCTCCAGAAAATTTTAATCGATTTCATAAAATTATGTACCTTTTTTTACGCAACTTTGTAATTTATTATATATGTCTAAGATCAATATTTAAGGTATAAAAGCCGAGATCAATGTTTTTGGGACACCCTGTATATATATATGGTGTTTCAAAACTGTTGGAATAAACTTTAAGGGGTTGTTGTTGTTGAAACCCAGACCGTCCGACCTACCAGAAAGGTGTAAGGTAACTGTTTGGACGGTCGGGAAGTGCCACCCAATTTAGACCGGAACCCAGTGGGGGAGGCATCCACAGGGACCGTACCCTCCTTCCCCTACCACCAACCTCTCGGAAGGACTTTCGGACCCACATGTTTAACGTGATCGTACTCCGCATGAACACGGCGGTAGTTTTGGCAGTGGCTGGAATCGAACCCGGGCCTACCGAGTGCAACTCCAGCGCGCTAACCAATGGGCTACCGCGCCCCAAACTTTAAGGGGTGATAGAACACATCGAAACAAACACTTTTCGTCAAAGAATGAGTGGTCGCAAGTTAAGAGATTAGGTGCTGGAGGACGCTTTCCATTTCCCCAGATACCTTGCCTTTCGCAACGCGAAGACATATAAAGACTGTGGTTTTCGCATGCACCGTTATTATCGACGTGAAACGTCTACGTGGAGTAAAACACGCACACCACAGTATGGAGTACACCTATGTTACAGACTACAGCTCTCTGCTGGTGTCATAATGATCTTCTACACTCCCCTCCAACAAATAAGCACGAAAGTGAAAATCAGGCACAAATCAGAAACGACTGCAGGAATTTATTCAAAATTTTACAGTAACGTAGAATAGGACTCTACCTATTACTTGGATAAAAAGTTTTGAATCTATACTTACACAATAAAAAGAAATTTTAAAAAATGGAGAAAGAGGTAGGTTATTGTTTTGAATGTGAAATGTCTGTCAGTAAGGAATATGACCTCCTCGCACACTAATACAGACTTTGCAACGACGATTCATGCCACTGATTAAGTGCTGAGATCGGAAGGCAGTATTCGCCACTCTTTTATCAAAGCACGTTGGAGCTCTTGGGTAGTGTTTGTCGAGAATGCTCTCCCGAGAGCATCCCATACATGCTCTATAGGGTATAGGTCTGGGTTGTAAGCTGGCCACTCCATTCCCTGGATCCCCTCTGTTACTAAGTGATCGATTACGATACGAACTCGATGTGGCCTGGCATTGCGGTCCATAAGAACAAACTCAGAACCTATTACACCTGCATCTGGGCGAACACAAGGATCAAAGAATTCATCACGATACCTTTGGAATCACAGTACTGTTGAGAAAGCAATGGAGGTCAGTACGTCCGCCAAAGGAAATTCCAGCTCATACAAGGATACCACCACCAGAAAATGAGTGGCGCTGTACGATTTTAATCACTTGATACCGTGTACCTGCCTCTCTCCACACAAAAATCAATCGATCGTCCGACTGTAAAGTGAATCTGGACTCAGCGATGAATAGGACATTGCTCCAAACGTCTACGGTCCAACTGACGTTATCCTGACACCATTGTGCCTCGCAGATAATGGAACACAAATAGTTGGCCTCTGGGTATAAAAGCCATGTTGGTTCAATCTCCTTCTCACAGTAGTAACGGATACAGTCCAACCTGTATCTGCAGCGAGGCTGGAACATAAAGCAGGTGCTGTTGTTTGCCTGTTGCGTCTGACCAATAACGGCCATCGGAAGATGTTGTAACTCGAGTGTGACCTGAGCGTGGCCTTCTGCTTATTGTTCCGCTGTTTTGGAATTGAATCCATAATCGTGATATCACAAAAGTTGGACTCTGAAGAATTCAGCTTCTCCAATAGATTGGCCGGATTCTAGCCTGACCATGGATCGCCATGGCTGACCATTATCTAAACGTCTTTTTTGAAACATATCGAATGAAATGGCTGTTTCGAATTTTCACCCTAACGTCCGCAGTAAAAGTAAGGGAGCATAGAAAGAAACACATGCTTTTATCACGATGCCGATTTATGTGTTTAGCACGGAACCAATTGCTATTATGCACTTTTTCTATATTTACGTATTGTATTGAAGTATACAGAAAGTTGTATCCAATAAAATTCATTCATTCGCTCGTGATCTGAGGATTTGCATTTCGTGCTCATTTTTGGGAGGGGAATATATACATGACGTAACAACTCTTCTAACATGTCCGGCGTTCTGACACTTTTTTCACGACCTGTATTATGCATGGCGGCAATGAATGCTCTTCTTTCGGTAGGTTGGCGGTGCAAACGATAGAACATTCTGTGATCCGGCACATGTCTGTTGGGGAAGCATTCTCGGTAAAGCCTTTGAACTTCCCTGCCATTATCGTTGACTAGACTGTAAACGAAATGCATATCCACCTACTCCTCATTCGTATACTGATTCATTCCAAGTTGCTAATGACAGTGAGTGCAAAAAGCACCAATTTTATATGCCTTGCGTTGAGAAAGACAACATATCTGGGGAAATAGAAAGCGCTCTTTAAAACCTATTTGCTTAACTTGCGACCATACATTCTTTGACGAAAAGGATTTTCGAAAATTCGAGTTCCGATCTTCGGCACGATTCCAATACTTTGAAACACACACATACACACACATTATCTGTGTATCTAAATTCCGTGCTTCGCAATTACAACAGTTGTGATTATAAATGATCCCTAAACTATTATTATTTCCACAACGAAGCCTAATTTTAACTTATGCAGAATGCAAATATCTCAAGCGATTGTAAGGAGAGTTATATAAGAATTGCTGAATTTTTTTCACGCAAAATTATTTAGCTCTGGAGTCTGTAATACAAGCTTTATGAATGAAATATTCATTGATTTTGCATAGAGAATCAGACGATTTATATTTCGATGAAGTTTTAAATATTTAAGTATAGTAAATTACTGTAGTATTGTGATATTGTAAAAGATATCACCACGGAATGTATCACATTTTAGAGATTTTTAAAAGAAATTGCATTTCAGTTGGAAAGTGTTTCATAATCAATGCATATGCATGATTGATCTTTCTTGTTTATTATTAACTTTGCTTTCTTTATTATAAACTGTGTTTATTATAAACTTTGTTTATTATAAACTTTGCATATAATAAATAACGCACTTCTTGTGTAAAATTATTTCGCATTTAAAATAAAAATATGTTTAATTAATCATATCATAAATAACTTAATACGTATAATTGTTATAATAAAAATAACATTCTTCTGTTAGTCAATAAAATGTTTGAGGAAATATTGCTTTGTTTTGGGCACCGCAAATATCCCACTTCGCTCTGGACTCCTATGTTTCTTGGGCTCTTAATAGTCGCCTAACTGCGCTTAGTACTAGTTATGCAACTGCAACCGATTTTCTTTGATAACACAAAGAGATTCTGTGGTCGACATACTACATTTGTATAAGATTTTCTGTGCAACTCTGCAACAACGGTAAAATCCTCTTGAGCCACAGATATACTCACAAAACCTGTCTATAGGGGCGTTCAAAATGTTACGACCATGCTCCAACGCCAGATAATAGCATCCATGAATCGGTTTCGCTGTTTTTATGCGCTCACAAGCATGAGACAGACGATACTTACAATGGTGATAAGATAAATTGATATGTGCCACAATTTTGCGAACCTCTGTAATAATGTTTCCCAAACTGGGAAACATGAAACAATTCAAGGGGTACTTGGCACTTTGAAATTCGTTTCATTTATTTCATATATTATGACAAAATTATTTGTAATTAAATACGTTTAATGTTTTTTATTTAATCTTTATAATATATTTATAAAACAATGTACTAGTCAACAATCTGCAGATAAAATTGTTTTATTAAAACATCTCGAACTATTCAACAGGGGTATGCGATCGTAAGTTTGTCAACTGCGTCATAGTACACAATTTATCACATTCCATTTCAGCTATTTTTCAATAAATAATTTCAAATGTATATATACAGAGTAATTTATTTCCAGAATCCTAAATACAAAACGCGCTGCAAATACTAAAATATTACACGTAGTGTTCTTGCACAATGCTTCATTACGGACCCCTTCCAAAATATGATAATTTATTTTGAGCTTATTCAATTTCGATTGGCGTTCCTAACGCTGTTTATCGTCCTGTCACATTCAATCCTTTGATTCGGAGAAATCAACTGGCAATTTGGTCTTCTATTTCGCGGATAAATATGGAATGTTCGATGGAATAGAATGATTCACTGAAAATAGATTATGTTGTGCTGACTGGAGCATTCCTTTGTTGGATATAAAATAATCCATAATTCCTATAATTTTCACCCTATGTTCGACAAGATTTTTCTCTTAATTAGCTGCAATAACCTCCTAATATTTTATGTTATGAATCCTTTTTCATTTATATTTACAGTAATTCTATTTACAATTTTGATCCCGTTCAAACCTCAGTTATGCTTGGCGTCTCGTTCTCGACTCACTGAGTGTTAAACCATTGTATGATTTCATATTTAGTACCTTTACTATTTTGCGTCTGACGACATATCTATTGGTTGCCCTGTAATTTTTTTATTTTTTATTAACACTTTCCAATATAGTTAAAAGGTGTTGATGACTTTGTTCATTTTGTGTAGGTCTGTCTGTCTGTCCGTCCGTTAGCACGATAACTGCCGTAAAAATGACTTTATCAAAGTGAAATTTTAGTATGTTTTTCAGACGGTCTGTGGAACCTATAGGAATATAAATGAATAAATTCACCCTATTAGTTTTGGATTGAACCCGGGATTGAAAGAATGAAATACATTGAACCCTATGGGACTTAATTTTTCAAACAGATTTTAAAAGAATTTAAAATTCACAAATTGCTTCGAAAGTTTTAGGAAATATTCAAATTATCCCATAAAATATATAAAAAAAATTCAGTAAAATATGTTAGGTAGTTTTTTAAATAAAAATTATTTAATATTGTGAGAAAAACAAATTCAATTAAATTCTGACTCTTGCTATATCCTCCAGAAAGAAAAAAGACATATTTTATAATAAATATCTTTCCAAGAGTTTACTTATTTTATATATAAGGGAGGTTTCACATTTTAAAATGAATATGGTAGATAACAAGTTTAAAAACTTTTTAAATTTTATATAATTCTTCATGATCGATAGTCGTCAGTCTGTTTGTCATTTTATACTTATTTGATGGCATTTTTTATGCACTTTCCTACGTCCTAGAGAGTTGAAATTTGATACACAGCTTAAATTTGTAGAACATTTTATTCTACAAAAATTTGGTGGATCCTCAAATATAGATCTTACATTTTTTTCGAAATGGCCTGCAAATAATCCGCGTTCACTTCTATGAATCATAGTTGTAAGATTGAAATTCTGATGTAGGCAGCACATGACTTTCCCTGCAGACTCATATTCATGTTCTCTTTCTTTCTTCAATTATAATTTGAGTTTTTCTGCACAAAATAACACCCATAAGTATTTTAAATGACACTGAATTTGCACGTTAAACTTACATTTGGTTTTCATTTGATAGCTGGACTTATTGTCAAAAATAGCGTAGCGGAAACGCGAAAAAACTAAAATATCTCAAAGGCTAGTGCTAGAGTAATGGGGTTAGTCCTATTCTTTTTGTTGTCAAAAATCACGTATAAAATAAGCATTTAATTGACATAATTGAGCACACGTAGTCTTTTATTTTTCGATTTAACGATTTTTGCGGGTCATTTCGCAAAAACAACCCGTTCCTTTTTCCCTAATCGTACCAGAATAACCTACAAGTGATTTATATACCAAATTTTCTTAAATTTGGTCCATTAGTTTTTAACTAGCGTGGATAAAGGCAATTTTTGCCGGTCATTTCGCAAAGAAGGCAGATTCTTTTATTACGAATCGTACTAAAATCTAATGAAGATCAAGGTTTCTCACAAAAAACGTGCCTACCAAATTTTATGAAATTCGGTCCATTAGTTTTCCAGTTACAGTGGATACAATATCTTCACAGACACACAGAAACACACACAGATACACACAGACGTCTCCCTAAAAATAGTTTTTTCTTGCTCTAGAAATCCCAAAACGTGTCGAACCCTTCGAAAATACGAGTTTCGATCTTCGGCACCATTCCAATACTTTGAATACATCTACACACACACAAATATATTATATGTGTATTATCTGTGTATCTAAATTCCGTGCCTACGCAATTACAATAGTTGTGATTTTAAATGATCCCTAAACTTTTATTATTTCTACAGCGAAGAGTAATTTTAACTTATGCAGAATGCAAATATCTCAAGCGATTGTAAGGTGAGTTATATAAGAATTGCTGAATTTTTTTTACGCAAAATTATTTAACTCTGGAGTCTGGAATACAAGTTATATGACTGAAATATTCATTGATTTTGCATAGAAAATCAGAAGATTTATATGTCGATGAAGTTTTAAATATTTAAGTATAATAAATCACTGTAGTACGGTGATTATTTCTACAACGAAGCCCAATTTTAATGGATGTAGAATGTAAACAAGTGATCGTAATATAAGTTGTATAAGAATTGCTGAATTTTTTTTCACACAAAATTATTTAACTCTGGAGTCTGAAATAATAGTGTATGAATGAAATATTTACTGCTTTTACATAGAGAGCCAGACGATTTATATTTAGATGATGTCATTTGAATAATGTTCATTTTTTTTAGATGGAGTTTTAAGTTTTTAAATATAAATTATTGCAGAACTGAGATAATGTAAAAGATATCACCACTGAATGTCGAAAGCCCAGACCATCCGACACGTCCGAGGACTTAGAGCACTTTAATGGATGGCCGGTCACCACTGAATGTATCACATTTTAGATATTTTTAAAATGTGATACATTCAGTGGTGACCGGCCATCCATTAAAATGCTCTAAGTCCTCGGACGAGTCGGATGGTCTGGGCTTTCGACATTCAGTGGTGATATCTTTTACATTATCACAGTTCTGCAATAATGTATATTTGAAAACTTAAAACTCCATCTAAAACAATGAACGTTATTCAAATGACATCGAAATATAAATCGTCTGGCTCTCTATGTAAAAGCCACTGAATGTATCACATTTTAGATATTTTTAAATGAAATTGCATTTCAGTTGGAAAGTGTTTCATAATCAATGCTTATGCATGATTGATCTTTCTTGTCATTTATGTATTTTGTAATTAAATTCCGTTTTTCATATATATCGATGTTTCAAAAATGATTAATATGCGAATTTCGTCTCACAGTCGTGGCGCGCATATTAAAGCTCATATTCGCCACCTATTTTTTTACTTTGCCACTGATGAAGGACATAATGAAGTCCAATATCGCTGTGGTTATGTCATTTTTATGTACGTCATGGATGGAGATTTTATTAAAGACATTTAAATAACAGCCAACGTTGGTTGTCTTTGTTTTTACAGTTTTAATGACTTGACGTATTTTTCCATACGTTTTTATTTTGTTTTTAACAAGTTTTATTTTGTTTAACAACGCATAGCACTTACCGTCGAAATTAATTATCTCAATTGAAAATTGGTCGGTAAAGTTTTGCTCTGTTGGCTAGTTTCTGTCTTTTATGGTTCTGGTGGAGACATCGTGAGGGCTTTGAGTAGATATTCTAAAGAATAGATGGAGGTTTGATATCTTCAACAATACTAGAAATCCATGGGTGACATCTAACTCTGAACTATCACGTTGACCTCGTGGTTTTGACGAGAATGTGTCAAAAATCTTCTCCGATTGGCTACTTATCCTTGACATTCTGCTCGTCAACTATTAATCACTTTATGTCCACATCTTATTTTCGTACGCTAATGAAATTTGGACGTCAACAAACCGTGCAGGTTTTATGCAGGGAGGGTCAGAGATCAAAAGACCAGAATGCCGCCGTTGACAGTATTCTAGAAGGCGGACGTTATCGCCGTTCGTGACGTCACTGGGTAAGAGGGAGAAGTGCCAGTTTCTACGACTAGCATTCATTTCTATGGGAAAACATAGACTGTGTCAGTCGTTTTTTTAATATAATTTGTAATTTTATCGTAAAAGTGAAGTTTAAGTGTAAATTTGTATATTATAGATGTATATATATTAGTATTTTCACGCATATAAAATATAATTTTAGTAAGCACAAAAATGCCTGGTTGATGCTCGGTTGCTTTGTGTTCAAATTATTATAAGAAGTCAATGGGATCTATCAGTTTTCATAGATTTCCAAAAGATCCTACACTCCAAAAATTATGGATCGTGAAGTGCAAAAGAGAGGATAAAATAAACATTGCTAACGCAACTGTCTGTTCGAGTCACTTTTCTGATGAAGATTTTGAAGAAGATTTTCGGGTTAATTTTGAATTTGAAGCCGGTTAAACGATTAAAACAAGAAGCCAACGGCACAAAAATCTCACATACCATTAATACCGCAGTTAAAAATAATGTTTTTAATATAGCAGTATAAAAAATACTTATGATTGACATGTTTCATTGATATGTAAAATAGGTGGTCCTCTAAGTAATCCAAAAAAACAAAATTAATAAAATAAAAACGACTTCATATGCATTATCTAAAATATATGAAAACAATTTATATTTCTGATACTAGCAATTATGGAGTTTTCTTTCTTTTTTTAGAGGGGAAAGGAGGGGGGAGATATTAGCAATTTGTAAGCTAATTTACACAGTTTAGTTTATTGCAAAATGTATGCAAAGTTAATTTTAAATACCTTAAACATTTTACTTTGTTATTAATATACATAATCATAAAACGCAATTCTTTAGTAATCATAATATTGGCATTATATTCACATCATCTGAAGTTATGGGACATTTCGTTTTGATATGTAAAAAGCTTAGAATACAAAACTAAAATCATCAAAGTTGAAATATAATGCATAAAAAATTTATTTACAATAAAACTAAAAGCCAGCGGCACATTTTTCAGAAGAAATAAAAAAGTGGGAGCATACTTTCTTAGAAATGCATGGCGCATATATATCAAAAGAGAAATGCGTCATTAAGAACTTGCAGTCAAAGTTAGCAAACATTTCACCTTCTATACCACTAAAAGCCATAACTTTGTTTTCACGAACCAGAACATTCATTCGCATTAAACACTTAAATAAAACTTTCATGCCACAATTAGTAGAAAGAAAAAAGCAAAGAAAAGCCTCTAAATGGTGTAAAAGCAGTATTATGGCATAAAAATGGTATGTATTGATTTATTATTTATGATCCACGTGAACATTGCTTTAAAATTTTAAAACTGTACATAGTTTATATATTTTAAACGCTATAAAGTTTAATAACATCAATTTTGCATGCTTAAAATATCTTTGTGAAACTAACAGATCCAGTGGCTTAACCAAGAGTCATAATACTCTACTAGCTCACAAAATGCATCGTCTTTTTGTTGGGTAAATAAAATAAATTTACTGTCATTGACCATCCATTCGACCGTCAACTCCCCCCTTTTCCCAAGATCCGATCTACGCTTCTTAATATAATATATAGTTATGTAACTACTAGATTGATGATATTTCATAACCATCAATATATGTATGTGGGATTTTTTACGCAATTAGATATTTTTGAAATACATATTTATATTACATGTAGAAAGTATTATCAATGTTTAAGATAATGGATACTATATTTTTAAAAATCCGATGATTAGATATTTATTCATATCATCATATCTGTATTAAAACACTTGAAATGCAATTTTTATATTTACTACACTTTTCACGATATATTTCAGTTTTATTATAAATAATATATGTATTATAATATTTTAATGATAGCCCTATGCATTTAAGAGTAGAATCATTTAATTTCAATCTTCTAAAATTTTATTACGAATGATCTTATCTCGTTTTCGAATGATAAACGCGAACTTTCTAAACTTTATACACGTATCTCTATGTCCCCTCTTCTTGACTTGTAAGTCAGTGACGTCACGCTTCAAGTTTCTCTCCCGGTCGAAAAGCAACCCCCCTTCTCTGACCTACCTTATGTTTAAAGTACCTTGGGTTTTATGCGCCGACACCTTTCTTAATTACTTCACAAAATTTAGGTTCATCCGAAAAAATCCCCTACTGTTGTAAAGAGCCTTGCTACCCCAACCGGGAATCGAACCCTGGATCTCCGAACTGGCCAGGCGACGCTCTACCCTTGAACTACTGGGACGAAATTGCAAGCTGTTATCGAAGTGGACACTGCCTTCTCCCCCCGCTCTAATGTCAGATTGGTGAGCAACTGACCATCTGACTGACCACCTCCTGCTATTTTTACACCTGGTGAATCTCCTGTTACTGCTATTTTTACCCAATTAAGTATCCTGCGTGGTCGTCATCCTCCCAATTTGAAATCGGCGCTCAATATTCCAAAGTCCACTGAATCCGTACTAGTCGTACTAGGGTCACTTTCAGACTTTGCACTAATTTTAATTGCTTCAATTAATTTTGATCAATGAATCCCTTTATTTCATTCTTATTAACTTATATGAACTTATTGTGTTCCCTCCATTTTTTCTTTAAAAAAAAAAGCAAAGCTATGTTAACTTAACTGTTCTTATTTTCTTGAATCTTTCTTTTTCTTTTGACCCTTTTTATTTGTATTTTTTCTTATTTTTCTTTTCTAAATTTTATTCTAAATTTTTGTTTTTGTTTTTCATACGCCTAATATTTTTTCCTTTAATTTTAATCTATTTTTCATTATGTTATTATACCTCACTATAAATTTCATTTTTCAATGATCTTTTTATTTATATTCGCAATAACCCTTTTCGCATTTTTCATCAATTGTTATTTTTTTAGATCTAAATGAATGTTCGTTTGGCGGGATGGTAGATCTTGGGTGCCTCCTGAGTGCAGGAGGTATCCTTTCCCGGCCGTGCAGCCAGCTACTCTAAACCCACTATATGAATTGCACGGGTCTGGGGTCTTCAGACCTTGCACTAACCTACAAGGTTGATCTGATAGGACGTCATTTTAAAGAGCCTTGCCGCCCGAAAGTCAAAATATGGCAACCCTTATCATTCACGTAATAGGAATGGCTGCTTGTAAATGTGTTGTAAGGAGCCTTGCCGCCCCAACCGGGAATAGAACCCTGGATTTCCAAACTGGCCAGCCAACGCTCTATCGTTAAGCTACTGGGACGAAATTGCAAGCTCTTATCGGCGAAGTTGACTCTGCACTGCTTAAGCCCATAAAATCAATATTTAGACCCACCCACCTAAGAAACATCCTTGGGCAGTTTTTCAGACCCCTGTTATCCGTCCTATAAAATATCTACGAGGTTTTGAGATACTTTGCTCCTCGTCCTGAGACATATCGTAAATTTGGTTCTGCTAGGTTCAGTTCAGTGGTCGATACCGTATATGCAAAGATTCAATCTTCTGGGCCACTTGAGGACTGCATGATAGTCTGAAAAAACGTTTAAAGAAAACCCGAAACCTCTACCCCCCCCCCCCTCGGGGTCCGATAGTCGATAGTATACGTACAAAGATGTAGCCTTCTAGAATTGCAGAGAGGCTTCTAGAGGGTCTGAAAAAGACTTTTAAAAACATTAAAATCTCCATTTTCTCCACCCCGAGAGATAAATCTAAAACCCGGCTACACGAAACTCTGTACGAAGGTCAATACTATAAAATGTGCAAAAATTCAAGTCTTCTTGATCTAAGTAAAAGCATCTTGACGGTCGGGAAATACTTTTTGAAACCTCGCATTTCTTCCGCCCCCGGGAAGGAAAGGGTAAATTCTGTATGCTATGAAGTCGCAAAGATTCAACTTCGGTCTAGAAAGACAAATACACGTTAAACAGTATAGTGATTCGTTGGAAAGAAACAGTGATGTGGTGAATCCGACCCATTTTGTCCAGTAGTTTGCAATTTAATTAAAGTCTCGGTGTTAGAAGTGTTTAACGAGTAAAGAATTGTTTTAGATTTCACACGTATGCACAGCAATTTATTGTACAACTTGTTAAAAATGCTCCCAATCAGCAACAATGGATATTTGAGGTCCATAAAATTGCATGGAATGTGGCACAACACGATTTTCTCATACCTGAATCCATTTTAAAACAGTTTGCGATTTTTTTTCTTATCCAAGATTTTTTTTAAATCTCTTTCGTTGGTCTAAATGATCACAACTACCCTTCATTTTCAAATCTTTCGATTAATACCAAGTCTGACAATCTGCATCCTAGGGATGGTAAATTACTGAAAGTCTGGGTGTTAGAAGTGTTTAACGAGTAAGGAATTGTTTTAGATTTAACTCGTAAGCACAACAATTTAATGTACAGCTTGTTAAAAATGCTCTCAGTCAGCAACAATGGATATCTGCAGTCTAGAAAATTGCATGGAATGTGGCACAACACGATTTTCTAATACCTGAATCCATTTTAAAATAGCATGTGCGATTTTTTTTTTCTTATCCAATAATTTTTTTTAAAATCTGTTTCGTTGGTCTAAATGATCACAACTACTCTTCATTTTAAAATATTTCGATTAATACCAAGTCTGACAATGTACCTCCTGGGGATGGTAACTTACTGGTCTAATGACGTCATGAACACAATTATTGATTCATTTATGAATAATTATGTCAAATTTTGTTCTATGCTGCCAAGTTAAGGAATTATAAAATCTCGAATAAATTTCGAAGTTTTCACTCGAATTTCAAAAAAACTTATCTAGCTCTAGATTTTACGTAAACAAAGCCTGGTATAAAGTATCTTGAAAATCCCTTAATATTTGTGGCAGCTAATGCAAACAAGAAATCGATCGCAGACAGATAGACGGGCATCAATATAAAAATAGTCTAACTGTGTTCAGGAGGTCCTAAAACATATATTGGCATCAAAAAATCCCGAAATCGAAATTTTCGTGAAAATAAGACTTTCTTAATAATATATTCTAGAGTATTATATATTGTTAGATGTTTCTAGAGTATTAGATATTGTTAGATGTTTCTAGAGTTTTAGATAAATACTGTTGCTTGCTTTAGCAAGTATTGAGGGCGTCACCGTAATGGAGACCCTGATGATACAACTTCTTTGATATTGCTTTCTGTATACACTTTATTGCTTTCTGTATATTGCTTTCTGCGTTTCCTCTATTTCTGGTGTCTATTTCTACTCATTGAGTAATGCTCTAAAATTTTAACTGTTTTATTATCTCACTTTGTTGCTTTGAGTTCGTTAACATTTAAATCCCCCGCTAGGGGCGCTGCAGTCCCTTTTATTGGATCGGGAACGATCATTTGACTATAGATAGACCTAACGTGTACACTAATGAATGTTTGTTTACAAAATTATTGGAATGCTTGAGGACTTTCTTATAAACCCTGCGTAGAATTCTTTTTAAAGCAACTTCAAGTTTCAGACGGAAATTTCTCCAATTGCTCTAAAGAACAGATAACGGCATAAAGTTTCGTTTTCTGGTATAAAATTATAATTATACAGGATAAAAATTGTCATTCTTTTTTCTTTATACTCAGACCACCCGATCTACCCGAAAGTCTAAGGGATAGTGACCATTTAGATAGGAACCCAATGGAGGTGGCAGCCACAGGAGTTGTACCATTCTTCCCCAAACCCATTACTCCTCGGATGTACTTTTCGAAATACAGATTTAACACGCCAATACTCCGCGTAGACACGGAGATAATTTTAGGCGGTGTGGATCAAATCCGTGTTTACCATGTGCAATCCCAATGACACTGAGATTCACACTTCAATATTCAAAAGAGACAAACATCAAATTTCACACTTCGATATTCAAAAGAGAGATAATTAGATTGCGCCCCCATTGTACACAACAACATTCATGAACCGCCGACGCGGTGGTCGAACGGTCAAGGCAAGCGTTTCCTAGCGATCGTTCGGCTGCCGGGTTGTGGGTTCGAGTCCCACCTACAGCCATGGATATTCCGACCCTCAGTGGTGCGCTGGGGCAACGTCATGTGACGGCTAACAGGTTCACGGTTCTGGCCGGAGTATGGATCAAATGATGAAACATCAATTGCCTAACACCACTTTCTACGTCGTACCATCTCGAACCTCCTCGAACCATCTCTCCGGTGCTTTTTTGCAATTCACCTTTTTATAACCTGGTTGCCAGAACACTCTACTGTCCGCAATCTACGAGGCTGTTATTTAAATTTAAGCTCTTCTTTCCCCGGGAAAGACACAGCTGGAAATATAAGAAGTTGAGAATACAATTGTTAACCCTTACACTTTCAATGACAGCTTTCTTGAGGTTCCAGGTATGAACTCTTTCATGCTGATGAGCACAATTTCACATAAATGCTGTTATCTGCAATCTTTGCACCGGGTATACCTCATATAGGCGGGTTTTATGAGTATTGGTTACATATCGTTTTACCGTCATAATTGGCTTCTATTAGAAATGGTTATTATTTTTAGTGATTCTTACAAGTTTTATACCATTCATGTATATAAAATCTTTTAATATTAATATTAAACTATTTTTATATAGTATTTTTGCTATATAGGGTGTTAAGAAAATATTACAGTGATAAATATTTCTTTAATGTTGGTAGCAGGCCCATGGTTCTAAAGTAAGACATGCACCATCAATTGATCAACCAGCGAGGAGAGAAATCGGATATTTATATGAATGGGCTTCAACGGAAAAAAATGTTTTTTACAATTAAAATATCTATCAATAATTTCAAAATTTTGACAGTTTTGGTAGCATATTCGGTTCAATGCCTACGTTTCAATAAAAAAACAACAATAATAACAAAAAACAAAATCGAGATCAAGTTGGGCTTCGGAAAAGTGATGACAAACATACTACACAGATTTTAATGGGTTTTTACGAAGATATAAAAATCTATTAATTTTTCGAAATTTTTGGTAGCATGTTTGGTTCAATACCTACGTATATAAAAAAAAAATCCTCCAGCTTCTAAGCCAAACATGGGCTTTAAAATAGTGATGACATACATACCACACAAATTTCAATAAGAAAAATAATTTTTCAAATATTTAAAAATTATCAATTTTTTCGAATTTTTGAAAATTTTGGTAGCATCTTTAGGTTGATACCGGCGTTTTAAAAAGAATCGCGACCATCTAGACCAAGAGGGGGTTTCGGAATAGCTATGATATACATACATACATACATACATACATACGTGATCACGTTTTAATTAAGATACTTATTAGCCCTCTACAAAGGACGTTCTACTTACGGTCTTCTACCAAGATATGATAAAAATATGAAAGCTATTCAATTTCAGCGGGTGTTTATCGTCCATTGTTTATCGTCCTGTCATATCCAATCCTCTGATTCGCTGAAATCACCTGACAATTTGGGCTTCTATTCCCCAGAAGAATGCAGATTGTTCGATGGAATAAAATGATTCACTTAAAATAAATTATGATCAGAATTCTTTTCTTCTATATAAAGGGCTCTCTGGAACGGAAAAAATAATCAAATGCATCCTTGGAGAAATGATTAAATGCATACTTGTTCAGGAGCCAGGAATTTAATCAAAGTTTCGGTATTTGAACTGCGTAACAACTTCCCCATGTGCACCTTTTTATGGGGTCATTCTTAGCAGCGTCTGTAAAAGTAGCATCACACTCAACAACTTCCCCATGTGGTTACCCCCATGGGGAGAGTTCATGTCAGATAACATATGGGGAAATTGTTACGTGTGGTGTAATGCAACCGATTGAGATGCTTATAACGAGTTAAATAAGGTATTGTAATATAATAAAAAATTGCTTTAGATTTCACGTGTATTTGCTTATAAACTACTGCAGATACATCCAACGTTGCTCATGATTTAAAATATGTTCAAATTTTGGACTGATTCATATTGCTTTTAAAAAATGCCTTTAAATTATTAAATTTAATTCCTTTATAGAAATGTATCAGAACATCTGTTCTAGTTATACAAAACTATCTGCAAAGGTAAATCTGAAGAATAAAACGTCCTGGTCACGTTTGTAAACCAATGTACAAAAATATAAAGTTTTGTAAACGTACGCCAAAATGAAGACACTGAAATGGTAGCAATATTTATTTCCGTACCTTATTTGTCCGGTTGCAATAACTTTTTAAACATATTCGGAAATACATGATTGTAAGGAATACTTTTTCAAAAACATTGTCGTAATCTTCCATGGCCGTAACTGATATAACAAATATATTATCTCATGATATTAAAAATATATTAAAATATTATCTATTTATTAAATATTATCTATTTATTAAACCAGGGAGCTTCGTCTCCTCCTCTCTACATTCGCCAACCTTTGTAACTCGCTTCGCGAATCGGAAGACTTTGTTTCCTACTCGTTAACTCCGGCTGAGCTCGCTTCACGAGCACTTTCGTGCTGCCAGCTACGAAGGCATAATAAGCCCGTTGTGGGACCATACCATATTATCTGACATTCACTAGCCCTGGAGTCCGAGTTTTTCAATCTGGCCGGCACACACGATTGCCTATTTGTCCGATGCTCGAAAAATCCCGATGCTCCTTCCTCCATTCGCTGCCGCTCATTAATCGGAGCACGTCGGAACTTTGGTGCACCCGTTAGGGCATCGCCCCCTTATTAACAGACGATCACCAACTGTCTTAACTCGCTTCTCAAACAATTTCATCAAAGTAAGCTTCCAGCTCGCAACGCTCAACAATACCGAAACTCGCTTCGTAAGTTGCGAGGTTTCGTCTCCTACTTTCTGGCGCTCACTCAACTTGCATAGCAAACTATTTCGTGCCGCATGCCATTAAGAACGATTGCTTACTGTATTATGATCAAACAGCAAAATTTCATAACTGTACGTTTTGCAATTTGCTCGTAATGCAGTCAGGACCTGACTACCGCATGTGCATGCGGCTCATCTGCACTGGACCCCCACCTTAGTGGGGTCTCAAATTAAATAATTGCCATATCAGAAAGTTAACGCCTGCTTCCTCAATAAATATGCATGCTATCGAATGAGGTTTTCCTAGTACCTTTTAGTTGATTAAAAAACATCTTATTACTTCCTTTTTTCATTTCTTTTTTCCTTTTCCTCTGGAGTTTAAAGGGAGGAAGCATTTCCTCTCCTGGGTACTCCACTAACCCCGTCCTTGAGACCTTGAGGTTTTCCTAGTGAAAAGATGAACTTTGATGATATAGAGGGATTAAGTTGTTGTTGTTGTTGTTGAAACCCAGACCGTCCGACCTACCAGAAAGGTGTAAGGTAACTGTTTGGACGGCCGGGAAGTGCCACACAATTTAGACCGGAATCCAGTGGGGGGGGGGGGCATCCACAGGGACCGTACCCTCCTTCCCCTACCACCAATCTCTCGAAAGGACTTACAGAACCACATGTTTAACGTGATCGTACTCTGCATGAACACGGCGGCAGTTGTGGCAGTGTGCAAATCCAGCGCGCAAACCACCGGGCTACCGCGTCTGAAATGTGCCAATAGCACGAGGTGTTCCCAAGTGGTCACCCACCCAAGTACTAACCACGCCCGATCCTACCTGACTTCGGTGATCTAACGAGAACCGGTGTTTTCAGCACGGTACGGCCGTTGGCTCTATATAGGGATTAAGTGAACTAATTTAGCATGTCAGTATCTTGACTATGATAGGAAAGTTGCCAATATTTTAAATTTCATTAAAATATATAGAATCAGATTTAGTATAGAACCACATTTTGTATACATTTTTCTAGAAAAATTGTGCTTTTGAAAAATATATTTGTTCATTTAATATATATCGGGAGGTGAAGAGGGCGGGGAAGGGAAAGCAAGAGGAATGTCTGCACCGGGCCCCAGATAAGTCGTCCCGAAGGATATAACGTCCCAGATAAGGCTAAGTCGGGCCCCGAATGCAGTGGCAAAATATAGTGTTCTGTATAGAGAAAAGTACAAGAACAAAACATTATAGTGCAATAAAACAATTAAATCGTAATGTCCAGGACAACAATAGTTGCAAAATGATCGAATTTTCACTTCAAAAGTGCATAAACAATGGCATACATTATTAACTAAATCGAAATTTTAAGAAAGGGCATCCTACCTGCAAAATCTCAACTATGTTAGTTAGGTACATGCCACCAAAAATTCGAGATCTTGCTATTGCTAATCTGTCCAAGACACGAACTCGTTGCTCAAATATTCTTCCTTTGACTTTGCCATTACATATTTCCTAAACTAAATTTAATATCGAACAAGAAAGATCAATCATTCTTAAAGCATTGATTATGAAACTCTTTCCGACTTCAATTCAATTTCATTTAAACTTCTCTAAAATGCAATACATTCCACGGTAATAGTTTAAAACTTATCACAATACTACATTAATTTATTATATTTGAAAACTTAAACCTTCATCGAAAAAATGAACTTCATTCAAATGACGGCATTGAAATATAAATTACCTGGTTTAAACATCTCTAAAATGCGATACATTCCTCGGAAATATTTTAAAAATTATCATAATACTACGATAATTTATTTTTGAAAACGTCATCGAAAACAACTGAAATTCATTCAAATGACGTCATAGAGAAATAAAACGCCTGGATCTCTCTATAAAAGCAGCATTTCATTCATAAATTTTCCCATTCATTTCATTCATCACAATACCATAATAATTTATTTTATTTAAAAATTAAGACCATGGAGCTACAAGTAATTAAACTCTATGCTTAAAACTTCATCAAAAAAAATCGCCCTTCTCTCTGTAAATTCAATGAATATTTCATTCATGCAGACTCCATGGGCAAAATAATTTTGCGTTAAAGAAATGCAGCAATTCTTATACAACTCATTCTACATATTTTGCTGCTTACATTTTACATAAGTGAAAAATAGGCTTCGTTGTAGAAATAATCAAATTTGGGTGCTCATTTAAACTCAAATATATTGCAATAGTGTTGTTTCAGTATGTAGATGCACAGAATTTAAGAAAAAATAAAGCGGTTTTAAGACAGATACAACACTCAATATGAATTAAAAAGAACTTTTAAAATCACGATTTTCAGACAAGATGGATGCCATATTTCATTTTGAAGTGGGTCACGTGATCTTTTCATATCATGGTCACGTGATCGCTTCATATAAGAGGTGTAATTATTATTTTAATTTTTATTTAAAAAACTACTGAATATATTTCGCTGAATTTTTCTTTTATATATTTTATGGAATAATTTGAATATTATCTAAAATTTTCGAAGAAATTTGTGAATTTTAAATCCGCTTAAAAAGTGTTTGAAAAATTAGGTCCCATAGGGTTCAATGTATTTCATTTTTCCAACCCGGTTCAATCCAAAACTAATTGGGTGATTTTATTCATTTATATTCCTATAGGTCCTACAGACCGTCTGAACAACATACTAACATTTCATTTTAATTAAGTCATTTTACGGCAGTTATCGGGCTAACGGACAGACAGACAGAAAAAAAGAATTAGTTCAAGCTCTCGACACTCGGGGGACTACGGCAGATAAAGCCATGGATATGAATTATGCATGGAGGTGATTGCACATATGACTGACCTGCGAGATCCCCAGATCTCACACCCGTGATTTTAGGTATTCCCACAAAGAGAAATCACAGGGTGTGAGATCTGGTGATCTCGCAGGCCAGTCATGTGTGCAAACACTTTCATGCATAAGTCATCTCCATGGCTTTATCTGCCGCAGAACCCCCAGTGTCGAGAGTTTGAACTAATTTTTTTTTATGCCACACAAAATCCCCCACCACGGTGAATATTAATCTGCACACCGCATGTCTCTCCGACCCATAGATATTTTTTAATTTTGCTCCGAGCTTTTGAATCTCCCGGTATATACACTCACAAAAAATGAAAGTTTCGCACCAAAAAAGAAGCATAGGATGCAACTGAAATTTTATTGATGGAACGATATAGATGAATAATATACATGATAAAAAAAACAGCGCAGCAGACCACGTACAGCGGGAGCTGTGGCACACAGTCCTGTCATCCTCAATAGCGGGTCGAACCGCCTCGTGCTGCGATACAAGCAGCAATACGGATCGACATGGTGTCGAACAGACGCCTGATTTTGTCCTACGGCAGACGAGTCCACACCTGTTGGACGTTATCTTCCAAATCCCGAAGATTGGGCAACGTGTCAGCTGGAGTTTCAACTAGTTCCATACATGCTCGATAGGGGACTATGTCTGGGGAGCGGGCAGGCCATGCAAGTGTCTGGATATTACTCAGGCAGGTCTGTGCGACCCGAACCGTGTGCGGCCGGGCACTATCCTGCTGTAACTGCGCAGCTGGAATCCCAGCAATGAATGGAAGCACATGTGGCCGTAGAATCTCATCCACGTACCGCTGGTCTGTCAATGTTCCAGGTACCACTACTACAGCGGATCGGCTGTCGCAGGCTATGGCACCACAGCCCATGATGCCTGCAGTGGAGCTGGTGTGGTGCTCCATAACGAGGTTGGGATTGTGGCGTTGTGCAGGGGACCGCCACACCCGGACACGTTGATCCTCGGTCCCCCAAATGAAGCAACACACATTGGTAAACACCAAACATCGCCAATTTGTGGCGTTCTACGTTGCTCTAATATAATATATATATATATATATATATATATATATATATATATATATATATATATATATATATATATATATATATATATATATATATTATATATATATATATATATAATATATATATATAATATATATATATATATATATATATAATATATATACATATATATATATATATATATATATTGATGATGCCATTGAATCTAATATCTATACAAGTTTCTAACTTAAATGCTTCCTAAATCACACGGTGAATTTGGATTTTTTTTCTACTCAGGAAATAAGGCTGAAATGAAAGGAGACACACAAGATTGACGTGCTCCAAAATACAACAGAAATGTCCGGACAAGACAATTCAAGTCTGAACAAGCATAAATCAAACTCAACAAAACGAAAAATACTTTGAAACGACACTTGAGCACCAAAGGAATGGAAAAAAGAAAGTGTATTATTATTTTTACTTTCCTTGAATAGATAGTATAATATATAAAGAAAGTATTGTGGTGGTCGAAAATTCGAATTCCAATTTTCGACAGGGAAAAGCACGTTTCAAGCATCCCTGATCACGAATCGATCATTTTTGAGGCGATGTCGGTGTGTGTGTGTCAGTGAGTCTGTGGAGACGATATCTCACGAACGAATGGAGCGATCCGAATGAAATTTGGTACAAAAATTATAATCCTCGAATACCGGAAGTCTACTATTTTCAAACGTAATCGAATATTCGCAAGACCCCCAAACTGTCGAGTGAAATTTTAAAAATTAAATTAGTAATTTTTCCTTAGAAAACGATTGGCATAAACTTTAGAACGCTAGCATGAACCGTTCTCGAGATATTGCACAATTTTCAAATAAATTTATCAAAAAATCCCATAAATTGAAAAAAAAATTAACTGTTGAGAAACATCTTCACTTTTCATATATAATATCATGCGATAAATTGGGTAACATCATTCTCGTGGATCTAGCTCGTTCCATTCATGTGAAAAGGTCCTTTGAGTAATTTGTATTCGAACGTCAATAGTCATTTATCTGCTGTTAGAATAACTTATTTCTCCGTTAATTTATTTTTATAATAACTTATTTTTACGTCCATAACGCTTGGCGAGATTTTGGCAATGAATTTGGTGGAATGTCGCCAGTTTGACGACATTTATAAATGTTGCTCAATTAACGAAAATCTCGTCAAATGGATAAAGAGGACTCTAAATCAATGAAAATGTCGACTAATTGACGAAAACTCAATTTCTTGGAAAGAATATAAGTATCTATCTTAAGAATAGCCTATTTTTTTACTGTAAAAATAGTAAATTCATTGCATTATATAAGAAAAGTCATGTGCTGCCCACATCATATTTTTACTTTCCTTATATACATAATGTATAAGGAAAGTATTGTGACGAGGTCGAAAATTCGAATTCGAGTTTTCGAAGGGAGAGCACGTTTCAAGCATCCCTGATCACGAATCAAACATTTTTGAAGTGATGTCTGTGTGTGTGTGTGTGAAAGTATGTGTGTGTGTGTGTCAGTAAGCCTGTGGAGACGATAACTGACGAACGAATGGACCGATTTGAACCAAATTTGGTACAAAAATCACAATCCGTAAACACTGGAAGCCTATTGTTTTTATACCCAATCGAATGTCCAGAACCCCCTTAAATTTTCAAATGAAATTTTAAAAAAATCGTCAAAAAATCAAAACCACTAATAAAGTTCCGCGAATAGACATTTCTTATGTAATTTTTCATTAGAAAACGATTGATATAAATTTTAGAACGCTAACATGAACCGTTCTCGAGATATTGTACATTTTTCAAAAAAATTATCAAAAAGTCATATAGAATAAAATAAAAAAAAATTCCTATAGAGAGACATGTTCACTTTTCATATGAAATACCATGCGATAAATTGGGTGACATTCTCGTGGATCTAACTCGTTCCATGCATGAAAAAATATACTTTGAGTAATACTTTTGTATTTGAAAGCCAATAGTCATTTATCTGCTGTAAGAATAACTTATTTCTTAGTCATAACACTTGGCGAGATTTTGGTGACGAATTTGGCGGAATGTCGCCAACTTGGCGGCTTTTTGAAATGCTGCCAAATTAACGAAAATCTCGCCAAATGGATAAAAATGACGCTAAATCAATGAAAATGACGACTCATTGTCGAAAATTCAATATCTTGGAAAGAATATTAGTATCTACTATAAGAAAAATCTATTTTTTTTACTGTAAAAGTAGTAAATTCATTACATTATATAAGGAAAGTCATGTGTTGCTCACATCAGATTTTTCTACAAGGCATATATGGTTATCTTGCAAAAGGAAGACCGCCATTCGTGCAAAAATAGCAGACCAATAATTTGTATTCTAGTACTATTGCCAGATTGGAGGCGCCAAACACATGATCTGGTGCTTGGCAATCAATTAATTATTCTGTGGTTGCAGTGCTGTAACTATAAGTACAATATTGTGGCAATTAATTGAGAAATGTCATTTTTTTCGTTTTATCACACGTAAGCTTAGGAAGAAGAACTCCAAATTAGCTCAGAGTTCAAATTGCAGTTATTATCAAAGTAACAGGTGTTCGTATGCACCTGGTAAGTAGCAGGTGTTCAAATTCCTCCGCCAGGTGGCAGGTGTTCCGCAGTGGTATTTTCTCAGTTGTTGCGGGGCTCATTAGCGTCATGGATATCAGCGCGGAAACATGTGCTAAAGTGATTGCGCTTAGAGAACACACTTCTAAGACGTTCGAGGAAATAGGCAAAAGATGTGGAGTGAGTACAGTAAGTGTCGGGAGGATCTGGAAGCGGTTTCAGGAAACAGAAAATGCTGGAACCAACCGCTCTAGAAGATGCGGCCGAAAAAGATCAACTTCGACTCGTGACGACAAAACTTTACATCGAATGAGTGTTAAAAATCCTCGATTAACCAGTTTTGACCTATCTAAGTCCATGGTGGCAGCTGGTGTTGATATTGCACCTTCAACAGTGCGATACAGGCTGTTAGAATGAGGACGGAGAGCACGTCGACCGTACAAGAAGCAGCTTCTGACGCTTCGCATGAAGAAAAAAAGGTTGGAATGGGCACGGAAATACAAAACATTGACTGAGAAGGACTGGGAGAAAGTTCTCTTTTCTGACGAAACACATTTTGTGGTTCAGGGATTTAGATCTATGTTCGTGAGAAGGAGCCAAGGAGAACCTCTCAATCAGCACCACATCAATCAAGCACCCAAGCATCCGCCCAAAAAGATGTTTTGGGGTTGTTTCAGCGTTTTGGGGACAGAATCTCTTGTTCCCGTAGAGGGAATGATGAACAGTGCCAGTTACGAAGTCATATTGACCCGAAAAGTGCTTCCAACCATGGCTAAACTGTGGCCGAACGGAGATTGCGTTTTCCAACAAGACAGCGCGCCATGTCACACTTCGAAGACTTGAATCCCATAGAAAATTTGTGGGCTATTGTCAAAAAACGGCTTCGCAAATTTGACTGTACGACGATGGACAAGCTAATTTCGGCCGTTATTGACATATGGTTCAGAGACGTTGAAATTAAAACTACATGTGCTAGTCAATGGAATGAATTTAGCAAAAAAGCAATGGAATGAATTGGAAAAAGCAATGGAATGAATTGAAAAAAGCAATGGAATGAATTTAGATAACACCATAGAAAAAAATAATATGCAAATCTTAAAATTCGAATAATTCCAGTATTATTCATAAATATAACTAAAAATTCAGTCTAGCTCTGGATTTACACATTGTGTAGCTACTCATAAAATTATCTCGCGACGGTCAAATTCAATTAAATCGCAACCTTCGCCTACTACATTCAGGAGAATGAATTCCATCGTGTAGGTAGAAACCTGTTGCATTTGTAGCCATTATCAGTTTCTACGTGCTGCACTGTGCCGTGCAACTGCTGATTTGGATACCGATATCAAGATGCATATAATATTTTGTCCTGTCAGTAGTGCACAAGCAAGTAAACATTGAAATACAGATATATTAATTCAACTGAGTTAATCAAACTGTTGATGATATAAATACCTTATTTGCAAATTTCCAATGATAATTTATAAAAATTCTTTCGAAAGCAAATTGATGCCAACTAGTGTAACTTTTTTAAAATCGCCAATACTTTTCTTATCCCGTCTTGTTCTCTATAAAATAAATATTCCATTACTTACGATTATAGACACTTCGAGCATGCCCAACTCCATAAAATACATATTTTTCGGGAACCCATCATACTGCCGACTAATTGCCCACTAGTGACTCTGGCCCTACTCCAATTCCTGTTCAAAGTTTCTTTTTCTCTTTCTCCCCCTGTCAGAGGCAATTAGTTGATTTATGATATAGTTCGATAATTCGATCTTGCAGAGGGAATTTTGTGGACCCTATCGAATCGAAGTGCTTGGATCATTGGAATAGGTGGACGAGGTATCTCATAATTTTTTACTTTCTTTACAATACATAGTATATGTTTAGATACTATACCAGATATAAATGAACATACAATTAATATTTAAATAATATTGCATAAAAATATTACTGGTATATAGTTGTTCGCCAAAATGTAAAACTATCACACAAAATATCTTCTCTCGTGAACGAGATGAACTAGGTCCACCAAAATTATAACAGATTTGCAACATAATACTGCATATGCAGAGTGACCATATTTGACAATGCTTACTACTTTTTGAATTATATATATTCTTTTTATAATTTTATTAACTTTCAATATCTCAAGAACGATTTATGGCAGCGGTTTAAAATCTGTGTCATTCGTTTTCTAAATAAAAAAAAAGTATATTATTTATTCTTTCTTGATTATTTATTCAATATCACTGAAGAACCTGATACTTAATTCTTTTTTTTATAAATTTATCTGAAAATTAGGGGGCGGGTTCTAAATACTTTAATACGTTTAAAATTAATAAGGTTCCAGTATTCATTGGTTGTAATAATCGTAACAAATTATATTTGAAACGCTCCATTCGTTTGTGATATATCGCATCCACAGATGCACACGCCTCCCCCCCCACACACACACACATACCTAAATGCAAGCACATACATACAAAGACATCATCTCAAAAACACTGAATTCAAGTTCAGGGATGTTTTAAACATGCGCTTTCGTCAGAAACTAGAATTCGAATTTTCGACCTCGTTGCTATGTTTTCCCTATACATTACACTATACAGGGTGTCTCAAAAAGATTAAAACACGCTTTAATTCTTTACCAGTTGGAGATACAGTGAGCAATGTAAATTGCAAAAATGGTGAAAGTAAGGTAGAAAATAAGACTACGTTAATGAAATAGTCCTCCCATTCATTTTCAAAAAGTTACACTTTTCAAATTTTTTTATACGACCCCCTTAGACAAATTGGGTCAAGCAGAAAATTTTAATTTTTAATGCAACAAGATCATTAAAAAAACCGCATATCTCTATCTTTAAAATCAACTGAATTATGATAAAGGACAAAAGCTGACTTATGCCACTTTTCCGTACCATGGGAAAAGCTGTTTCATCGACTTATGCCACTTTTCCGTACCATGTGAAAAGTTGTTTCGTCAGTGAAAATAGGGATCATAAACAAATTGATGATGAAAATTGTTTAGATCAAAAATACGTTAATATGTATCAAAATTTTTTATCACAAATTCATCTAAATAAAGCATTATACAGGCAGAGATCATATAAAGCAGTGGTACTCACTACGCGGTTGGGTATCCTATGTATTATCATCCAGTTTTATCTTTTTTGTGATATGTCACAAATTTACATTTCTAATTTGACATAGGGTCCCCATTCACAATGTTCAATTTTCAATTAAATATAACTCGCTGAATTTTAAAGATACAGATATGCGGATTTTTTTAATGATCTTGGTGCATTAAAAATAAAAATTTTCTGATTGACCAAATTTGTTTAAGGGGGGTTGTATAAAAATTTAAAAAGTGTAACTTTTCGAAAGTCAATGGGGGACTATTTCGTTAACGTAATCTTATTTCCTACCTTACTTTCAATATTTTTGCAATTTACATTGCCCACTTACCTCCAAAAAGTAAAGAATTAAAGCGCGTTTCAATCTTTTTGGGACACCCTGTATATGTAGGAAAAATAATAATAGTTTGAGTTAATAATAATAGTTCATTCGCTGACGTTAGTCCTGTACGACAGTGAACAGTACTATACAGTTACCTCATTTTTACATCTGTAGCTACCGTCACTCAAAATTTATTTGACTAATTACAATTTTACCTGGCACTCTGTATGCAAGCATACTAAAACTTACAGAAATATTTTTGTTCTTTCCAGATAATGTCCCCCCCACATGGCAGTTAACGGCAGAATTTGAAATAAGAACAAAATAGTCCACTGATATTAGTTTCTGTTTTCTACTAGTTCCGCTGATACTAGTTTCTGTGTCCGAATCAGAATTCTAAGCGATCAAATACCTATTGACGGATTTTCTATCTAAGTTCATATATATTTGGAAAATACTTCATCTATGAACTCAAATGTCCGTAAAATTTATATTTTAGCCCTGAAAGTGACATTTATATTATTTTGAGAGTGTTTCGTGTTAATTACTGAACAAGGATGATACGTCATCCGTGGTTAAAGTAATTACAAATAATGTGGTTAAAGTAAATACAATATAACATTTTACGTATAAATGTCTATTTCATTAAAATTTCACCATTGCACAATGCACTTTAGCAGACGGATTTTTTTTTAATTGCGGGAGAGGGGGGGGGGATCTTATCCTGCTCGAATCTAAATGAAAATCGTAGTCCTTATGCATTTATCGATTGAAATTATCATACCAACTTTATGTCCAATCGCCCAATTTGTAAGATATCTCATTCTCAGATTTAGATAGTAGCACAGTTATCATTGAAAAAATCTGATGTGGGCAGCACATAAATTCCTTTATATAATGCAATGAATTTACTACTTTTACAGTAAAAAAAAACTTATTTTTATAGTAGATATTTATATTCTTTCCATGATGTTAAATTTTCGTCAATGAGTCATCATTTTCATTGATTTAGCGTCGTTTTTATCGATTTGGCGAGTTCTTAGTTTTATTTAGCAATATTTAAAAAAGTCGCCAAGTTGGGAACATTCCACCAAATTCAAAACCAAAATCTCGCCAAGCGTTATGGAAGCAGAAATAAATTATTCTTACATCAGATAAATGACTACTGGCGTTCAAATACAAAAGAATTACTCAAAGTATCTTTTCAATGAATGGAAAGAGCGTGATCCACGAGAATGTCACCAAATTTATCGCATGGTATTATATATGAAAAGCGAACATGTTTCTCGATAGGAAATATTTTTTTTTTTATATGAATTTTTGATAATTTTTTGAAAAATGTGCAATATCTCGAGAACCGCTCATGTTAGTGTTCTAAAATTTATATCAATCGTTTTCTAATGAAAAATTACATAATACATATCTATTTGAGTAACTTTATTAGAGGTTTTGAGTTTTTGATGATTTTTTCAAAATTTCACTCGAAAATTTAGGGGGGGTTCTAAACAGTCGATTGCGTATAAAAACAATAGGCTTCCAATGTTTGCAGATTGTAATTTTTGTACCAAATGTCGTTCGAATCGGTTCATTCGTTCGTCAGTTATCATCTCCACAGACTCTCTGACACACACACACACACAGACATCACTTCAAAAATGTTCGATTCGTGATCAGGGAAGCTTGAAACGTGCTCTCCCGTCGAAAATGGGAATTCGAATTTTCGATCTCGTCACAATACTTTCCTTATACATTATTGTATATAAGGAAAGTAAAAATGATTTATTCGTATTCAGGGATGCTCTAAACAAGAAAATCCGTGAATCGGATTTGTGACCGCATCCCAATACTTTCCCTTTGCATGTATTATGCATTATTGAGAAAGCAAAATATAGAAAATAAACGGTATTGAACGTTAAAATTTTGTAACAAAAGTTCAGACAGGTTCATTAGACAGCCACAAAGGGAAATAGACAGCCACAGAGGTTACATTTAATGAAATAAACAGCCGCAGAGGTTAAAGTTAAGGAAATAGACAGCCACAGAGGTCTGGTAATCGGATCGGCCGTGTTTGGACCTGACGATTCAATGCAATGCATAAAATAATTTAAGTAATTACAATGTTTGGTTATAAGAAATCTGCAAATGCGTTTAAATTAATTGGGATTTTCATTTTGAAAACCTAAAATATGGTCAATCTAGACGCATATGCCGGATTTAAAAATGAATTTGTTCAAAATGAATACCATCTAAATTAAATTTAAAATCCTTAACTAAAATTGAATGAGCAGGTATTATAAGCATCGGTGCTAGAATGTTTTTAAAATCATCTCAGTGTAGGAATTTATATAAATCGTAAATCTTGTGCCAGAATTTAATTTAAAAGTACTGTGCTCTGAAACTTCTCAAAAAAAATGTGGGCCATGTCGGGCCACATTTCCCTCCCCACATTCACATCGGACAGGGGCCGGCCAAATATTTTAAACGTTAAGTATATTTTTACAAAATATATGTGTACACAATATCAGCAAATGTTAATACAAAAGCACAAAAATATCTATTCACACAACCCCGACACGTAGTTGGCTCAAATTTAGACATCTCACAAAACGGATTCGAGTTCGTGCTATGTTACTACTGGGACCGTCAAATGATGAAATTTTGGCCATTGTCTACCATAGACTCTATCCTGTTCTCTATTGTAGTTTTTCCCCAATTATCTGTTAGATTAAGGACTAAATTCACTTAAAAATAAAAATATTGCTACCTTAAATAACCATGGATTTGATGAAGGCGCTGGAAGAACACTTTTCACGAATGTTTTGAATACAGCATACAACAAGTTTTAGATGATGGGCCATGTCCTGGCTGGTCCTTAAGTGTCCTGGTTTTAACATGATTTAAACATAGCATATTTACAAACCACTATAACACACACACATACAAGACAAAATTGGTGAACGTGATTCAATAGTTTACACCGGTGTTAGAATAATGGCTTCCAGGTAGTAGAGGGAATTTTTTTTTTGTTTTCTTGTCGAAGGGAAATTTCTGTTGAAAGTATTATTTTCGTAGGGAAAAGGGGAAAAAATGTGACATTCTGTGAAATGTTTAATTTTACGGCGTTTTAAAGTATATCTGTTTGAAGACGACGAGTTTATCAAAGATATCCACGGGCGTAAAAACCAGAGGGAATGAGGGGTGAGATATGCCCCCCCCCAACTTTTTGAGCTCGAGGGACGGTCCCCCTCCCCCCTCCAAGTATGTGGAGTATAAAATTTGCATTTTTCCTATTAAACTAAAAAATCCTAATTTTTTTAATATATCAAGTAAAACATTTGCTGGATGACCTTGAGGATGCGGCACCTCAGATCATGAAATGATTTAAGGTTAACTTGAAGGCATAGGATGGAAGAAATAAACTTTTCGGACAGATTCCAGCCCATTAGCCATAGGAAATTAATAAATTGGTTTTGGTCTACAACCCTACCCCAAAGCAGTCTTTACCATCGATGTCTTAGAACACATTTGCTATCTTTACCATTTTCTTTAGCCTACTGCTTATTTCTGATTTCCCTTGTCGATGTGTACCTGTGGAGTTGATACTGTTCACAAACTAATCTGGGTACACTAGAATGGGGATTTTTTACTGGACATCAAAGGGATAATGGTAACCATATACTGTGGTTTGGCGCTTTTTACTTGGCAAATACAGCTTTACAATAACTGACCACCTGTGAATTAATGATCTTATTCGCAAGTCTGTTTTAAATCTGAACTCACTTTTAGTCTCTAACTTGGTTAGGAATTTAGACTGACAATTCAGCGACTTCCGATTGAAATGCATAAGTTTATCTTATTATACGAGTAAGTATCCATATTTGACTATATCTTAAGGAAGGAATATCCGTCTATGTATGACTAGTTAATGGTATCGAAAACCGAGCAATGGGAAAATTTTTGGTGAAACTAAAAGGAAAAGAGTGCATACTGATGCTCGTGAAAACAAAAAAAACAAAAATCCTTCTCGATAAAAACAGTACAAGATACGTTTTCTGTTCTTACACCCCTTTTTATACTTCATTCATTTCAGTCAAAGAAAAGTTAAACATGAGCAGGTCGAGTGGATCCATTGTAGAGTAGAAAACATAATGTGAGAATTTCATCAAATTCGGGGCAAGTGTCTTAGATAGATGAAAACGAATACTGTAAAAAACCCTCTCCCACCGTCTGATTTCTTGCGCAAGCGCAAATGTTCCAAAAGTCTAAATTTAGCGTGATGTCGATTGAGTCCATTAGATACAAATTTACTCGCAATTTCAACAATCATAGCACAATTAAACCAAATGCCCTATTTCCCGTAAACAGCATAGTTTTTATATTTTTAATACTTTTCTGTACCGATGGCCTCATATAATGCGGAAAACTTTTACTACAGTCTCAATCCAGCGCTGCTCATATAGGAATGCGCCGACTTAGCTCCTATAATATAGGAGCCTTACGTCAACGATATCGAAAGTCTCAAAGATAGGCTTCAATATTAGAGCTCCGAGTAATAAACTTATTTATAATTGTTTAAATTATATAAATATTACGTCTTGTTTTGAAATGACAACAACGCTTGCAAGAAGAAAATGTTAGATTTTGAAGATAAGTGGTTCAAAAAATAAAATTTTAATTTCAAAATTAATTTTGAAAATTCGTATCAAATTTTCAAAAAAAATTTGCATGGGGGGGGGGGGGCTCTTTGAAATATAGCTGTAATTTAAAAATGAATGGAGATCCTATTACGAAAATTATATTAGGTAGGTATCTATCATCTTATTTTAAAGTATCTATTAGATGGGTATCTATCATCTTATTTTAGGGTATCTATTACATGCGTATCTATCATCTTATTTTATTATATCTATTAGATGGGTATCTATCCTTTTATTTTAGGGTATCTATTAGATAGGTATCTATCATCTTATTTTAGGGTATGTATTAGGTGGGTATCTATCATCTTATTTTAGGGTATCTATTAAATGGGTATCTATTTAGCTCCTTTAAAGACGTTTCTTCACAAAAAACTGTATATTTTTTATCTCTTTCGACACTTTTACATCTTAGAACTTTTTCGACACACAACAAAACTCAAACTTTTAACTTCAGTTTGAAAAAGAAATAGAGCTCCCAGGTCTAAATTTGAGGTGCGAGTAAGATTTTTAAAATGGGTCTTCTTATCGTCCTTTTCCGGAGATTTTTAAAATTTGTCTACCTTTTAAAAGTGTGTGGCGAAAAAATTATCGATTGTTTTGTAAATTTTGACTCCTCAGCTCTCTTTGAAACACATTTAACTCCGGTTTAAAAAAGAAATCGAGATCGCAGATTGAAAATTGAGGAAGATCAGTTTTTAGGAACGGGTTGATTTCCGCCCTCCTTGTTAAGAGATTTTTTGTAAATATTTAAAAATCTATTGAATCTTTCGAATTTCCGAAAGTATTCTGCAACGTCCTCGATCGAGTAGTACATTTTAAAAACATCGCGAAGTGCTATACCAATAAGTAGCTTTGAAATAAGGGGAACATACCTACATACATCATACAGACATAAATGGGTTCCCTCGCGGTAATAGTAAGATTATCTTTCCTAGTCCCAAAGGAGAAGTGTGCAATAGAATATTCTTAATCTCACATATCGTTTACTCTTCCTATTTATATACCTATTTTCCATTGCAATAAAACTGATATTTCTCAATAATCGTCAAAAGTGAAATTGCAACACCATGAAGGAATGAACGTAGTCATATGCAAATCACAGTATCGGTAGAAGAGAGAGTTATATGCAAATGATTAAGTTTTCGTACGTATCGGATCACGTAACTCCCAGTGTCGGGTGATAAAGACCAGCAGACGGTTCGCCCCGTAAATGCTATCAACGACGATTTTCAGCAGCCGAACATTTAAAAAAGTGAAGAAGCGATGCCTTGAAGACGTCAGCGAGCTGTATAACAGCAGATAACGGCTGGGTAACGAGACCGTATCCTGGAGTTGCGTGACCTGACTTTGTCGATGCGTGAAACTGCCACGCATGCGGGGCACGGCGATGTGAGACACGATGGACGCAGGAACATCAGAGAACACGCCGAAGAGGGAGCGGACCGGTACGTCTGATAGCGGACCGGTACGTCACACAAGTTGGGATGCCTGTGATTCGGCCAATGGTGCAGGTCGCTCCCGACACGATGTTTCTGCAAGGCAATGCCACACCGCATGGCGAGCTCTCAGCAGCTTGAATGGAATTCACATATTTTCTTGGCCGAGAGCCTAGCCAGATCTCTCCCCCATTAAACATGTGTGAGCCCACATCGGACGTCAGGTGCACCGGGGACCACCGGTACATACTGTAGACGAACTGCGTGCCGCAGTGGAAGCTGATTGGCAAGAATTACTTCAGGCAACCATTAATAGCCTCATGATAATATGCCTCGCCGTTTAGCGGCCTGTATAGCTGCCCGTGAGGGCCCACATTATTTACTGATTAAACAGGTTTCTTTTGCACACCTTTGTTTGTTCTCTTATTTTGCATATGACTCTCTTTTTACAGGTACTGTGATTTGCATATGGCTACGTACATTCCTTCATGCTATTATAATTTCACTTTTGACGAGTGCATAGCTAGAAATAGATATCAGTTCTAGGGCATCTTTTTTTCAATTTAAATTAATGCTTTGCTTAGGTTGCACATACTTATTATGGTACATATCCATACATATCACTCTATGCTAAGTTGGAATTATCCAGGTTTTAGGTTCAAAAGGGACTGCTGTAACTCTTCCCACGACCTTAACTACAATATGTTGCTTGTTATATAAAGAGTAGGGGGATGGGGTGGAAATTCATGGTGAGGAAGGATCTCGAACCTGTTACCCTCCTCCCTAAATACTGTAGATATCTATATAAATAAAATTGAAAATCTGTCTGTCTGCCTGTCTGTCTGTTTGTCCCATCATCACGGGAGAACGGCTGAACCGAATTTGATGAAATTTTGTGGGTAGCCTAGAAATAGCCCCACTTAAAATTTAGTCCGTGTTTTGAATTCCTACGACCAGTGGTTCTCGAGACATTAGTAAAAAACGAAATTTTCGTTTGTCTCATCATCACGGGAAAACGGCTGAACCGAATTTAATGAAATTTTGTGGATAGCCTTGAAATAGCCCTCCATAAATTTTGTCCAAGTTTCGAGTTTCTAAGACCAGGAATTGTCGAGATATTAATGAAAAACGGAACTTTTTCTTAGGAGATCTACTCTCCAACTCCGTGGTTTATCCAAACGGAAAGGATGAAAATCGTTTGTTTTAAACGCCAAAATGAAATAAAACTTTATTTCCGCGTTTGGTGCAGGATTTTTGCATTAATTAGTCACTATCGGAAAACATGAATTGTTTGAAACATGAATTTAAATGGAAAAATCTACCTCCATGGTTTAACTTTCACAATTTTTACTCAACGATGAAAAGTATAAAGAAATCAAAATGGCTATTTAATTTCGCATTTTATGAGGAAGATTCTATCTTATATCATGTTGCTCGGCAACGGAATGAAATTAAATATGTTGTTAATATTTATTATTATTTTTTCTATTCGAATAATAAATAAATGGATGTAAAAATATATTTTTTAAATGAACGGTTTGATTGATCTTTTAATTATATAAATTGCGGACTGCGTACATCACTTTCGTTTATTTTAGCAAAGAGGTTTTGAGCTCATATATTGTGTTTAGCTAATAAACTCATATATTGTATTTACCCAAAAAATTCATTTAGGTGATTGTTGAAGCAGAAAAAGTGTAGAACAGGTGTATCTTATAATACAATTTTAGTGTTTTCATTTAGTATAAACAAACAGGATCAGGATATTTTATTCTTCAAATCTGCAAATTGAGAGCTACGAATTTAGCGGAATATCTCTAAATAACTTGGTAACTTTTCGTAAACTTTACCAAATTAGCGGAAATGTCTCCAAATTTATAAAAATGAAGCAAATCAATGATTTGTTTCTTTATAATAGAGTACTGAAATGATGTTTCGGTAGCATTTGTCGGTCAGTCCATCCATCCTACTTAGTAACACATTTAACGAATTTTTTTAATATCACCAAATTGATAAAAATATTTGTAAATCCATAAAAATATCATGGAATTGATAAAATCGCGCTTAAAAAATAAAATTAATTATGTTTTGTTAGGGGATAGTATTGTGATGATGTTTCGTCAATTTGTCGCAAAATGGGACTATCAGTTCTACAGTCCCACTTGGCGATAAATTTGGCGATTTTTTAAGTTATCGCTAAATTGACGAAAATGGCGCTAAACCTTCCATGGAGATCGCATTATTCAGACGATATGATTTCCATCAATTTATTTGAAGCAAATGATATCATGTCGCTTAGCAACGGATCCAATGTGTTATGCGGCATACGACTTTTATTAAATCTTTTCCAATTTGAATAATAAAAATATGTATATAAAATAAATTTCATTGACATTGCATTTTTGACTGGAAAATATCAATTACGGTCTACAGGTTTAAACATCATTATTATTGATATTTTCGGGGACTGTTGATTCAGGGATTATTGATATTTTCAAGTTATTATGCCTCTGCTTTATTATGACGAAAATTGTTGAAACTCATATGTAATACGTTGTACGAGTAATCTTCTACAAATGCAAGGGTATATCTTCTAATCTACAAGAATATAAGTAGTATAGGTATATTGGCATATATTTTGATATATATATATTGGCATATATTGGAATCAATTACGACCTTCTGGTATAAAGTTTACGGGGATTATTGATATTTTCAATTTATTACGTCATCTCTTTTATTTTGACAAATATTTTAGAGACTCATATTGTAATACAGGTAATCTTCTACTAACACACTGGCATATCTTCTAATCTGCGACAATATAAGTAGTATGGGGTTGCATATATTGATTCAATTCTTTTTTTTTTTTTTTGTAAATTTGTTTACAAAAGGGGCCAGGATGTTATATTCTTCAGATCTGCCCGTGAAGATAATTTTGCATAGTGAGAACAGATATTCTTAAACGTCTCTTTATGAGCAATAAATTTAATATTTTAACAGAATTGCATATGATTGTGAATTATAAGTTTCTTTATATTATATACTCCGTACGAAGAACGGGTATACATACTGCTAGTCCTAAATAATAGAGAGTTATCTTTCACAATACTAGAAATCTGGGCGTAACATCTCACTGAGTTGGTATTGACGAGAACCTTCCAAAACTCTTCTTTGATTGATCACTTCTTATGACATTCTTCTCATCACTTTATGTCCACGTCTTTGTTTCCTACGCAAATGAGATTTGTCTTCGATCACCCGTGCGGATATATAGTCCATACCCTTTCTTAATTACTTCGTGGAAGCAGGGGGTTTATGGACCAACCTTCATAAGAAACAATTTTGGACCGTTTTGCAGGCCTCTGTATTCATGTATTTGCGGAGATACCTATGCTAAATACTGTACTGACTGTGTACACACACCCCAACTTTTCTCCAAATCTACGCCTATGGAGATATCTAGAAAACTTTCGAAAATTTGGTTGGAATTCTCACAAGAGCACGTAGCAGCTATTTCCTCAAAAAGTAAAAGAATGTATATTGAATTAAATTAGTTCCTTAAGAAATAAATATAAACACTAAGTTGTTTTAGGTAAAAGCTATTACTCATAACTCGCCATGAACAGTATCACGTGTTAGAAATTATATATATATATATATATATATATATATATATATAATTTTATAAAGTATAATTTTATAATTTTATTAATATATATATATATATATATATATATATATATTAATATATATACAGAGAGAGAGAGCGAGAAGCGAAGCTGTATTTCACTCTTTTTTAACCATCTGATCAGCGTAATTTTATGGGCAATGTCATCAAAAAAAATGTCGGTCCTATTTTTAGAAGATTGAGAAAATTTAATTGATTAAAATGTTCTACTACACTAAAGTACCAAATTTCAGCTCTCTTGGGCGTGCGAAAGTATCTTAAATCTCAACAAAGAAGTTGAAATAAACAGACATCCACATACATCGGTGGTGACGAGTTAAAAATAAAACTTTTAAAAAAAGTAGAAACTTTTAAAGAAAGAAATGCAAATAATTAAATTAGTTCAGTAAAAGATACATCTGTAGTCACACAATTGTTGGACATAAATTTTAAAGAGGTTCCCCTTTTATAGATTACTCTGAATATTGTATCCCTCTTCATAGACTGATCTGAATATCGTACCCCTCTTTATAATGAGGATACTTTCTATCGGCGTTAGTCGTTTTATATAACCGAGGGAATAGTTTCATTCAATAAATATTCAATGTAATCTATGAATAAAGGCATATTTTTAATAATCATTAATAAAAATATGCCTTCGATATGTAATAACATAGATGTGGTTATAAAACAAGCATTTATAGGAAAATAATTGTTACAAAATATTTAAAATAAAAATCAGTAAATTGTTTTATAATTAAAAGAAATCAATAAAGACATTATGAATGAACAACGTAAGATACACATATAACAGATATATAACTCATGCTAATGAGTCTCTCATGCTCTTATCAATTCTAAAGATGAAAGGCAACAAATATCTAGCAAATTAATTATTAATTTGGCGAAGTTTTGTGCTGCTATTTTGTATTAAAATTTTTGAAATACATTTTTAAATTGGATTTTCTACTAGGTCACCGCGAGCTCACTGAAAATGAGCATGGATTGCACAGAATACAAAATTCTATGAGATTGAATAAAATTGTACAACTTAAAAGATTACTTATAAGTCTATACTTGGTAAAAATATTTGGGTTCAATTTGGCTCGTTTGTCATATCACTGCAAAAACGCAGTGTCAGTATGCCAGCCTCCCGATTGCAACCCTGAGTCCTGAAAAAACTCATATACAGGGTATCAAAAACATTGATCTCGGCTTTTAACCCTTAAATATTGATCTTAGACATATATAATAAATTAAAACGTGGCACATAACTTTATGAAATCGATTAAAATTGTCAAGGAAATTAAATTTTAAGAAATATAAAATTTAAATTTTTATACGGTTCCTATACAAAAGCATTTCCAATGAGTAAAGTGTGCCTTATACACTAATACGGTGACGCACAAAATTTCAGCATTTTATCATAAAAAGTCCGATATGAAAAGACAAAAATGCTGACTTAAGCCACTTTTCGATGCATCAACATGGGTTCTCAGAGGGGAAACATGTCGGCATTGTCGCATGGTAAACCCATGAGCCAATATTTTCGGGAATGCGACCTAGAGTCTTCTTATTTATTTTGGGGGTCAGCCTTTTCGTTCGGCCATCTGCACTCGAAATAGAAAACCAGGATGTCGAAGTGGCTTTGGATCTCGGATTCGTCCTTTTAAGATTTAACGTCCTTTTCGGAAGGGTCATAGGGTCCTCGGCGACTTTGAATTAGTGGCCGAAGGAATATCAGTTTCGCAGGGGCTTGAGAAGGGGCTTTTTGTTTCTGGGGGTCTAAAAGCCAATGGCGTTGCTTTGAGGTCAAGGGGTTAAAACCCTGAATCCAATGGGATGGTTGTATGCGCCTCAGGGGCGTGTTTTAAAATCTTGGAGAGAGAGAGTTTTTCAGAATTTAAAAGAGGAGCGGAGCGCAGGAACTGAGTTTGGAGTGAGTAAAGAAGTGTTCATAACAAGGTCCTCTGAAAAATGCTGTTCAGAGAGATGTCGTTTATTCGGCGATTGTTCGGTGAGTTCCACATTTAAGGGCCTGTGCCTGATTTGTAACTTTTGTCTCTCTCTCCCTCTCCTTTTAATTTAACAAATTAACGCTAATTAAAATATCTACTTGTTTAACTCCAAATTAATTAGTTAATAGAAAAAGTCAGTTGTTTTTCATTTTAGATTACCATCTTTCAATGTTAGTCTATGAGACTATATACTCTTTCGTTTGGTTTATCTGAATTTGATATACTTCCAATTTTTGAATATGAGAAGTGGTCTTTCAAATACTTGAATAAATAATGTTGTAAATATTTATATAGTGTAAATAAATTAATGTTTGTTATACTCACGGCCTTATTCTTTTTCGCGCTCTTACCGGGCGTGTCCTAAAAAGGAAGTTACCTTAGGACAAAATAATTTGGTGCCTTAGACCAGGATGAATTTGGTTGGGTTCAGTAACGAAAGAAAATAAGTTTGGCGCCAACGAACAGGTTAAGAATTATGTTTGGTGCATTAACCAAAGAAATTTTTTTTTTTTTGAAAGATGGTAAATAATAAAGCAAATAATAGATGTCAATATCTGCAATAATTTTTTTTCCCTAGTAAAAAATAAATTTTAATATGAGAAATTTAGAAGAAATTTTTAAACATTGGATAAAAGTAGAAACTGTTTCATTTGCCATGAAAATATGTGCTATTTTAATGTTATATTGATAAAATACAAAGAATTAAAATTGGTGAGAGTTATGTGTATATATATATTTTTTGGTTTATATAATATGTCATTGATTGCATTTTACATGTAAATGGGGAAAGTTTAAGAATTTTTTTGGAATTTAAGAATTTTTTGGAGAAAATGGTAACATCAAGAAATTTTTTGGAAGCGAAATTAGATAGAGGCTATTTTAAGTACAAAAAAAAAAAAAAAAAAAAAAAAAAAAAAAAAAAAAAAATCTTTTCTTGAGTCTATTTGAAATAATTTAGATAGAATGTTTATTCCAAATTTATGTAGAGATAAAAAGCGGTTTCTTTTTCCCATGGGAATTTATTCATTAACTGGGTTTGGATAATGATTTTATGTATATCGAGAGGAGTTGTGTTTTTGTGAGGCAAACTTTTTGGGTCCACGATATGGTTTGAAAATTTTTGTTGGTATTAATCTCTTTGTATATTTCTTAAATTTTGTATATGTTTTTGATTATGTATATTCTTTTGGTAGTGTATTTTTGGGACAAATTTTCATTTTTGACATTTTATAATTTTGGTCGCGAAGATTATTTAATTAATACACATTTGAATGATTTTTAGTTTTAGAACAAAATTTTGGCTGAAATTAGAAGTAATGTGAGATGATAATAAACCTTTTATATGTTATGGGTACGAGTTTACAAAAATTTTACAAATGGTTCTGAAAATGAAATATAGAATGTGAATGGGTTGGATAATCGAATTTTTAAAGGCAGCAGAATTTTCTCTTAACTTTGACGGTTCTATTTCATGGCAAACACAAGGATTTCCAAAAGTTTCTTGTTCACACAACACAGATGTTTTCAAAGGGGGGCAACATTGGTTGAAATTTGATACGTCGCGATGGGGTTTCTTCCACACTCCAAAAAGAAAGCCGTTTTTCAGAGGGGTGGTTTTAGCAGATATATTTTACGGGAGCTTGGACATAGTTAGCGGAGGAGAACATAAATTTCAAAGAGGGATGGACGACACATACAAGTAGAGAGACTGCCTTTCGTTTGGATAGAGTTACTGAGTGAGTAATAGAATGGCGTTGCAGCTGGAGAGAGTTAGTTAGGTTATTGGGAATTAAAATACATAAAGTAATAAGTATATTGTTTTTCGAAAAAAGGTAATAATAATAATAATAGTAAATAATGAAAATAAATAGATATTATATTAATTCAAGTTGTAACAGAAATGGAAACAAAATTTTGATTACTAAGGAAACTTTCGTTTACAAGGGAATTCTGATAAAGTGACAAAGATAACAGACAAAGTACAAACAACAAAGAGTAAATTTTTAAGTTTAATAAACAAATAAATAAATAAATAGGCCTTTTAACATTTGTTGGTAGGATATATAATTTGACCTTAGGCACATATTTTTTTCTGCGGGCAGAATGGTGTGATGTTTGGGATTTAGAGTGTATATTTCTATACATTGGGGATTGAATCAGACTGTTTGAGTGATCAACAAAGGGTCTCTTTCATCTTCTGATGACACATAACGTAGAAAGGATTTATTTAAAAAAATAAATAAATAAATAAGCAAAAAGTATTTCATTTTTTTTTTGTATCTCTTAACTTTTTTATTCAATATTTTTATCGTCTATAAAGGGTACTTTCCTACATTCACTTATATTTTACTTTTGTTAAAACACACATAATTTAATAAATTATTCGGAATAGAAAATTGATAGGTTTGCTAGATTGTTAGGCTCAAAAGGGAATCAATTTTTGGATACAATAATTTTCTTAAATCGTTACACGTAGTACTGCAAGTGACAGTTGCCGGCATATTTTCTGAACGCATGGAGAATTTTTTGTTAGTTTCTATGGCTAGTTTAAGAAGAAAAGGTGAGATTTGCTAGTTTTTTTTTCCTTCGGGTATGTTGAACGCTAACAAAGCATTGGAAGATAAAAAGTTATAAAATGTAGTTGTGGGAGAATGCAGTTGGATAATAATATCACTAATTTAGCAATTTTAAATAGTGTTTCTAAAAAAAGAAAGGGAAAATATATGGTGTTTTCTCTTGTGATTTGGTTTTATTGTTAGGGTGTTATCTCTTTACCTACATAAATGGTCATGGTTAAATATGTATTTTTACAGTTAATAATAGGCTAGGATATGGTGTGGTTAGAATGATAGGGGTATTTTTTCATGATAGATGGAATGGATAAGATATAAAATTGAAGATCAATGGTATTTCATTTTAAAAAAAGGGGGAAATTTATATTTTTAATGTGAGGCTAGTGTTTATTTGAGGAAAATAAGGCTTAATGCATAAAGTGGTGAAAGTATTATAAAAAGTGTGATAAAACCCTTTTTGTAAAGAAAATAAAGGAAGTGAGGAAATTGTGAATAAGATGATTTTGCTTAGTGAAACAAAATATTAGCACTTAGGGTAAATTTTTCCTTTCGAAAGTAAGAAGAGGATTTTCGTTTATCAGGCAAAATTTTGCGAGCTGTGGTTTTATTTTTCTGAAAGGTACACGTTTGGGAGTTATTTTGGTTTTTTTTCATACAAACTAGAGAATAAATAGAAGAAAGAAGAAAAAAAGAGTTTTTTATGCAGTAAGACACTGTAAAATTGAGATAAAGTCACGTATTAAGCGACGGGTTATACATATGTACATGTAAAATTTTCAAATGGGTTTGAAACTTTCATTTTAAGCAAAAATGTATAATTTTCTGTAACTTGCAATTAATGAGATATTTTAATGTGTTGGATGATTTTGATTTTTTTTCTTTGGATAGAAAATTTTTAGTTTAGATCATGTAATTTAATTATGAAAATTTTGTGTGATAATTTATGGTTTTGAATTTTTGAATTTCATGGTATATGAAACATGTTATTTAACGCAAAGTGGCCTTTGGCAGTAAAGTTTGTATATGTAAAGGAGTAAAGTTTTTATAGCTAAGAGAGTAAAATTTTATACATTTTTACGTTCATGTTCATGCATTTAGAAATTTTGCATTTTGTTTTAAAATGTTTTTGTTCTCGGAGGGAGAGAAGAATAAAGTGCATATTGGCTAGGTCTCTTGGTGGTAACTTTGCCGTCACTAAGGCCAGTCTATATATATATATATATTGTATTTTGTATAAAAATTATTATTAATACTGGTGAAGCAGTTTGAACAGCACGAAAACTCCAAGGTGATGCGCACGGAAGGTGCTATATGATATGTTCATTTCAACAATTTTCATTTCGGGTCAGCAGGTGACCGGATGTTGGCACATGCCAACACTATATAAACAATTTTGGATAACTGCCTACGGCATTTTAATATGTCGTGCAGATCAACACAGAGTCAATTACTGTGTTGGTTTTCCTCTACGGACGGGGTGCAGAAGATTCCACCGGTGTTTGTTTTTTCCTCTACGGACGGGGTGCAGAAAGTGCACGATACCACACGAAAGAACTGTGTCCTGAACTGTGCGGGGTGACTGCGGTTCTCTTCAGTACTGAGGTTAAAACTGTCACAATACGCACACTAGTCATAAAAATATGTACAAAGGTGCTACACAATGGGTAGCAATCCTTGCGTTTATGGAGCATTTTTCAGCAGCCTTTTTCAGTTTAGGCCAAATACACGGTGTATAAACATTTATAGGCACAGACATTCCTTACGTTACAAGCAATTTACATGTTCCAGTTATATATACTGGGAAAATTTGCCTACGTTTTCAGTTTTCTACAGTTTTCCACTTTCCAGTTTTCTACGGGTCCAGATTCCAGTTATTTTTATTGCTGCCACACATCAAACTTTTTGTTTATTTGTTTACAGTGCAAACGGTTCCAGATGCCAGTCAATTTGATTTCGTAAGGGCAGACATCGGACATTGTGTTCAATACTTTACTATGTGTTTATGGGGTGTGCACAGAATAGACACTCCTCATCATTGCTGTCAATCAACAACAACTTTTGGTGATAAACTTTCTACACAGTGGTAATATTCCATAATCACTTATCATAAACAAGGAACATATGCATGTATGATAATTTTTGTAACAAGAAGTGGCCAACAAAATACACAACAAATTTTCAGGGATGCCTGATCCCAATGCTTTTGCCTTTTGGTGGACAATTTGAAAAAAACTTTTGGAGGTACAAAAAACAAACAAACAGTATCAGTGAGAAAAGTAATTTAGTTTGAGTGACTTTGTACAGCCTTGTGCAACACAAATAACAGACTTTCTGATTTGTTGTCCTGAATTCATCAATTTGTTCTATATTTTGATTTTATTGTATTGTGTTTATATTGACAATTGTTTTTTTTTCTTTTATGTGCAATATGATGTTTTTTTTTATGTGTTTTATTATACAGGAGGAAACTTCTGTTTTCAGAGGTTGGTTTCTGTGTGGCTGGAAGGAAAGCAGATTACGCTCCAGCACATTTTTGATTTTTCTTTATGATTTTGATTGTAAAATTTTTTGTATTTTGATTTTAAATTTTTTAAATTTTTGGATTTTGGATGTTTTAGTGGGGAAATGGAGGTATTTTTGGAAAGGCGTATTGCGCCCCAGCATATCGTAATTTGCTTAAATTTTTTTGATGGTAAAATTTAAAAAAAAATTTAAATTTTTGAAATTTTGAAATTTTAATTTTTGGATTTTGGAATTTTTAATGGGGAAATGGAGGTATATTGTCGCATGGTAAACCCATGAGCCAATATTTTCGGGAATGCGACCTAGAGTCTTCTTATTTATTTTGGGGGTCAGCCTTTTCGTTCGGCCATCTGCACTCGAAATAGAAAACCAGGATGTCGAAGTGGCTTTGGATCTCGGATTCGTCCTTTTAAGATTTAACGTCCTTTTCGGAAGGGTCATAGGGTCCTCGGCGACTTTGAATTAGTGGCCGAAGGAATATCAGTTTCGCAGGGGCTTGAGAAGGGGCTTTTTGTTTCTGGGGGTCTAAAAGCCAATGGCGTTGCTTTGAGGTCAAGGGGTTAAAACCCTGAATCCAATGGGATGGTTGTATGCGCCTCAGGGGCGTGTTTTAAAATCTTGGAGAGAGAGAGTTTTTCAGAATTTAAAAGAGGAGCGGAGAGAAGGAACTGAGTTTGGAGTGAGTAAAGAAGTGTTCATAACAAGGTCCTCTGAAAAATGCTGTTCAGAGAGGTGTCGTTTATTCGGCGATTGTTCGGTGAGTTCCACATTTAAGGGCCTGTGCCTGATTTGTAACTTTTGTCTCTCTCTCCCTCTCCTTTTAATTTAACAAATTAACGCTAATTAAAATATCTACTTGTTTAACTCCAAATTAATTAGTTAATAGAAAAAGTCAGTTGTTTTTCATTTTAGATTACCATCTTTCAATGTTAGTCTATGAGACTATATACACTTTCGTTTGGTTTATCTGAATTTGATATACTTCCAATTTTTTGAATATGAGAAGTGGTCTTTCAAATACTTGAATAAATAATGTTGTAAATATTTATATAGTGTAAATAAATTAATGTTTGTTATACTCACGGCCTTATTCTTTTTCGCGCTCTTACCGGGCGTGTCCTAAAAAGGAAGTTACCTTAGGACATGCATATCGCGTTTCAGGGGTCATACACAAATTATGAAAGAAAACAATAATTACATAAATAAATAATAATTTTGCTATTTATTGGTATAAAAGTATCTGCACTGTGTAGAAATAATAACTTTACACAAAGATTACAAAGCTTGTTCAAAATATTTCCCATCCATGACAATACAGAGTTGCATTTGTCTGATAACACTTCTGAGCACTCGATCAAGTTCTTATTCGGTGTAGTCACAACAACCATCTTGAATGCGTTGTTGCAAATCTGTTTTATTTAAGGGAAGTGACAGATAAACAGTTGTGAGTAAACGACCCCCACAAATAAAAATCCATAGGTGTTAAATCAGGCGATCTAGGGAGAAATTCGTGTGGCCCATGCAAACCAATCCACTTGTCTAGACACTCGCTATTTAAACAGTGCTTCACAACTGTAGTATGGTGAGCTGGAGATCCGTCCTGTTGAAACCATACATGTGGAAGTACTGTTAAGGGCAGTTCATCCATAAATCAGGAATAACCGCATTCAGAATCTCATTAATATATCTGTCACCCGTCAGATTATTTGCCTATGATGCATTTCTGCGTGCATCATTTGTACTCTTGCTGTAACCATTTACATTTTAATTAGCGATTAATCCCTCACCAACTTTGTTTAAACATATCTCTGGGACTTTTTATGATAAAATGCTGAAATTTAGTACATCACCTTATTAGTGTATGGGGCACATTTTACTCATTGGAAATGTTTTGTATGGGGACCGTTGTTGTTGCTGATACCCATACCGTCCGACCTACCAGAAAGATGTAAGGTAACTGTTTCGACGGCAGGGAAGTGCCACCCAATTTAGACCGGAACCCAGTGGGGGAAGGCATCCACAGGGACCGTACTCTCCTTCCCGTACCACCAACCTCTCGGAAGGACTTACGGACCTACATGTTTAACGTGATCGTACTCCGCATAAACACGGTGGCAGTTGTGGCAGCGTGCAAATCCAGCGCGCAAACCACCGGGCTACCGCGTCCGAAATGTGCCAACAGCACGCGGTGTTTCCAGGTGGTCACCCACCCAAGTACTAACCGCGCCTGATGCTGCGTGACTTTGGTGATCTAACGAGAACCGGTGTTTTCAGCATGGTACGGCCGTTGGCACCCTGTATGGGGACCGTATAAAAATTTAAATTTTGTATTTCTTAGCATTTAATTCCCTTGAAAATTTTAATCGATTTCATAAAATTCGGTACCTTTTTTATGCAACTTTATAATTTATTATATAAACTGTCTAAGATCAATATTTAAGAAATAAAAGCCGAGGTCGATGTTTTTGGGACACCCTGTATACTCATTAGACCATATTGAATCCTAACCTGAAATTCGTCTTTCAAATTACCCCATGGATTGGGAGAAAGAACCTCTCCAAGTTTGGCTGTTTTTGCTGTTTTTGTGAGAAAATGCTCTAGAAAAGTAATTTCTGAGTCGATTCAGGAGCTGAAAAATTCATGACGGCCAGCTCGCTGATGTTAAATCCAATGCAAAATATCGTTATTTAGATAACCTCTATTAAATTGATTTATTTCCCGTTAAAACTAATATGTTTTTATAAAATTTATCCCTTCGAAGTTATGTTCGCCGATTCTTGTTTCCCATGCATGGCAGTGGAGTACTTCCTCGGTCGAAATTGTTCCGAACGCCAATCACATAACCGCACATCACCGATGTCCAATGAAAATGCGAAACTTTCCATTCAATCAAATATATGCAAGCTTTCATAACAAATTTGAAAAACTTCGATATATCTTTAATAGCAAGTTTTCTGAGGAAAAACGGACCTGCTTAGTGGGATTTCATTTTTTTAATTTTTAAGAATTTTTACCCACAAATGCTAAAATTGTATTATTTATACCAATTACAAATTTGTATCAATTGGATTCCAGCTTTACTGAGCCCAAACAAAAGCAAGCAGGTTTGAGAACAAGTTTTCTTTGGGAAAACGAACCTGCTTAGTGTGACTTTAATTTTTAAAGCTTTAGATAATTTTTACGCACAAATGCTGAAGTTGTATCCTTTATTCCAATTACAAATCTGAATAAATTTAATACCAGTTTTACTCAGCCCAAAAAAGAACAAGCAGGGAGTAGCCCGTGGGCTTTGCTAGTTTATTAAATAATTACTTTCGTCGCTAAAAACCGCAAGCTAATAAATTCGGCTGCATACCCCTTTAAACTCTTTCACGTGAAGCAGGGGTTCAAGCAATACTCTTTCGAAAATGCTGGTGCTATATGTAAGGAATTACTCAAACTAAAAACAAAGAGTTAGATTCCTCTTCCAAGTCTTTTCACCCCCGTCATTGATCCTAAATGTGGAAATCCTTGTTAGTAGTTCTTCCACGAACAATCTCACCTGGCAGCTGTCACGTGACGGAGCTGACAGTAAGGCCCTTTATGTCATTACTTGAATAAAATACCGAAGATGAAGCCCCACACACACAAGAGAAGAAGCTTTGATAAAATTCCCAGGTTGGGTGTGGCCAGATACAACTTTGGCATCTCACCGAATATTTGTGATAAGTTTTTTGGCAGAAATATCTGGGTATTGTTTAGATTTTTTTTTTACTAGTGTAATTGCACTTAGTTGCCTAATGGGCAGTATTCCAGAAATTTTGTTCCGTACAAAGGTAACGCGGTGTTGTTGATTGTGCGAACTAGAATATGTGTAAAACTTCTAGAACAACGTACTCTAAGCTAATTTTTTTTAAATTCTAATGTTCCGTTAAATAAGATAATAAACATTACGCGATAAAAAAAAATACAAAATAAAATATTCTAAGTCATCTCGTGCATGGATCTCCATTTGAGTTCCTCGAACATTTAGGAAGATTATAGCTGCCTTAGTTTCGAACTCGTCGTTAAGCAAGGAAGCTCTAAGTGCTCACTATTTATTCCACATTTGTTTCGTAAAGGAAATTTGTATTAAATGCTTCGATATTTAATGTATAAATATCTAACAGAAATGCTAATTTTACATTTTACGAGCTTTTCTGGGTCTAATTCCGCAGCGGGGGGGGGGGGGGAGAGAAACCAGAACTCGGTGAAGGGATTAATTCAGATTTGATGAAATGTTGTAGTGTAATCCCAAATACACATGTGAGTAAAATTTCAAGAAACTCGGTTCTTTAAAACTTGGGGAAGTGATTAATTCAAATTTGATGAAATGCTGTATTGTCATCCCAAATACACATTCCTGTAAAATTTCAAGAAAATCGACTCAGTAAAACTCGGAAATGAATTAATTCAAATTTGATAAAATGTTGTATTGTCATCACAAGTACACATGTGTTGCAGACCCAGACCATCCGACTCACCCGAGGACTAGAGCAACTGTTTGGACAGCCGGTTAAAAATACACGTGTTGTTGTTGAGACCCAGACCGTCCGACCTACCAGAAAGGTGTAAGGTAACCGTTTGGACGGCCGGGAAGTGCCACCCAATTTAGACCGGAACCCAGTGGGGGAGGCATCCACAGGGACCGTACCCTCCTTCCCCTACCACGAACCTCTCGGAAGGACTTACGGACCCACATGTTTAACGTGATCGTACTCCGCATGAACACGGCGGCAATTGTGGAAGCGTGCAAATCCAGCGCGCAAACCACCGGGTTACCGCGCCCTAAATGTGCCAACAGCACGCGGTGTTCCCAGGTGTTCACCCACCCAAGTACTAACCGCACCCGATGCTGCTTGACTTCGGTGATCTAACGAGAACCGGTGTTTTCAGCACGGTAGGACCGTTGGCTCGGAAATACACATGTGTGTAAAACTTCAAGAAAATCAGCTCAGTAAAAGTAGGTGAAAGCTTGATTTCTAGATTTGACCCAGACAAACGGAGAAACTAGCCTAAATAAAACAATGAAATAATTAAACTTTATTTTGCCACGTAATAAGAACATTCACATCGTAAAACTGAATATATAACAGTTGGAAAAAACTACGGAAAAAGACCTTTAGTTGGTCCTCATGAGTGCATACCCCCCAGCGAAACTGGCAATACGTTAGCATAAAATCAATAGCCAGTGGCAGAGCAAAATTCATAATAAAATAGACTATACACAACTAGTAGGGATACAAGTAGCAAAATAATAAACTATAGATTAACAAAGCGATTAAACTTATAAGACGAATAACTTTAACCGCTTCTTAAAACTATTTTCGTTATTCAGTGATTATAAACCGGTGGAATTTATATTTAGGGATAAGCTATTTGGAGAAAAAGGGGGTAAAAGCTGATTTCTATTTTGAGTATTGTAATTATGATCGTGAAAATTTGTGAAAAATACTATACTGAATATGATGAATAAAGCAAAGCCAAACGATAGTGAAAGCTCTTAGTGGTGGGCAAAATTATATAGCGGGAACATATATCATAGTGGTGAATATTCGAATCAAAGGAATCTTAAAGAAGCGAGATACACGTATTTTGTAAAATGCAAAGCCTATTTATATGTCTGATAGTAATGTTTCCCCTAACAAGATTACAATAGGACAGATGAGGCAACATTAAACTTAATAGAGCATAATTTAAAGAGTATTAGGGGGAAAAGATAATTTTGCTCTAACTAATCCAATGTTTTTTCTCACTTTGTTACAAATATGATCAACAATCAACATGTTTATTCCATTTTAAATCATTCTGTAAAATCACGCCCAAGGACGTAACGTCAGAAGAAAAAATGATGGAGCCATTTATATAAATATCATTAATATTATGAGCAGATTTTTTCGTATAAAAAAACATTGTGTACACAAGTGTACACAGGAAATCAACCATAAAATAACAGACAGACGAACATCACTCCAAAAATAATCAAAACGTATTCAGGAGGTCCTAAAACAAATATTAGTATCAAAATCTCGACATCGAAAATTTTTGTGAAAACATTATCATCAATACGGCATACTTGTATGGGAAGGTAAATTTCAGATTAAAAATATTGAAACCTTTCCCTAAGTAGCTTGTAGCATTATCATACACAACACATGAACCTCTTCCCATTCTGAGTATGCAAAACATGTGATGTCCCGTATCGATATATAACGAGCAACAGCGCTCACTAGTTGTTTTATTCATTTGACGAACTAATTTTTTGATGTCTAACTCTTACTCTGTAGCAGTAAATTTAATTTAAGCCAATGTATCACTCATCCATGGTATCAGTTTTCTACGTGATAAAATTTAACCCATGGAGTTAAATTCCCTTTATCTCTACGGTTCATGATTGGATTCTACAGAAATAAACTTGGAGGCAGGTAAAATTATTTAAAAATTTAATAGTAGTAGTAACAGAGTAGCTCAATATTAAATTACAGCTTGTTATGTGCAGGCCACTGAGAATCAGTTAAACGTTAAATTTTTATTCTGGAACTGATATTTCATTTTGGATAAAGAAATGATTTCAAACGGTTATTCAGCAGACATCGAAGATGATCCAAACCCGGATAATAGACAAAGTGATGAGAGTATGGATTTTGAATGTGAAATCAATGATAATCCAGCAGAAAAGTACAGGAATCGTCCACTGACTGGTCAAAGTTGCCGTCGCCGGCTTTGGAGCGGATATATTCGTGTTTGAATCTCCAAGACCGAAGTCGGATGTCTTTCGTATGTCGCCAATGGCGCCATGAACACACCAGTCCCAGTCTTTGGAGGAATTTCAGGTTTAATTTCCCAGAGGAGCAATTTAATGCAGAAATATTTCCCGACCTCCGACGGGTCCGAAAATTTGGCAAATATTTCCATCACGTTGAAATTGTATGCAGGAGAGTTAGGTTGGATGTGCTTGAGACCATACGCAAGCAACTGAAATGTATTTTGAAAACTCTAGAATATAAATCTCAGCTTTTATCAGTATCTTTCTTAAGCATGGGCATATATTTTAAACCTCTGAACCTCGGAATGAGAATCTGTGCTTTTCAATGCATTATGAGATTTTTGCAATCTCAAAGTAAGCTAACATCAGTGGTGTTCCGCAATTCTCATTTCACATCTGCGGAGGCGGGGCAAATACTGCAATCCATATTTCTAAAAAGTTATAAAACGCTGACAACACTGAATCTGGAAGGATTCGTGCAAGAAGAAAGATCTGATGTTCAAAGAGTTGCTTTTAGATTTTCTCCTTCATTTCTTGACATTTTTAGGAATTTACAGGAAATAAGACTTGATTATACACGGCTTTTTGAAAGTATTATTAGCGCCTGTTATGCTTATGCAAACACCTCGCCTGATAGTATGGGAACCATGAAGAAAATGAAAATAGCTTGTGATGGCCGCAAAAGGCTCAAATACAATAGAATTACATCAGAGGCCTGGAAGTACTTCAAAAAGAGATGTCCAACATTAGAAATACACTTATCTTACCATATCGGAGTTCCTACTAGAAATTGGATAGACGTATTTGTTGTTGAAGGCATGCCAATCGGGTCTTTATATTTCAATTTACACAATCTAAGATTTGTACGATTCAATTTCGACCTCAATGACGTGTTTCAACATCTTTTAAGTTGTGGAATAAACATATGCATCGAAGAATTGAGCCTAATTTGGATGCAAAATGGCACCAGCTTTACTCCTGATCTCCAAAACTTTCTGCAGACATGTCCGAACTTGAAAGTGCTGCTACTGGGTGTTAGCCATCCAGCAAATGATTTAAGTTTAATTTTTCACTCATGGCTGCAACGGGGCCACATGGCTTTAGAAAGTGTGTCTGTAAAAGTAGTGAATGTTAAGAACCGTCAAGGTGAATCATTCTACAGACTTATGTCAGAGCAATATGTACCACTATTGCGAGAACGGGGGCTCGACCTTAGATTGGATGTTGAAGAAGAGTGGAAATTAGCAAAACAAAGATATTCATAATTTGCAAATGCTGAATGTTTTCTTTTTTTTAATTTGGTGTAAGTAAATCAATTTTATAATTTGATTTTCAAACTGTCTTTCACTTATTTTGACTAAGAATTAATGATGTCTTCCTGTTAAAAAGACTCAGTTGTTAATGGATTTCAATGTCGTAATTTAGTAAGTACAATTAACCATGAAAACCATAGGTGATAGTTAACAGTTAAATCAGTTAATATATCTCCTTCACTATTTTCATTTAAGTTACTTAAAATTAGTATTAACATATAATAATTTATCATAATAAGTCCTTCTGAATAGAGTTAATACGAATAATTAATACTAATAAACAAAGAAAAATACATGAAACTGTATCCATATGGCGCGTCTTATACTATATATATACAGGGTGTCCAGAAAGTTCCGGAACGGCGCAATATTTCGAGAAATACACTTCGGATCAAGAAATAAAAAAACATGTGTTAAATATTTTTAGAAAATCTATCCAATGATACCAAAATTGACCCCCTCTTTTGAAATCTTGGGCAACTTTGAAATCTTCAATGGGAACTCCCATTTTTTATTGCAGATTTGGATTCTTCTGAAAAAATTACATATGTTTGACCTACGATTTTTGCTCCCACAAACGGTGCTATAATCAAGAAAAACGGAAGTGGGGCACAAACGTTTTAAAATGGGAATGTCTCGGGAAATACACTTCGGATAGAAAATTAAAAAAATATGTGTTCAATATTTTTAAAATCTATCCAATGATGCTAAAATTGACCCCCCCCCCCCCGCTAACCTTTCACTTCAGCGACAACTGTTGACTTCAAGTTTAGAAAACGGTTCAAAACTACTTTTAGCACTACCCAGGAACAACGATGTGGACGTAGTAGTTTTCTGTCCCCTTCGGGGTGCTTGATTAACATGAGTCCCCTTGCCTTTCATGATCAGGGTGATTTTTTCTGTAACTCGACTTCCCTCTCATAATCGGGGTGCTTGAATCAAAATCGTAGCTCAAATGTATGTAATTTTTGCTGGAGAATCCAAATCTGCAATAAAAAATGGGGGTTCTCATTGAAGACTTCACAGTTGCTCCCCCCATGGGTGTCAATTTTGGTATCATTGGATAGATTTTCCAAAAATATTGAATGCGTGTATTTTTTTTATTTTTTGATACGAAGTGTATTTCTCGAGATATTGCGCCGTTCCGGAACTTTCTGGACACCTTGTATAAGGTATGTAGTGCTAAAAATGGACTTAATTATCATTTGCCGAATGGCAACATGTTTAGCCTTAATTACATTGTTTGAAACATGTCAGTAAAGGTAAACTATATGCATGGTTTCACAGGCTTCTGTAAAACAACAAAAAATATGACTAAAAAATTATTAATAATGAGCATTTTCTGCATCATTAATATTACGAGCAGATTTTTTTTCCATCAAAAAGAACACACTTAGTAGATTGATATGGGTATGAATATTTTCATTAGCAGAAAGTAAGTTCATATTATCAGCAAAAAGTTTTTGGATGCACAAGAGGGAACATATAATATATCATTTATATAGTATATCAAAAACAGAATCAGGCCTAAGATTGAACCTTGAGGAACACAAATGCAAAGTGCCATAGCTAGAGCTTACGTTTTGTGACTGGACGACTAGTTCACAATAAATTTAAGTAGTTTTTGAAACAAAATATTTGTTATACCTCTAGTAACAATGCAGTCAAGTTTTGATAAGAGACGTTGATGATGAATAACTTGAAAAACTTCTGACAAATCAAAAAAGATACAGAGAACCAAATGTTTAATACCAATATTGCACTGAATAATATGACATCATATTGTTACGAATACTAAACAGCAAACCATTGTTATAATTTTAAAGGCCTGGATCGCATGACATTGGCGACAACTTCAGAATTCTTGACGACGTGTTTGGCGAAATATCGCTGACTTTGGGCGAGTTTTGGAAAGTTCATGGAATTTATAGATTGGTTAAGAGATTGAAGAGTTGCCTGATTTTTGGGAAACTTTCAACAGAGAGTATATAAGATTGTCATCATTTTGTTGCATCGTTGATATAATACGAGCAAAAGTGAGCTACGAATACGTCAATGTTTAAGTAAATCATGAAGAAAATGTAACAGAGGAAGAAAAGAAATTTTGTAACGGAAGTGCTATTATATATGCACTTTGGAACTCAGTACAGATCCCAATATGTAATTATTATTCTGATTATATATATATATACCTTTTAAGCTGTATTATAAAACTATTCTGGTTGAAAAGTATAAAAAAATTACATTTTAGATCTGCGACATCTGTCCATCAATATCTGCGCTATACTTCAGTATGCGATAATCGCTGGCACCGACCACACGCTCGCCCGATGAAGTAACGCCGATATTTTAGGCATTTCTTATCCGATGTGGATAAAACAAGCTGCATTCTATTAATATATTAAAACTGTATAATAATAATAATAATAACACAAAAATATTGAAACCTTCTCCAATGAACTTTGTACCATTATCAGATACATCAATCTTTTTTCCTCCGAAATATGCTAAAGGAGTGATGTTTTACATCAATCTAAAACGAGTTACATAGTTTTTCATTATATATATAAATACAATTGTATATTCACTTGTTATTTTTAATGTCGTAAAACAGGCAGAAATGCCACTAAAGCCTAAATATAATGTAAAAAAGTAAGACGCTATATGTCATTGAAAGCAACGAATCAGAGCTGATTTAATCAAAAATAAAACGTCATAGCTCCATATCACCAAACGTATGCCTTCATCAAATGACTGTGATTTTCTTGATGCTTCTATCTCAAAATGGGACAGCTTTCTTCTGCAGCGTATTTAATTGAAATCGCAACCCATACTTCTGAGTTTTTGAATAGTTGTTAAATAGATATTAGAAATAGTAACTAAATTTAGATTAGTCACTCCTTTATAACACTGTAATTTTGTATGCATAATAATGTTAGTACCGCTGCTTTAGAAATGAACGTACCACGTACAACAGTGTGGAGAATACTGAGACGGAATAAATGGCATCCGTTTAACATTCATGGTGTATAAGGACAGGACCCAACAGATTATCAACGTCGTCCAAATTTTTGTAATTGGGCTCTAAATCAGGAAGATGCAAATCCCTCTTTCCTGAGAAACATAATTTGGACTGACGAATGCTGTTTGAAACAAGATAGATGCATAAATCCATAAGATGAGCACTTCTGGTCTGACACAAATCCATTCGTGGTACGTGATATTCATCATCAGAAGCAATTTTTTGTGAATGTATGGTGTAGTATTTTCAGAAACCGTTTGTTTGGACCCATACTGTATGATGGTACGTTGACGGGTGACAGGTATGTTAATGAGATTCTGAATGCAGTTATTCCTGATTTTATGGATGAACTGCCCCTAACAGTACTTTCACATGTATGGTTTTTACAAGACGGATCCCCAGCTCATCATACTACAGTTGTGAAACACTGGTTAAATAACGAGTTTCCAGACAAGTGGATTAGCTTGCCCCCTAGATCGACTAATTTAATGGCTATGGATTTTTATTTGTGGGGGTCGTTTACGCAACTGTTTATCTGTCATCTCCCTTAAATAAAGCAGAGTTGCAACAACGCATTTAAGATGGTTGAGTGCACAATAGTACTATCAGGCGGATGCAGCTCTGTATTGGCATGGATGGAAATCATTTTGAACAAGCTTTGTAATCTTTGTGTAAAGTTATTATTTCTACACAGTGTAAATACTTTTGTACCAATAAATAGCAAAATTATTATTTATTTATGTAATCATTGTTTTCTTTCGTAATTTGTGTATGACCCCTGAAAGGCGACATGATTTTTCCCCTCTGAAAACCCATGTCGATGCATCGAAAAGTGGTTTAAGTCAGCATTTTTGTCTTTTCATATCTTTGTGAGTTTTTATAATAAAATGCTGAAATTTTGTGCATCACCTTATTACTGTGTGGGGCACATTTTACTCATTGGAAATGTTTTTGTACGGGGGCCGAATAAAAATTTAAATTTTATATTTCTTAAAATTTAATTCCCTTGAAAATTTTAATCGATTTCATAAAACTCTGTACCTTTTTGAACGCAACTTTGTAATTTATTATATATGTCTATGATCACTATTTAAGGAATGGAATAAAAGCCGAGGTCAATGTTTTTGGGACACCCTGTATATTAAAAAAAAGTAACTACCGCCGCTGTTCGACAACTTTCTCGTTTTTCGAGGTTCTCTGCTTCGTACCGATTAAAAATGATAACATACAAAAATATAAAATTTAGTACACTTGTAGAGAAATGTTTGGGTACAAGTTGAAATACACAGTTTTTCAATATATATTGAAGTTTAAGAACTATTTAATGTCAAATTTAAAGACAAAAAATTTTTGAGCTGAGTCCGCATGATGGATACACTAAAAATAGTACGATCACTAATTTTTGCAGGACGAAGCCCTTTTTTTTAATTTCGATGTAGTTTATGAGATATTTTACTTTTTATGCACTTGAAGTGAAAAATGTTCTTTCGTATCGACACGTTTTCTTCGACCCAGACCGTCCGACCTACCAGAAAGGTATAAGGTATCTGTTTTGACTGCCGGGAAGTGCCACCCAATTTAGACCGGAACCCAGTGGGGGAGGCATCCGCAGGGACCGTACCCCTCCTTCCCCTGTGTCGGCGCCTCCGTCGAATTTCTCTATTTCGTATCGCAAAAATCATACCATACAAAAATATGAAATTTGGTACATTTAATGAGACATAATAGGGTAACACGATGAAATAAACTATTTACCGATTTAAACTCTAGTTTGGCTTGAAATAGCTAGCGAAGTGAGCGCAGCGAGTAGAAGACGAAGCCTCCCTACTAGCGAAGCTAGTTACGAGAGTTGGCGAAGCGTAGGCCTAGTTTATTTACTGCCCCCTAGTTTATTTAATAATGGTTTGAATTTTCAAAGGTATTAGGATACCAGATACAATTTCGTTGATATAAAATTGCTGGTACCATTGGCTGAAAAACACTGATATAGATAGTAAAAGCTGTCGTATATGGAACTCCTCACTGTGGGGTAAAAACATATCGGGGTAAAAGCATATCAGGGTAAAAACATATCGTGATGCTTCAGACTGAGGGGTAGGGCATAAGCTGTTGGGAGGCAGAGATAAATAATATTATGGATGAAGGAAAAAGAACCAATTATTTTAAATTAACTATTTCTCACATAATAAAGTTTTGTAATGTTTTTTAAATTATATATAACTGTGTGGACGTTCCATAAAATCAATTTTATGAAAAAGTTTCGACCGAATTTTTCGGGCGCTATGCAGAAAATGAGTCCCCTGCTAACTCCTAATTTACAAATTGATGATCATTTTCATAGACTGTTTATTTGGCTACCCCCCCCCCCAATTTTCCCGGGCTCCTAGGCAATGCATCCAACATATGCCTCACCCCTGTCGGTGGTCCTGAAAGGCATGGTATCACATAGCTATCAACTTTATCGTCTGAAATGACAAAATTTATAATTCATTTTTCTATGCAGACAAAAAAAAAGTTTCTCAAAAGAAATTATTCTTTCATCAAACCACAATTCAAGCATTTTTGAAGAACCTAGTCTTAATAGCATTTCAATGCTATTAAGAATAAAGCTATAAAGAGATCACTCCATCCCCTACCATTTGACTCTATTATAAAAATTATCTTTATCTCTGTAAAGGTCTTGCAGTGCATTTATTCTTCCCGCTTTAAAACAGTGCCTTAAATATTCATTCAGACATTTCAGAAACAATGGCATCATCACGCAAGAAAAGAGTCTTTTAAACCGACCGATATAGTTAAGAGGTTTATAGAGTACTTTCATATGCCGCAAGAGCTTAAAAACAGAATAAATTCTAGAGCTATTTATTGCTTTCTTACTTTCTTATTTGATAGTATAAAGAAAAATAGGCAGATTTAAAAAAAAAAAAAATTAGATCGATATATGGGCATATATTAAAGATTTTGGACCTCCTGTACATGCTTTGAATTTTCACTTTCCTTATATATATATAATGTATAAGGAATTACTGTTAAGTATTGTGACGTGATCGAAAATTTGAATTGAGTTTTCGACGTTTCAAGCATCCCTGATCACGAATCAAACATTTTTGAGGTGATGTGTGTGTGTCAGTGAGCCTGTGGAGATGATATTTCAGGAATAAATGGAGCGATTCGAACGAAATTTGGTATAAAAATTAAAATCCGTGAATACTGGAAGCGTATTGTTTTTAAATACAATCGAATGTTCAAAACCCCCCTAAATTTTCGAGTGAAATTTTGAAAAAATCATCAAAGTATCAAATTCCTACGCAAATAGACATTTCTTGTGTAATTTTTCCTTAGAAAACGATTGGCATAAACTTTAGAACGTTAGCGTGAACCATTCTCGAGATATTGCACATTTTTCAAATAAATTTATAAAAAAATTTTCCATAAATTAAAAAAAAATATTAACTGTTGAGAAACATGTTCACTTTTCATATGTAATATCATGCGATAAATTTGATGACATCATTCTCGTGGATCTAGCTTGTTCCATTCACGGGAAAATATACTTTGAGCAATAATTTTGTATTTGAACGACAGTCTGCTATAAGAATAACTTATTTCTCCGTCCATAACGCTTGGCGAAATTTTGCCGACGAGTTTGGCGTAATGTTGCCAACTTGGCGACTTTTTAAAATGTTGCCAAATTAACAAAAATTACGCCAAATGGATAAAAATGACGCTAAATCGATGAAAATGACGTCTAATTGACGAAATGTCAATATCTTGGAAAGAATATAAGTATATACTATAAGAATAACATTCTTAACTGTAAAAGTAGTAAATTCATTGCTTTATATAAGGAAAGTCATGTGCTGCCCACATCAGATTTTTTTTAAACTATGTTTAGTGGCTTGAGTGTGTTATGACTATATATTTGTAAGTTATTGGCACGGAACGAAACGGTAAGTACCTGTATTAAAATAAATTTTATTTTTAAATAGATAATGTTACAATATACAATTATCTAATTTGACAGTAGAGACGTACAGAAAAAACTTACTATATTACATAATACTTTATATTACATAATAAAAGAAGTAAAAATGCTGATTTCTCAAAAAAAAAAATTGGATCGATATCTGGTTTTAGAGATATTAAGTGGTTTAGAAATTAAAGTTTTTAAACCTCCGGCGCTCTCTTTGATTTTTTTTAAATTATGTTTACCTCTTTGTATGTATTATGATTGTAAATTTGCAAGGTATTGACTCGATAACGGAAAAATACCAGTATTAGAAGAATTATATTTAGATAGATAATGTATAAATCTAGTATTCTCTTAATGTATTCTCTTGACTTAAATGCACGCCAGAAATTTGTAGTATCCATGCCTAGTGTGTCGAAAACCGAGACCGTCCGGCTCATCCGTGGACATACATACCTAGTGTGTTGTTGTTGTTGAAACCCAGACCGTCCGACCTACCAGAAAGGTGTAAGGTAACCGTCTGGACGGTCGGGAAGTGCCACCCAATTTAGACCGGAACCCAGTGGGGGAGGCATCCACAGGGACCGTACCCTCCTTCCCCTACCACCAACCTCTCGGACGGACTTTCGGACCCACATGTTTAACGTGATCGTACTCCGCATGAACACGGCGGCAGTTTTGGCAGCGGCTGGAATCGAACCCGGGCCTACCGAGTGCAACTCCAGCGCGCTAACCAATGGGCTATCGCGCCCATGCCTAGTGTGTTGTTGTCGAGACCCAAACCGTCCGACCTACCAGAAAGGTGTAAGGTAACTGTTTGGACGGCCGGGAAGTGTCACCCAATTTGGACCGGAACCCAGTGGGGGAGGCATCCACAGGGACCGTACCCTCCTTCCCCTACCACCAACGTCTCGGAAGGACTTACGGACCCACATGTTTAACGTGATCGTACTCCGCGTGAACACGGCGGCAGTTTTGGCAGTGGCTGGAATCGAACCCGGGCCATGCCTAGTGTGTGTTATATGGCCATGCCTATCGAACCATGCCTATTGTGTTGTTGTTGTTGTTGTTACCCAGACCGTCCGACCTACCAGAAAGGTGTAAGGTAACTGTTTGGACGGCCGGGAAGTGCCACCCAATTTAGACTGGAACCCAGTGGGGAAAGCATCCACAGGGACCGTACCCTCCTTCCCCTACCACCAACCTCTCGGAAGGACTTACGGACCCACATGTTTAACGTGATCGTACTCCGCGTGAACACGGCGACAGTTTTTTGGCAGTGGCTGGAATCGAACCCGGGCCTACCGAGTGCAACTCCAGCGCGCTAACCAATGGGCTACCGCGCCCATGCCTAGTGTGTTGTTGTCGAGACTCAAACCGTCCGACCTACCAGAAAGGTGTAAGGTAACTGTTTGGACGGCCGGGAAGTGTCACCCTATTTGGACCGGAACCCAGTGGGGGAGGCATCCACAGGGACCGTACCCTCCTTCCCCTACCACCAACCTCTCGGAAGGACTTACGGACCCACATGTTTAACGTGATCGTACTCCGCATGAACACGGCGGCAGTTTTGGCAGCGGCTGGAATCGAACCCGGGCCATGCCTAGTGTGTGTTATATGGCCATGCCTATCGAACCATGCCTATTGTGTTGTTGTTGTTGTTGTTGTTACCCAGACCGTCCGACCTACCAGAAAGGTGTAAGGTAACTGTTTGGACGGCCGGGAAGTGCCACCCAATTTAGACCGGAACCCAGTGGGGGAGGCATCCACAGGGACCGTACCCTCCTTCCCCTACCACCAACCTCTCGGAAGGACTTACGGACCCACATGTTTAACGTGATCGTACTCCGCGTGAACACGGCGGCAGTTTTTTGGCAGTGGCTGGAATCGAACCCGGGCCTACCGAGTGCAACTCCAGCGCGCTAACCAATGGGCTACCGCGCCCGGATTTACACATTGTTGAAGACCCAGACCGTCCGGCTCGTCCTGAGGACGAGCTAACCAATGGGCTACCGCGCCCCTCATGCCTATTGTGTGTTGTAACCCGGTGTGACTTTTGTCAAAGCAATTTATTGATCTAGAAACGGGATTTCCTACTGACTATTTTTGTCACTTACTCTTTATATATATTTTTTATAGCTTCGAAGACATCTCGAGGGAAAATAAGCAAAGGAGGGCAAAAACTCGCTCAGCCAAACTTTTCAGTTTTATCAAGAAACCGTTCAAAATATTAAAATACTTAAATTATTTTTTTTATATTCCTAATCTCTTCCATATTTTTGACAAAACCAGAAAAAGATTTCATCCATTAGGTTCGGAGATATGAACGTCCAAAGTGTTTACATTTTCTTAACCCTCCGATTTCTACCACAGATACCCCAAGCGTAGAATTTATTCACATCAAAATAAATTAATTTCCATTTCTGGTAAAACTTAAGTGATTTTTGACGCGGCGATAGTATATGCTACAGCTAAATTTGCAATATATTCTCATAAATTACTTATTTTTTCTTAATAAAGGCTATCTTTAACACTCATGCGGAATCTAAAACTATTTCTTAATTTCAAAAATGTTTATATTTATGAATTTATGATAACAAAAGGCACTTTTTTACCCTAGAGCTGAAGTGATCTAGAAAAATATTTTTTTTTACTCTCCGCCCTAATCACTACTCTTTGACGGTCTTTGTTATTATTGCTATTAATCAGAAATCATAAAGCTGAAAGTTTTTCGATATAAAATTTTAGGCTCTTTCTATGCAAGATTGTGTGTAATTTGTCAAGCTTTTTTTATGAATCAGAGCTTGAGATGTTAAAGTGAGTGAAAAACTAATTGTATCGAAAAACGTACGTAATAAAATGTAAAGAGCCCCAGAAGAATTATTTTCACAACTTAAAATATTATTTTAGTGCAATGCCTGAGATACAGATTAACTCCAGAATAATTGATTATTTTGGCCTTTGTTGCTTCATTACTTGTCCCTTTTTAGTGGAGAGGCGATAATCAATGGTAATGCTATGGATTTTTAATGCAGTTCGTTAAATTCTGCAACACGTATTTTTGTAGCACCTACTTTTTATTACAACACCTATCACCAATCAGTGGTGATGCTATGAGTTTGAATTCAGTGACATTTTGTAACACATATTTATGATTGCAACACTTATCACCAATCAGTGGTAATGCTATAGATTTAAATGCAATTCGTTACATTTTGCAATTCCTATTTTTGAACACCTATTTTTGATTGAAACACCTATGACCAATCAGTGGTGATGCTATGGATTTGAATGCAGTTCGTTACATTTTACAGCACCTATTTTTGTAAATAAATTCCTTTTCAATATATTTTTCATCAAAAATTTTATTTATTTCCAGTCACGTATACCTACCATTAAACCATGTAAAATTCGGGTACTACAGTGAGGTTTGAACGCCATTGTAAAGCTATAATCTACTTGGGTTTTGACTTTCTATTCAACCTAGATGTGAAATGAAATTTTCTCTGAAACAAACATTAATTAACCAGACGACTAAGATTCGACGAAATAATCATAATTAAAAGATTAAAATCTTTATTCACAGCACTTTTCTGGAAACACGAAACATACACTACATAACATGCAAAATCTATATACAATATAATTACAAAGCTAGCCATATTCTCAGTATTAAAACCTACATAATGAACATAAATTGCCTACGTGTACTTCGTAACATTTTAACATTCGAAACATAATTATTCTTACATCACTGAATCTCAACAGAACATGAAGCTAACGGATTCGAAAACGTATGAAAATGACGACGATTTTCTTTTACGATTTACATACACGTTTTGTTCTAACATATTGGCTAAATCCTTGGCCCCGTGCAGAATACGTCGAATTAACGAAACTTTGCTTTATCCTTTCCAGAACTATTGCTTTCCAAATTATCATTGTCGAATCTCAAAGTCCGCCGTTAAACATATTTGGACAACCACGCGAGAGTGAGCTTCTTCTGAACTGAATTTGAAATATTTGCATAAATAATAATAAAGAATCCCCTCAACCACGTATTGCGCCTTTATTTGACACCTTTTAAAACTTCAAGCTAAAAAACAGACGGCTTCTTCCTAATGAGCAACAATAACAGCAAATAAAACTGAAATAACTTCGTTAAAAGTGGCGTACGAAAGAAAAAAATCTGATGATATGAGCAGCACATGACTTTCCCTGCAGACTCATATTCACGTTCTCTTTATTTCTTTAATAATTCATTAAATTGAGTTTAATTGCACAAAATAACGCCCATAATTATTTAAAATTGCAGTGAATTTGCACTTTTAATTCCATTTTCGTTCTCATTTGGAAACTGAACTTATTTTCAAAAGTGGCGCAGCGAAAATGCAAAAAAAAAGACTAAAATATCTCGAGAACGGCTAGTCTTAGTATAATGGGGTTGATCTTATTCTTTTTATCGTTAAAAATTACGTATATAACAAGCATTTAATTGATATATTTGAGCATAAGTAGCTTCTTATTTCAGATTTCGAAGATTTTTGCGGGCCATATTGCAAAAAAAGGAAGGTTATTTTCTTCCGAATAGTACCAAAATCTAATCAGCATCAGGGTAACTCACCAGTGACTTATCTACCAAATTTTGTAAAATTTGATCAATTAGTTTTTCAGCCAGAGTGGATACAGTCAATTTTTTCCGGTCATTTCGCAAAAAAAGGAGAGTTCTTTTATCCCGAATCGTACCCAAAACTAATCAGCACCAGGGTTATCCACAAGTAACTTACCTAAATTTTATAAAATTTGGTCCATTAGTTTTTGAGGTAGAGTGGTTACATACATTACACAGACAGATAGACAGACAGGCAGATATAAAGACACACAGACGTCACGCTGAAAATAGTTTTTTCGTATTCTAGAGGTCCCAAAACGTGTACATCCGTCGTGTACATTACCATGTTTTGCAGGGAAAGTAATAATAGTATCAACCTGTTTCGAAGGCATAAACAGCCCTTCTTGTCACGACACATAAGAGCAAACCTCACGCGTATGAACCCGATTGGAAACTAATACAAAAACAGCAAGTATGACTGAATCAGAAAAATAATGTTGCCAGCAGCAAGAGAAGCAAAGTGAGGTAAAAATCCAGGAGAAAGGAACAAGAGGCGGGACATAATGAATGAACGGTAAAATACTAAAGAGGAACGTGAACGCCCAACAAAGGATTCACATATCACTTTCACTTATTCATAAAAACCCAATTCAATTCAAAGTTGACAACTAACCGATTTTGGAAGCTAAGAAAAGGATAAAAATTACCAAAATAAAAAAGAAGCAAATGAAATCGAAAACTTAAACCAGATATTTTGAAGTAGAAGAGGAGAAAGGATAATTATCATTCACAAGGGATTTTGACTGAAAAAAATTTTAGCTTCAGAAAAATGAAAAACATAATTAGAGTTTTAAGAACATTTTTAGGACTCTACTACTTACCACTGCAATTGCATCAGTTGCAGTGCTGATAGGGAATCTAGCCTCAGGTCTGGAATTATTTGATCTGCTCAGATCTTTTCCACTAATTGTGTGTGTAGGGCGCTGTAGCCGAGTGGTCAGCGCGTGGGAATTGCAGTTGGTAGGCCCGGGTTCGATTCCCGCCACTGTCAAAACAGCCGCCGTGTTCACGCGGAGTACGATCACGTTAAACATGTGGATCCGTAAGTCCTTCCGAGAGGTTGGTGGTAGAGGAAGGCGGGTACGGTCCTTGTGGATGCCGCCCCTACTGGGTTCCGGTCTAAATTGGGTAGAACTTCCCGGCCGTCCAAACAGGCCGTCCCGGACAATAAAAATCGTGCAATTGTTTTTAATCAAAACAAAAGATAGCTTAGCGTACTTTACTGCTTAACTTATCGCATTGCATACAGTCGTCTTTGAAATATTTTGAAAATTTCCATTATGCATTTTGTAACCAGACATTGTAAATTCTATATTTTAAACTCCTATTGCATGGATTTCCTAAAAGCTGTTCCTAAAACTGCTTTTGGAAGAAAAAAAATATGTGTTTTTGTAAAATTTTAAATGTAGTCGTGATACAGAAAAATTACTTTTTGGAAAAGAACTGTCTCTTAACAGATCACCGGCAAGTCACATGTGTTCCTCAGGTACAATACCACTGGTCAAAGTCAACATAGCTGAGCTATCGGGGCCAAAAGTGCTGTTAGGGAAAAATAAAAGAGATTTCAAAAATTAGCTATTTCAAAAACAGCATTTGCCTACTTTGTCTATATAAAACGGCCCTATTGAGAGTACGAATTTCCTTTTTATGAATTAATCGAGCATTTACTGTCTACGGGTTTCTCCAGCCTGCGCAGCGGCGTATCCATCGCTGTTTGTGGTAGTTCAATAAGTACCTGCTAAAGAGAGTCATCCCTAAAAAGTGACAGCTAAAAAATGTTACCGCTAGTTGCGGGCACCCGGTAAACATCAAAGCATGTTTCAAATATAGATTTAAAGGGAAAATTAAATGAAATATTAAAGTTTGCACAGAGTTTTCGAATATTTTATAAATATAAATTGAAATTCAAAAGCATGCCAACACGTCCCGGTTAAAAATCACGCTTAAATGTTGCTAATTTAGGCTAGAACTTCATTCAGAAATTGTAAAAAAGTCAAATAATTACTTTTGTTAAACTATATATTTTATTTAAAAGCTTGGTGGATTCGTGAGTTACAAAATTACTTCACAGTCCGTATGTTTCGGTGACTCGGAAGGCAATAGCCCTGTAGAAAAAATGTATAATGCATGTTGTATATATAATATTTGAATGCCCTTACAAAATTGCAAAATATCGAACAATTGCTCTACATTACCAGTACCTAAATGTTAAATAACCTTGAAGTATGTACTTTCATGCCGCTAGGGGCCGGGTTCTCTCGTTGCCAGTTGGCGTTATTTGGGGGAGGGGGAGGGGGAGGGAAGGTCTGCTGTTTCGATTTACTGCGGCCTTAATATGGGCAGCTTTCTTGAACATATTTTATTTTGATCTGCCTGTGATTAAACGAAATAATATTTTATATAGAATATACTTTTATAATCTTATTGGTGCTCAAGACAATAAGAAAAAATAATTCACTTTTAAATTTTTACAATCTCTTATTCTTTGAAGAGATAAAATAATGTTATACGTTTTAGGCTTAGTGAAGTGACCTGTCGGGCTGTAAATAAAATAATATGGGACAATGTTAAAATTATATAATTTGAGTTAATTCTCATTTCAAATCTCATATTTCTCCTCAGTCACTTTAGCAACAGGGATTTGGAAGGAAACCATCTGCTCAAAAATGTACACCCCCTCCCCTCTGTCATATTTATTGAAAATAAACAATTTCATATACCACCAAAAGACTGAATGATATAAATGGGAGAGGACAAATATGGGAGTGGCACACAGTATACACAAATTATACATTTCCCAGATATTCACAAATAAATCTTGCATATATTTTCTATATCCAATCCCAATTTACTGGAAATAGTTCCCTGGTACTTTTTTTTCAACAACACTGGAAACGGAAGGCATTTTTCAGTAAATGCAAAAAAAAACAATGAAATAAAATTAAAACAGTAAACAGTGCAGCCTGACCATAGGCGGTGCCAAAATAGTGCTATGGGTGCTTCAGCACCCCCATTACAAATTGCACAAGCATTCCTTTTTACTTAACAACTGTTCCCTATTCCTACAATTTTCAGTTTCTCTCTCTCTCTCTCTTTTTTTAAAGTCGTTATTTTATTTATTTTTTAATTTTTTACGGATTTATAAATCTGAGACCAGATATTTTTAGGGTTTCTGATTAGACCCAGTTCCAAATGGCTGCACATGCGCAAATCTTCAATAAAGAAATCTGTCGCGAACTAGTGCCGATCGCTTAAGGACGCAGAGACGATTAGTTTCGTATTGGTAGAAAATTGTCAATATTCTATTGGCGTCTGTACTAGCGTGTTCATAGTTTTCAAATTTCTTTTTTAGTATTTTTACGACTATTAGGACCATGGCTATATCATGCAGTAATCGGTGGAGTCTGTTAGTTTCGTATTGGCAGAACATTGTCAATATTCTATTGGCGTCTGTACTAGCGTGTTCATAGTTTTCAAATTTATTTTTTTTAGTATTTTTTACGACTATTAGGACCATGGCTATATCAGGCAGTAATCGGTGGACAAAATATAATAAAAAAGTTCCACAAGTAAAATTTTTGTTATTTTTAAACTATGTTTCGTATGAGCACCCCTAATTGTGAAAGCCTGGCGCCGCCTATGAGTCTAACTAACTTCAGCAACGAAGACTAACACTCTATGAAGAACAACTTGAAATTAACCGTTTCAAATCAAAACTAAATATGCACTATTATGATGCAAAACAACGCGGGAAGGGTTGCCATAATGAAATGTTCTCTAAATCAAAGTAGGAATTGTCAGAAAATCACCGAAAAATCTCCAAGAATCACCAAAAAATTGCCAGGTTGAAAAAGGCATAATATACGGCATCTGTACCGAAGGTAATTTTCAGGATATTCAATTTCCTTAAGAAGACAGAGCCGCGGTTATCCTTTGCCTGGGTTCCTATGTACAAAAGTAAAGTACAAGACTCCCTTTTTAATTATTAGAGGGATGGCCTCCAAAAGTTAAGCTTGTAACAGTAAATTGGGCATAAATAATTAAGTTCAACACTGGTAGTTCCCTATAATTTCATAAAGAAAACTCTAATGAGTTTTTTATTCAAACAAACTTTAATGAGACAATACCGGTAGATGTCGGAGGTTTATTTACCCATAAATTGCTGCAACAGAACATAAAGAAGATAACATCCTGAATGATGCATAGACGGACTACGATGCTTAATATGGAATTCTCTGATCTTGATGCAGTATTGGTACCGGTGATAACTGCATTAAAATAAAAATAATTTAAAAATAAATAAAAGAAAATTTGTTTTTAAAATATATAAAAAGCATAAAGAAAATATTAAATCATTTTATTTCGTAGTCAGAAATATTTATGGTCCAGGAATTCAAAAGGCTGAGATCATATTCCCAGTGATGCAGAAAAACTGATGTCTAAGTGTTTCATTTTATTACAGCTCCTCTGCAACGAATAACCGTTGGTTGCACTATAAGAATTCTCTACTGAACAGCGTTTATGTAAACTGTACAAATCAGACAAACCCCATCAATGATGGTATTTTGCGGTGTACATATTTCAATGTTACCATAGTTAACGACAATTTGTTGCTGCATTTTAATAATAACAGATCCGATCCAGTTGTGCTGTTTGCTGCACTATGAACAGGATTCTAACATTTGTTTTCAGTTAGTTAAGTTTATATTCTGCATTTAATTTGTTGTTAGTGAATATTAACATATATTATTTTACAATTTAATTTGCGACTTTTTGATCGTCAATACATTTGATCTTAATCATCGATCTCTCCAGTCGAAATTTGTCCATCCTTCCTTCTATTATCCTATACTTACGTCATCAATACATTTGAGCTTAATCATCGATCTCCACAGTTGAAATCTGTCCATCCTACCTTCCATTATCCTATACTTACGTTATCAATACATTTGATCTTAATCATCGATCTCCACAGTTGAAATCTGTCCATCTTCCATCTATTATCCTATACTTATATCATCAATACATTTGATCTTAATCATCTATCTCCCCAGTCGAAATTTGTCCATCTTTCCTTCCATTATCCTATACTTACATCATCAATACATTTGATCTTAATCACGATCTTCACACTTGAAATTAACCTATATTATACACCATTATCTTATAAGTCTTAGGTGATTCTATTACATTGATTCACCAGGTTTTTGAGGTACTGTATTGAATTACACATAGCTTTTATAAAAGTTATTTACAACAATAAGCACAATTCGTGACTGCGTCTAATGCTTTAAATCTCTTCTTTCAGGGGTTGTACCGGATATGATTCAAAACTATTTTCTGTAGAAATTACATCAGACAGACGAAGTGTTTTTGCGAAAAGTTAATTTGAAGAAAGTACTATCACGTTAACAAACAAATGAAAATACATATTTTTTATTCTGAAAAGACAAAGTTTTCAGACCCATGTGTTGAAAAAGTCAGAGGATATTTAATTTATTTGATTTCTTAATAATAACTGAAATATTTCAAAAATGTATTTAATACATGGATTGCATTATATTTCGTATTGTTTAAATGCATTTTATTAATTAAATGCATAAAAATATAACGGGAATTATTTCCGTTCTAATCTTCTGCTTCATTTATTTATTTAGTTTTCTTTTACTGTTAATGATACCCCTGAAATGTCTTTGGGCTGGTACAGGTAAGAAAGGTCTTATTATTAAAGATTATCGTCTAATATGTTGACGTGCTTTGCTGACCACGCCTCTTTTTGCCAAGATAGTTGTAGCCCAAACTTCGTTCTAGTGCGAAAATATAGGTAGTACATTTAGGATCACGCTACTGTTGAAGATAAGTGCAATGGCGACAACAATAAAATTTTCTATATGCCACAAATTTGCTTTCATCATCAACTAATTAAGTTATACTACGTAATCGGCATCAAATTTCTTATTATAGACTGAACTCAGGATCTACAAAGTTGCAAGTTCATACCCACAGAACGCACCTGCTGCGTCACCAAATTTAAGCTTCTTTTGCAGAAAACAGCATTCATTCACAGAGCGGTTTCTAAGATATTAAAGATTGAAATCAGTCGTCCTCTAGCGGTGAACTTTTGAACTATATCCTTCTTCTGCCAGAAAAAAAAAACTTCTTCCAAGAAAATTATTTTGGTACGACAAACAGCACTCAAATATACCGATTAGTTAATTCTCTTTTTATGGTTTATTAAAATATAAGAAGATTTATGAGTTCCTCTCTATATATATTTTGTATAAACAAATGAGAGAGATAGTCATTTTGTATTATTAAACTGTTATTTAAAAATGTTAGTTTATAAAGAATTGACTTGTTCAGTAATACAAATTAATTCGTAAAGCATACTAAATATTAAAAACCTAAATAAATAAAAGTAACCGATTTCGATTTGAAAAAAAAGTATGTGATTAAATGTACAAAATTAGCAAATATACTATAGAAAATATGTAATATTATTACAATCCTACAGGATGTCTCACAAAAAGTGAACAGTGGAAGATTTTTTAAACCGTTATTTGTAGATTCATAGCTCCAATCGCAAAAATGCTTTAAATATTGTAGAAAGTTATGAAATAGTAATTTAAATGATGTACCATATTTTTGTAATAAGTCAAGAAAATTAACTTTTTATACAGCCCCTCTATCGAAAAAAGTCAAATTACAAAAATGTTTCCAATACTTCATTTAGTCAAACTATAGAAAAATTTTGTTCTTAAAAGTTCAATTTTAGAACGAAATAAATTGCCAAACTTCCTGACAGATTACCATTTTCTGGTAACTTATCAATATTCTTTTAATCATCAAAATTCATGGATCCAGAGACCGTTCACAAATTGAATTGATGCACAGAAACCATTTCATGGAGTTTTAAAACAATTTTTCCATAGTTTGTTTTTGAAATTATTAAAGACAGGCAGACGATGCTGCTTAAAAGTTATTTTAACACTTAAATAATATAAATAAAATAGACTGTTGTGACTTTGCCGGCCTGTCAGATATTTTCTTGACAACATTTATGGAAAAAAAAAACCCTGCCTTTTAAGTTTTGAAATCAACTAAGATAGTTTAAAACCACTGTTTTCAGTAGACTCAATATGGTTCTAAAACATTTTTGTCACTGCACTTTTCCCACCAGAGTCCTTTTAGATGAAGCGGTAAGAACTCTTGCATGCGGTACAGCAGGTCGCGGGTTCAAGAAGTAGACTGTTGGAGGGTTCAAGAAGTAGACTGGTGGAGGCTTCAAGAAGTAGACTGTTGGCGGCTTCTGGTAAACAGAGAAAGATGCTGTACAGTACTTACGGCTTAGACATTCGCATATGGATAGAACAACGAGTTAGTATATATAGAAGGAGCGCGGTCCAATCTTCCCCATGTTAGTAACATGGCCAAACACAAAGCAGGTGTTATTGGTCGCGAAGGAGAAGAAAATTCATGATTTGGCGATTTATCGCCTAAACTGTGTAGTGTACCTTCTGTTTTTTTTTTTTTTTACTTCTAGAGGATGAGGGGGAACGGTAAGTTGTTATACGTATTATACGTTATAAGATTTTTAAAAATATGAAGAAAATTACGAAATGGGATTAGAATACTTTATTACCAAAAAATTTTATTACTAAAGAATAACTTTGTTAATGAAGTCAATTCCTTAAAACAAATTGAACTACAAAGCAATTGAAAATAAAATATGATATGAAATAGATTACAAGTATACAAATTGAAGAATATGCATAATATATTTTAAAATAATTAAAATGTATATGGAAAAATTGTATGCATGCTTGCATAAAATGTAGAATTATCCACTTTTATGTTTGAAAGTTGTGTTAGCAGTATCCATATATGCTTTGAGGCGTAATACGACTGAGTCATTTTTACATCTAATTTATTTTAATATATTGTATGCGTACTGTCAAATATAAAACAATGTAATATTTGCAATAATAAAATATTTGACTTTATTTATATTTTTTGTTCATAAAATGACATTTCAGAATGAAATACAAAATTATGTTTAAATTCATAAATAGGGGTTCTATGGAAATAGCCATGATTTTTAAATTTTCAAAACGTGTTCGGAAGGTTTTTGCATGTTTAATCGATATAGAATTTGTAAATTGTTTAAAAATGATTTTCTATAAAGTATAGGAAATAAATAAGGGAAACTTAAATTAATGATAACTATATCAAATTGGATTGTATTACATCGGACTTTTTCCAGTTATACTAAATACGATATGGGTAAAAAATTTTAATTTGGCTTTCGATACAGGGACTATATAAAAAGATAATGTTCTTAACTTTCTACAAAAGTATGATACAATATTTAAATTACACTTTTATAACCCCCTATCTTATTTAAAGTATTTTTGCAATTGGAATTATAGTCTACAATCGGTTCTAAAAATCTTCCAATGCTCGATTTTTGTGGGACACCCTGTATATTATTATAATCATATTACAATCAGGAAGTATGAACTAGATACAACCAGAAACCAGGGTCCCTATTTCAAGCTTGTCGTTCATAGTACTACGATCGATAGAGGGGGCTCCTATCTTAGAGCTACAAACGCTGTTGTGTTTGTAAAAGAGTTTGTCGCTAGACTATAGGAACGTCCTCTATCTATCGACGCAGAAGAACGTTCGACAAGCTTGAAATAGAGGGTCCCAGACAGTTTTTGACGAATAGCAGGATATATAGTAATTTTTTGGAATAATGTATTTGAGTTCATAAGCAGTTGACCAGGTAATATTTTACCTTATACATAGTTAAATTAAATATAGTAAAAAAATTATTTAAGAACGTGTGAACATAGAGAAATTAGAGCATTTATGTAACAGATGATTTTTCATCTATGTCAAGATTGCCATACATGTTAAGGATGATCCTATAGATAAAATTAGAGAAAGCATAATCACACAGTTTGCCCGTGTAGGTCTATTTATTCTCATATATGTCATACATCATAAATATATCATACATAATAAAATAATATGCCTGTTTGTTTGTTCGTCTGTGTGTCTTCTGTATAGCGAAAAGTGTAAGCTTCGGCAGCAACGAAATTAAGTACAGAGTTGGTTGAGTTTCTGATACGATACAAACCTCGTCGATTTTTTTATTTCGAATTAGTTTAAAATTTATGAACCTTTAAAAGCGAAAATCACACATTTTCCATTATTTCGTCAAACCATCACAGCTGCTGCAGATGATATTTTCCGAGCTCACATTCCAGACGCAGATAGTCTGCGAAATGTACCTTAATCTTTCTGTCTAGACATGGACAACAATGCATTTTTTTTTTTTTTTAATTTTCTAAATTCATGGATTTAAAAGATCAATTTTCAATTTTCGGAACAAATAATTATTTTAATATTATAATTGCGCTTTGAAAATGTGACTTAAATCGGATGAAAACCCACTAAAATAGCAATTTATTTTGCGAATTTTTCGTCTGCGGTTAAGGGAAGTTTTTTTTTTATTTTTTTTGCGAAGTATTTTCATTTATTAGTGTATATTTTACACAATCCAAAAGTCTTGAATATCGGTTTTTCGAATTTAAGAAATCGTTTTCGCATATAAGATATTCTGTTTCATTCTGTCGGCCATCGGCGATCTAGATGTTTGTGCGCATGTATGTTGAATTGTAGGGCGGTAATTTAGGGTGTATCAAAAGAACTTAACAAACAATAAACAAATGATTATAATTTAATGTTTTCAAGTTTGATTAGTAATAAATACCAGATAAATAAATTTAAAAATTGTATGGTATTTTTTAGATTGTATTTTAATGGAAATGTCATTTTCAATCAAATTAATCCAATCACTTTCTCTGTTTTTTTCGCGTAAGTCATGTTCAAAAGTTAATCATCTTTGATTGCCTACGATAGAGAACTTTTTCTCTTCTACCCAGGTCATGGCAACACATTATTTTTACTTTCCTTATATACATAGTATAATGTATAAGAAAAGTATTGTGACGGATTCGAATTCAAGTTTTCGATAGGAGAGCGAATTTCAAGCATCCCTGATCAAGAATCGAACATTTTTGAGGTGATATCTGTGCGTGTGTGTCAGTGAGTCTGTGGAGATGACATCCCACGAACGAATGGAGCGATTCGAATGAAATTTGGTACAAATATTACAATCCGTGGATACTGGAATCCTATTGTTTCAAAACATAATCAAATGTTCAGAACCCCCCCCCCTAAATTTTCGAGTGAAATTTTGAAAAAATCATCAAAAAATTAAAACGCTTGATGCAGTTAAGCACATAGACGTTTCTCATGTAATTTTTCCTTAGAAAACGATTGACATTAACTTTAGAGAGCTAGCATGAACCGTTCTCGAGATATTACACATATTTCAAATAAATTTATCGAAAAATCCCATATATTAAAAAAAATATTAACTTTTGAGAAACATGTTCACTTTTCATAAGGTAATATCATGCGATAAATTTGGTGACTTCATTCTCGTGGATATAGCTCGTTCCATTCATGAGAAAAGATACTTTGAGTAATTCTTTCATATTTGAACGCAAATAGTCATTTATCTGCTGTATGAATAACTTATTTCTCCGTCCATAACACTTAGCGAGATTTTGACGACACATTTGGCGGAATGTCGCCTACTTGGCGACTTTTTTAATTGTTGCCAAATTAACAAAATCTCGCTAAATGGGTAAAAATGACGCTAAATCAATGAAAGTGACGACTAATTGATGAAAATTCAATATCTTGGAAATAATATAAGTATCTACTATAAGAATAACCTATTATTTTTACTGAAAAAGCAGCAAATTCATTGCATTATATAAAGAAAGTCATGCGCTGCCTACATGAGACTTTTTATTTCTCCCTTTCTTGTTTCGAAATAATTTTCGTCGCGCTTTTTCCTTATCATTCGCTGTAAATGACTGAAAATATGTTTTTTGTCGGGGCATATATTTAACATTATACTTTAATTATGCATCTCTGCACTTTTCTTAAATAATGTCCTGTTTTCAAATACTGAAAATATGTTTTTTGTCCAGGCATATATTTAAAATTTTATTTTAATTATGCATCTCTGCACTTTGCTCACATAATGTCCGGTTTTCAAATATTTGACACATCTCGGAGGAAAAATCTATTTTGCTTAAAACTTCGAAAAATGCAAATCGGGTCGTTTCAGTCCTATAAATAGATTTACTGCATTTTTAATATAATCTATTATTTAGATTTTGTATTCTATTATGACTAAGTATGCAGAATCCAAATATTTACAGTTCTGTTTAACTGATTATTGCAACGGATAAAATAATGTTGCGGGTATAAATTTTGATCTTTATTTCAACAGAAGAAATGATTATGGAGTAGTTAATATAATAACAATAAAAAAATGTAGAATTTCAGTCGAAGTGTAATGCTATTACTTTCCTTGTATACATAGTATAATGTATAAGGAAAGTATTGTGACGGGGTCGAAAATTCAAATTCGAGTTTTCGACGGAAGAGCAAGTTTGAAGCATCCCTAAACACGAATCAAACATTTTTGAAGTGATGTCTGTGTGTGTGTGTGTTGTAAGTGTGTCAGTGAGCCTATGGAGACGATATCTCCCGAACAAATGGAGCTATTCGAATGAAATTTGGTACAAAAATTACAATCCATGAATACTGGAAGTCTATTGTTTTTTTACGCAATCGAATGTTCAGAACCTCCCTAAATTTTCAAGTGAAATTTTGAAAAAGTCGTCAAAAATTTTAAAACCTTTAATAAAGTTACGTAAAATAGTTATTTCTTATGTAATTTTATATTAGAAAACTACTGATACAAATTTTAGAACGTTAGCATAAACCGTTCTCGAGATATTGCACATTTTTTAAAAAATCATATAAAATAAAATATTTATCAAAAAATTATATAAAATAAAAAAAAAATATTAACTATTGCGAAATATGTTCACTTTTCATAAGTAATCTCATGAGATATATTTGGTAATATCATTCTCGTGGATCTAGCTCGTTTCATTCATGAGAAAATATACTCAGTGTAATACTTTTGTATTTGGACGCCAATAGTCATTTATCTGCTATAAGAATAACGTATTTCTCCATCCATAACGCTTGTCGAGATTTTGGAGGATTGTCACCAACTTAGCGACTTTTTTAAATGTTGCGGAATTAACGAAACTACCGTCAAATTGATAGAAATGACGCTAAATCAATCAAAATGACGACTAATTGATGAAAGTTAAATATCTTGAAAAGAACATAAGAGTAGACGGACTATAAGAATAACCCATTTCTCCTTCCGTAACGCTTGGCGAGAAATTTAGCGGGACGTCGCCAACTTGGCGACTATTTTAAATGTTGCCAAAGTGACAAAAATGTCTCTAAATTGATAAAAGTGAAGCTAAATCGGAAGTAATGTATCGCAAATTCTGATTTCTGCCATACCTTCTAGTATATAAGAAATGCTCTTCTCTCCGTTTGTCTGTAACATTTGGTGATGCATGTAGAGAACTTGGCGAATAATTTAGCAAAGTATTGCCAACTTGGCAATATTTCACCCCAGACTGACAAAATTTCAAAAATGACACAAAATTAATGAAAATGACGTCTAATTGATGGAATAATTATTAAAATATTTTAATATATGGACTATATCGCTTATTGAGGATGCTATCAATATTGATAATTGTTTATTTAGAGTTGCACTCTGAAATAGTTTTACACGTTGTCATCCGGAGGGGCGCGGTAGCCCATTGGTTTGCGCGCTGGAGTTGCACTCGGTAGGCCCGGGTTCGATTCCAGCCGCTGCCAAAACTGCCGCCGTGTTCATGCGGAGTACGATCACGTTAAACATGTGGGTCCGAAAGTCCTTCCGAGAGGTTGGTGGTAGGGGAAGGAGGGTACGGTCCCTGTGGATGCCTCCCCCACTGGATTCCGGTCTAAATTGGGTGGCACTTCCCAACCGTCCAAACAGTTACCCTACACCTTTCTGGTAGGTTGGACGGTCTGGGTTTCAACAACAACAACGTTGTCATCCGGAAAATCGAGAAATGTACAATTCAACGATAACAACACAATACCCTGTATGATATAAGGAAAGTCATGTGCTGCCAACATCAGCTTTTTTACTCAACAATAACTTGTTACCTTACACCTTTCTGGTAGGTCGGACGGTCTGGGTCTCAACAACAACAACACAATAATAACTTGATCAAAATTAGGTGGTTTTGTTAATCATTCAAATGTCATTACATTACCACTGAAACGAACTTAATTTGTAATAAAATTGTATGGAAACACGCCAACATAATCAATACTTTAAAAATAAAGACAACTAAAGAATTGGCCATAATTAAAAGTATTTTATTAGAATCTCCATTAACGAAGTACTAAAATTACACAACCATAGTGCCACTGATGATGGGCATAATAATATTGCTCGAAAGAGCTATGGCTGTGTCATTTTAGTACGTCATTAAAGGGGATTTTAATAAAATACTTTTAATTATGGCCAATTCATTGGTTGTCTTTATTTTTAAAGAATTTAATTTCCCCTTAAACACCAATAGATGGCGCAATTTCACTTTAAATATTTTTTATCTTTGTATTAATGCTCTAATGGCATTCTTTTGACACAGACCTTCCGATTTTCCCGAAGTTGTAAGGTTTCTGTTTGGGAGGTCAGGACGTTGCCACCCAATTTAGACAGGAACCCAGTGGGAGCTACATCCACAGGGCCATCCGTGCCAGCAACTTCTCGAAAGGATATGACATTGAATTGCCAACAGCTTGATCTATTAGAGCAATGTACAATGTATGGAGGTAACGGGAACGAGCTAAAGCTTCATAATGGGAAAACGCCGAAATCATTTGAAACAAACATTCAGGTGGCGCTGTGGTTTAATAAGTCCCTCTGCATTTTCTGCATTTGTATGGCAAAAGGATCGTATTGAATTAAGTAATATTTATTTAAACTGTTAATTTTGCAAAGAAAAAAAAATTATCAGTGCCATGCAACTTTAAACCCAAACAAAATAGAAGTCCACTCCATATTAAAATTATTTTTTTTTAATTTTATAATTATCTTTGTCTCCATATATTTGCACCTTGTTCTAGAACTAGGAAAAATATATATTACTTCTAATCATAATTAGGGAAATTTAATTTAAAAATTCTCAAAAATGCGTATACTAAACACTACGTCTCCATGCTGCATCAAATTATAACAAATGCGACTTTACTAACACTAGCGACACTTAGATATAATTCTCAAAGCTTTATGGCATTTTCAAGCGTGTCATACAAAGGAGATTTATTTCCTTCTCTATAACTTCATGGGTACAATGCTTGGAATAAATTCATTTTTTAAGGAACGTGAACATTTGTTTTTGCATATGGCAACACTTTAAAAACACTTGCTGGAAATATTGTTGGCTGAAATGCCATCTATTGTTACCATTCAGCAGACAAAATGCTGCAAAAACTTATAATAAAGTGCACAGAAAAAGAAAACTTAGAATATGTAAAAAGAAAATAAATGTTCCACGCACATTCACAAGTTTGTATATTATTTCACGGCTGCAATTCACAGGCCACGTCTAATATTTCACGGCTGTACTTCACAGGTCACGTCTGTGATTTCACTTCTGTAATTCATAGGCAAAGTCTGTAATTCACAGGCCATGTCTATTATTTAACGTCCGTACTTCATAGTCCACGTCTATTTCAGTTTGCATTTTTACGGTGCTGATTGCCGATCCGGTGGGCGAGCGGTCAGGGGCATGTGTTTCCGTCTGATCGCTGGATTGCCGGGTTGTGGGTTCGAATCCCGCCAGTGGGCATGGATGTTGTGTTGTCGAGGCGAAGTCAGACTTCTGCCCTTGGGGAGCCTCAATAAAGTGAAGCTGTATATTCTCTCCCCTTCGCCATGGGACCAGGGGTCTAGTGGACGTGGTGCATAGGCGCTCCTTCACCACGGGGGATCAGTAACAACACCAACGTTACTGATTAACCGAGATCGTACACAGTAAAAAAAGCGTACACAAACAATAAATAGAAAAAAGAAAATACATACCTTTTAGCTCCATAGATACTGTACAGACATGGTTCGATAAAAAATAATTGCATAAACGTTTGACAAAAATGTATTACAATTAATTGATTGGCTGCAATAATCGGTTAAGTCGGGTTAACATATTTACTAAAACGTCCATTTTAATGAAGAGTAATTCAAATAAATGTATCGATGCATTGAAGGTTGTAATGAAACGCAAATCCATCGATTGGACGCATGAAAATAGTGATTAAATTTATTTAGCTTACATTAAAATTGAACTTTCTGTATGCTGGATAATTCGATTTATCCAGTGATGTCATTGGGAGGGGGGGTTATCCCCCTCCCCCAAGAAAACATCGGGATTCATTGAAGTTTAGAAAAAAGAAAATTAGAGAAATGGGAAACAAATTATTTGGTTATCAAACCTCCCCCCACAACCATATTTTTCTGCCGACGCTGCTGGACTTGCCTGATTATTGCATCTAATCGTTCAATTAACAGTATTATCAGCAGTATTACAGTAGCAGTATTGTTATCATTTGCATTACAGTATTTTTAGTTAGATATGCCTAATGAAGCATTCGTTGTCACAAGCTGGTTTTCTCCCCCCCCCCCCCTCCATGCAATGCATCAAAATTCTTTGGTATGTTTACATACTATAAGGACACTGTTGCATTCTAAAAAAAATCACAATTTGCAATGCAGCGAATTACAATTGTTATTCGTTTTATAATGCAACTATACACCAATTATAGTTCATAATGTGGTTAATTGCAAACTACAATTCGTTTCAATATGCAATAATCCACCAATCCTATCTTTCATTCAAAATTCAATGTACTCTAACGTTTTTATTATCATTAGGAATCGTGCAGCAAGAAGACGCTATGTGCCGCCACTTTATGAATTTTTATGGTGATCCACAAAGTCAGTCTTTCCAGTATGACGACTTCAAATTTAAAAATTAATCTCAAACTGCATGAAGCTGCAATGGTTCAAAAATAATTTATAATATGTCAGACAGTATTGTTTCCTCAGTGTGTATTTCACTATTGTGTGACATCGTATGTTGTTCACCAATTTCTTGGTGTTAATAACTATTGCCAACTTGAAACACGAAACTCTGAATGCACTTCATGAGAAATATAACTATTTAAAAGAAAAGTATAAACGAAAACTGGTAAAAATAAACATGTTATTTTTCATTCTGGTACAGATCAAGTGTATTAAAATAATACAGGAGGATGAGATATTATTGTATGAGAAAGCTTAGCGTATCACTACTTAAAGAAAAATATATTTAAAAATTATCGCTTTCTGAAATTTCGAAGCTTTTAGATATTTTACCCGTTTTAGAATATTTTGTCATATCAATCCATCTTTCTTTGCTCGTCTAAGCTCCTTAAACTTTCAAATTATTTCCCGTATTCTTGAAATGCCTATATCAATCTGTTTTTAGAATAAGTTTTAAGGAATATGTTTTCATAGAAAACACCCAAAAATTCAAAATCAGAGTAGGTCTAAACGAAATTTGCGTTTAGAACCATAAAAGTGCTTTCAATTCGAATTCTCACGAGGGTAAAAATGCATTATTCAAAAACGAAAATTTTCAAGTAAATATATAAAAACCCCACTGCACACATAGGAATCCGCAATTTTACCACAATATTTTCACAACTTTATCATTAAATTACACCTGTTGTAAAGTGTTCTGCTAATGTAAATAAACGCATTGCTTCACATGGACCGTGATAGCCCAGTGGATGCAGGGATCGTTCGCGATCTCCGATGTCGCCCAAAACTATCCCAGTGTCTACGCGAAGAATGGGCACGATAAATATGTATGTCCGAAAGTCCTACCAGAGATCATGGTCAGGCATTGATGTCTCAAAAGACTTCTGAAACATCGGGGGGGGGGGGGGGGTCATTGTTAGGAGGTTATGAAGTATGCGGTTTCGACCTCCACTGGGGTCCCTCTGCATTTTGTGGTGTTAGGCAAAATTCAGACTCCTACCATGCAGTGCCTAGATTCTTTTAACCAACAGAAACTGAAATTTCTCTCTCTTTATCATACACTTTGATCCTACGTGCTTGCTCTCATCTAGTTCTAGACAAGTAAGGTTAGTAGCTACGACAACAAACATGCTATAAATTTTAATGTGCGTCACAACTGAGATTTCCGCTGAAAACATTTCGATATTTTGATGCAGTAATAAAACTGCCTTGCAACCTGGCTTGCAACTTGGGCTTTGATGCTTGCAACCTGGGCTTGACGCTTGCTCTTCGCAAACAGCTCTTAACATATTTTAGTATACTGGAGAGGAGCGCAACGAGAAATTAGTGCCAGAAAATGGACTTGAACAAAATAATATCTGATGTGAAAGTAAACACATGAGTTGCCTATAATAGGTTGGAAAAGCATTTCCATAGAAACGCAAAATTCTCTTAGAGTGGACATTTCCTCAATTTTTAATCAATTGCGACTATTTCATAGGTTCGGAATTCAAAATGCTAGCTTCGTCCGAACGCAATAAGATATAATTATTCGCCAAAAATGATCGAAATTAGTCATAGTTTTTCAATGTGCAGGTCCCTGAAAGTCCAGAATGGGCAAACTGTTAATATATTGTTTTACAATGTTCACAATATTTTTACTTTCCCTACAAAAATGATATGATATATTAGGAAAGTGTTGTAAATTCAAATTCGAGAGATCAGCGGAAGAGCATTTCACAAGCATCCCTGAACTCGAATCGAACGTTTTTGGGGTGATGCTTGAGTGTGTGTGTGTGTGTGTGTGTTATGACAGTGAAGAATGTATGTTACAGAGTATGCTTGTATGTAGGTCAATGAGTGTGTGTGTATCTTAGTGAGAGTGTGTATGTTAGTTATGTATTAACGTTATGTACTAACGTAAATTTGTACTGCATTAACGAATGTTTATTTTTCAGTTTATTTTTATGCAGTTTGAGATTAACTTTTCATATTAGACATTTTTCTAAATTTCTCGTTTCATTTTTTGATGTTAAAAATAATTCTGTACTTTTTATATGGGGGGTCAATAAAATTATTTATTCAATATTTTAAGTAACAGAATACCATTCTATCAATTTTTATACACACAATATTACACTAAATTGCATTAGAAAGCTAATTATATATCTAGCATAAAGGAGATTCCTGTATAGTTTCAATGATCCTCTTAAATAATTTTTTGGTCATTCACGTTGACAAACAAGAAAAAAATGTCTGTTTGTCAAAAACGTGTCTTTTGACAAACACACAAAAAAAATGTATAAAAAGTGATCCACTGAATTTTCTCATACATGAATAGTTCATGATATTTAAATCAACTTATGTTCTAATAAATCATACTTACCTATAGGAAAACACTTCTTTAATAAACAGTATAAAATATAATTGTGTCAACTAGTTTAGGTAGCAAAAACAGCCTCCTTCTTCAAAATAAAAAAAACAATGTGGTGATACTACTAGAAATGAAAAGCTGTCTGCTTTGACTGGTGTAACCACTGTTTCAATTGTCTTAAGTAAAAAGTGTATTTTTGCTCCCAAAACCGGTTGATACCATTATATAATATGAAATTATATCATGACAGTGTTTCCCAAACATTAAACACCCCTGTTCCCTTCTTTAGAAATGTGCGTATACCCCTCTTTACTTATTTTATTGGTGTACCATCTTTAAGTGATTGATCTTGATAGTGTACAGCAGTCGTGCACAACCCGCGGCCCTCGGCTTAATAGTGTGCGGCCCGCCGCCAGCCTCAGCTTGGCGAACACATAAAAAAAAATTCCAAAACTTTTGCAAAAAGAAAAAGAAAAGAAAAACTGCATCATAAACTATTACAAAAAATTTATCACATTTTCTATATCACGTTTTCTTTAAGACTAGTAGAAAATCTGCAAAATGAGTTCAGTCGTCGATTTCAAGATATCAAAACACTTGAGAAATCGTTGGAAGTGTTTGCAATATCATTCGCGACAAATATTGAAACAGCGCCCGTCAATTTTCAGATGGAGCTTATCGAAATTTAGAGTAACTCCGAATTGAAAGCTAAATTTTCCGAAGTCTCTTTGCAAGAATTTTACAGAAATTCCTTGCCTTGTGAAATGGAAAAATTGAAAATTCACGGTCGAAAAACGATAACATTATCCGGGAGCACCTACTTATGTGAAGAATCATTCTCATTAATGAAACAAGTGAAATCAGAAGGTCGTTCTCGTCTAACTGATGAACACTCGGAGGGAAACCTATGGATCGCTATATCCAACACTGAACCAGACATTGAAAGAATAATGGAAAACAAACAATGTCAAATTTGCCACTAGCTCTACAAAAAAATAAAAGGATTTTGGCGATGTCTGTACGTTTTTGAAGCAAGTGAGCTGTTTTGTTCATTTCTGTATTTGTTTCTAATTTTCACTTTTAATTTTTTGTTTCGGTATTTACTAAAAATATATTGCTGGGTGGAACCCCCCCCCCCCAATTGCGGCCCGCCGTCCCTTAGTCTATGTGAAATTGGCCCGCAGGTGCTAAAAGGTTGTGCACCCCTGGTGTACAGCTTCTTTTTATGGGGTTTATTTCTTTAAGGAGTGGGATCATTTCATGTTGTAGAACCCTGATGGTTTTAATTCTGTAATAAATGATTTTAGAATTGAATTCTAAAGTACTACATTTTAGGAGGTATAGTAACGCATAAATGACATTTGGAGATAAATACTTATTAAAATAATTTAAAGAGTTATTTTATTTTTATATTGTCATGCTATTCTATAGAGAAAATACAGAAAATTTTAGAAATCTGTATTTTGAAGGAAGAGTATGTTTTAAGACCTAAAAAATTTTTGAACACTGTCAGAAAATTGTCTCTGTATGTGTGTGAGGGGGAGGGGATAAGGGAACTCAAGAACGAATGTACACCGTGTTTTGATATTTTATATGTATTGGATACGTTATGCAAAATCTAGAACAAGATATAATTTTTTGTACTTCACAATGATTTGAACTCAATTTATATGAGATTCAAGATTTTTAATACATTTCTGTGGAGAAATTAGCAATTTATGTTATATGTATTAAAATAGTAAGCATTGAAGTATAACGTCTGTATATATCCAAAACAGTGCCACATATTTTTTTTTAAGTTAGTGAAGTTTCACATCATTTATTTTTTTTTTTAAAGACGAAAACTTTATTTAGAGTTTTCAGTTCGGGTCATCATGCATCCCTCATAACTTAGTAGGTATAGTGGATAGTAAAATCTGGCGGGACTAGCTTATTTAAAAACGTAAAATGTATTTATTCTATATAACTACCAAAATTTTTAAAAATTAAAATGTATAAATAATATCTTAATATTAATAACTTCATGACTTTTACACGTAAGATATGTATAATTCTGAACTCGGAGATGCCGCCGTTTTGGTTTGGTGCTCCAGAATTTGATCCCCAGATACGGTTTCTTTTAGATTTTACTATAATTGTTTCTATCTGTTAAAGGTTGTCAAATATGGCTGCGTATATTCTAAACGCGTCCCCCCAGTGATACGCAGGTCTGTTTAGGAAACACAGTGTTACATAGAATACATAATATTCATGTGAGTGAGATATTTTAAAACACAGGTGGGGAAATGCCGTCACCCGAGCTATTTGTGACATGTCACTTTATTTCCTGAGGCCCGTAAAATGTTCTCAAGTGATTTTAGGAACCGCGGTAGAAAAATAAAAATATATTTTTATTTCATAGGATTTATATTTTTTTATATTTGTTTATATACGTTTTTTTTTTATATACGTTTCTTCTTCCCAGAGAAATGTTTTAAATTATTATTAGAAAATTTTAAATTATAGTTAAACAGCGACTAAGTGAAAAATTATAAAATGGGTTAGAACTTGAGGAACAAATTCGACTCGCGAATTTTAAACATTCGAAGTCTGGATAAATTTTCGGCAAAAATTCATCCATGTTCATGAGATCTGAAAAATCAGTGTATGAGCAGCTCTCCCTACAAACTCAAATATTGTTTTCTTTCATACGAAATTTACATCCTTTAATTTGCGTTTAATCCAACAAAATTAAACTTGAAATCAAACCTTTTTTTCGAATTATATTAAGGGGACGGTGGACGTTGGAATTTTTTTTATTTATTTATTGACTTAGAAACGTGAAAATTTGTATAAATATTTCTCTTAACATTACTATATACAATACCATTAATTTTTTTTTCAATTTTGGTATAATTTGTTATTTTTTTTTTAATTTAATTTTTTTTAACGAAAATTTGAAAATGATCCTTGCGTGCCATTTGTTCACATTTTTGATTCATTTTACATTATGATCACTCAAAAGCACATTATGAACACATTTGGGTATTCATTTTTAAATACCTTAGAAAGTTAATTTTTTAAAAATATTTATCTGCAATTAAAACTTAATTTTCATCATTTAATTAGGTTCTTATTCAGTTTTAATTACCTTAATGAAGTCCAATTATGAAATGCATACCCAGTTTCATTAAAAAGTATGAGAGGTGTCTTCTTGCCAAATTTCATGTATCTCAGACAAAAATTAAGACGCATGGAGCATTTTAAAAATGTAAAACCTTTGAAAATTCCGTTTCGAAAAAAATGCATTCAACCTTTTGCTTACGGGTGGGACAGCGTCTATCCCAAACGAAGAACCTCCCAAAAAGACAGGTATTTGACATACCCTTATCCCAAATAGTTCGACCTTCCCCCCTTTGCAGGCGTCCATAGAAATCGCTGACTGAAACATTGCACCTGCTGCAGTAGGTGCAATGTGCAGCTGGTGCAATGCCTGCAAAGGGGGTCGAACTGTTTGGGATAGGGTATGTCAAATACCTGTCTTTTTGGGAGGTTCTTCGTTAGGGATGGACGCTGTTCCACTCGTAAGCAAACGTTAAATGTGTAAAATAATGTTATATATTAAAACTGTTTTTAGTCGATTTTTGCTCATTTGAACGTCCACCGTCTCCTTAAGCAATGTTTAGATAAGTTTCTACTATATTTAACTGCTTAGCCTGCCAAAATGTGGAAAAAAAGAAAATAAAATTTCTTAACACCTAACATAGTGGGGAGTGATTTCGTTCGTTTGCTATTAAAAATTGTATAAAATATATTTTACCTCTCTCTTTTTGATTTTGTGGCTGACATTTGATAAATAGGGCTGGTTTTATTTTTTTTTAATTTGCTCAAAAATCGAATCTACACTTGTTAATGTTACTCGACTGTTAAATGCTATGAAAATGGGAAGGATATTATTTAGGTGAATACATACGCACATTTAAAACATCTACAGATATCACGCTAAAAATAGATTTTTCGTGTTTTAGGGTGAAAAATACATGTAAATCCATTAAAAACTGCAATTTTCAATTCCCCCCCCTCCCTTACAATATTTTCTATATATATATAATATGCATTGTAGTGGAAGCAAAATTCAAAGGGGATTTTACACATATATGTGATTTTCTATATAGATCTGCAAACTTTCAGTTTTCAGATGTTCCAAAGTTACGGTCGAGTAAAATTAACGTTAGTATGAAATTAATGAGCTTTAACTTTCAGCAGTCACCTAAACACCCAGTTTTCTAAATAACTTTTCTTGTGAAGGATTTAAGCGGTAGATAACTAATTTTTTTTTTTTTTTCACAACATTGATTTTTCTGGATAACGTACTTTCATTTTATTACAGAAAAATTTTATTAATTGAAACGCGTTTTATTCTAATTCTACCATACAAAAAATTCTGGTGCCTGAAGGACAATTTTTTTTTACAGATTCTTATCAATTGAAAATATGAATAATCATCTTACAAGGCAACAAGTGCTTTTACGCTTCAAAACCAGTGTTACAAATGGTTGGAAAACGATGGAGAAAATGCTGTTTCATATTTTGACGAGATGCCAAATAAGATCTCGTCGGCTCTGCTACTCCAGTTTGAATGAACCAGACTTTTCTATTCTACCTTTGATGAAAACATTTGAAGAGTGAAATGTACTCTGAACCCTTACGCTTCAATTACCTCTCCTTACAAATTCTGATATCTTGTAATAAAAACACTTCATCAGTAACAACATAAATATTTGATTAAATGTATAAATCGGTTTCAAAAGCAAAAACAAGTCTTCTTCCATAGAATAAATGAAACAACATTAGGAAGGAGACTCCGCAGAGAGAGAAGAGAATATAAATTTTCTGTTGTAGTGACTACTGGTTTATTTATTCTGATGACAAATGCCTTTTTGCTTTAGAAACCGGTTAATAAATTTAATCAACTGTTTATGATGTTTCTAACAAAGTGTTTTTATTTTTAGATTATTTAAGACTACAAAAGTGTGAGCAAATTTTTATAACTTGCTGAAGGGCAGCCGCACTATATATCAATAACTTATAACGGCATGGGAGCACCTGAATAAAGTTCATCGTTGGTTTTGAAACTGTTAAACCGCTCGCTGGCATAAAAAGTTTCCCCACTCGTGGTTTAAAACTTCTACAAACAAATAGCAGTTAAAACATAACTTTCAGAATTTTGTACGTAAAATATTATATTTAAATATTCACAAAGCATTTTGTGTCCTACCTGTGAAAATGCTCCGCCAATGCGTACTCTGTCACGGCAAACATGCTGACAACTTATCACAGGAGATAAAACGTAAACGAGCCAAAAGGAAAAAAAAAGAACATTAAACACTAGAACACTCTAACGTGCACATGTCGGTTTAATCCTAGAGTCACATTTTAATCCTGTGATCTTCTCTAATCCGACTTTTATTTAATTATTTCGCTAATCCACCGGACATCACCGTGGTATTATCCATCAAAGCATTTTTTTTTTATTATTATTTCATGTCACTTTTGTATCGCATTGGATGTCTCGAACTGAAGTGACGTGAGAAAAGATCATTTATGAAGCAGGCGAAAATTCTCTTTCAGAGGAAATTTATCGAACTTTTTTTACTCTTGAAAGAGGGGTGTGCGCGAACAGAGAAGGAACGTATCGCTCGGGTTGCTACCGCGTAGGAGGAGTTCACATCTCCGACTGCGGGAAAATGCCACGTGATATACTTTTGCCCAGGATTTCTAGGTTTCCGCCGATTTTTGGATATTCCCGCGCCATCTGGGAGAATTACTGAAAACCAGCGGAGTTATAGAATAAATGCCAACGAGCGAATGAAAAGTGAAATTATTTCTGGGAATTCGAAAATCGAGAAATTAAATTTGAAAAGACGAGGAAAATTTATTATGTCATGTAGAAAATTTTTCTTCGCAGTAGCATAAAAACGTAATAATGTTTAAATTGTATGCAAACAAAGAATTACGTGGTGTATTATATTTGATGCGTCTGTCCACTTCAGTATCCAGGATCATAAATACAGGGGAGCAAGGGGGGGCTCACAGTGCTGGATAATATTTTCCAATAGACCCATGAAGAACAAATGTACTTGTTCAGCTAATAGCATCGATTGAGGGGAGAAGGGGTCAGCACGCAACTGCCCAAACCATTGGGTATGAAGTAAAATAAATAAAATTTGTTAAGCTAGTTTCAGTTTGAAGATAAAATATGGTGCCTTATTTCGTAAATAGGACAGTGGCGCCCCGTAACTTCAGGAATGGGTGAAGCATATTCAGTGGCGGGATGATCCCGTTTCCTCGACAACAAACATCATCAAAACACATCACGCTACTGGCACAAGTGTTGTTAAATATTATCTAAAAACAGCAAAACGAGTCTAAAAATTCGCCAAATATAATAACAATAATAATAACCCATTTAGCCGATAACTTTAAGTGAAGCAGCACTTATCCTAAGTCAACTGCGTCACCTCACTGGACGCCACTGGAATAGAACACGCTAAATCCATGAGATTGCTGATAATAGCTTGATTGTCCTGTTTTTCCTTTAAGATTTATTTTTTTGAACAATTCAAAAATAAGGGGGAGGTTTCCGAATCTCCGATCGTATTTATAATCCATTGGGATCACGTTATTCACCAACTGTAACAATTGTACCAAGTTCTATTGGAAACGAGCCATTCGTTCGTAAACATGCCCTAACAGCATTTTTTTTCACAGTGACGTAAGATTTACGTCACACTGAGACTTTGGGACGTCACAGGACGTCGCAGTACGTCTCGGCAATGTCATATTGAGGTCACAGCGAAGTCATTTTGGTCATTTTCATGGTCGTTTGTGACGTCGCATATTAACTTGTTTGTGACGTCACATTGTAATTGCCATTGCAATGCCGTCACATTGTTAAGTGTTAATTAAATAGGGGAAACGTCACAGAATATAGTCACAATGAAGTTACAAAGTTACTAATACGTAACGTCGCATAGAAGTCACAGATATGATGTCACATTGTGACCCAGGTGTCACGTGACTACAACGTCACTGTGACGATATTTGCTGTGAGGGTGGTGTTGTTGTTGAGACCCAGACCGTCCGACCTACCAGAAAGGCGTAAGGTAACCGTTTGGACGGCCGGGAAGTGCCACCCAATTTAGACCGGAACCCAGTGGGGGAGGCATCCACAAGGACCGTACCCTCCTCCCCCTACGACCAACCTCTCGGAAGGACTTACGGAACCACATGTTTAACGTGATCGTACTCCGCATGAACACGGCGGCAGTTGTGGCAACGTGCAAATCCAGCGCGCAAACCACCGGGTTACCGCGCCCGAAATGTGCCAACAGCACGCGCTGTTCCCAGGTTGTCACCCACCCAAGTATTAACCGCGCCCGATACTGCGGTAAACATAATGTGCACGAATTCAAAAGCACAGATACACACATATATAGACAGACAGACATACATACAGACATCACTTAAAAAATTTTAAAATACATTTCAGGGACTTAAAAAATATGTAAATCAATCAAAAACTCGAATTCGAATACCGGTCTATTAATGATATATTGTAAAGCACTAAAAGATATATTGTAAAGCACCTGTAAAAGGCTAAAATTTAAACTTATTAGAATGAATTAAACATTAATATTCGGCATTGTAACAAGTGTACCAAATTCTATTGAAAACGAACCATTCCTTCGTAAAACGTCGTGTGCACGAATTCATGAACACAGATACACATAAACATAGATGGACATACATACAGACATCACTTTAAAAATGTTAAAATATATTTCAGGGATTTACAAATTATGTAAATCAGTCAAACACTCGAATTTGAATACATACCTGTCTAATAATGGTTATCTAATGAATTATAAGATATATTGTAAAGCATCTAGAGAAGGCTAAAAATAAAACATTAGTATGAATTAAACATAGGAGTTTAACCTAGTAATTTTATTTATAGATAAGGCAAAGATTTAATTGCTCTAATCAATTGGCAGAACTAGGGGGCGGTCGTGTGTGCCCTGCTCGGGTTAAAAAATCTTCCGGTGTTAGTGAGTGCCAGCCAACAAAGGGCGGACCTATTGCTAGTCCGTTAAGCATGGCAAACTCACAGCTGAAATAATCTTCCTTTGACTTTGACATTGAATATGTCTTAAACTGAGGTTTAAATCGAAAAACAGTTTCAGAAAAGTACCCCTAAAATTCCTCTATAAATGCATTAAATTTCATATTTTTTTATGTTATAGTTTTTGCGGTACGAGACAAAGAAACTCAAGGAATGAGAAATTTGTCAAACAGCCGCGGTGTCAGCTACTTTTTTTTTAATGTAAAGATATGTACCAGAAAAGTTTTTATAAATTATGTTTTATAAAAATTAAAAACAAGTGCGTAACAATGCAATTGATAACAGCTTCCTATCGTATTATGTACTCCACCCACCACCACACTGGGGTTATTGAAATTCTGGAACGCCTGGCCTAACTTGGCCGAATCTCCGAGCTGTAGTTGTATATCTTGTGCTCTGAAATTACATAAAATGCTCCATAGAAGGGGGGATGTAAGTGATAAAAAGAGGAAAAGTGAGATGTATTCACCAAAAAAAAGGGGGGGTCACTTTTTTTTTTAATTATATATATTAATATATATATATAAAGATTGGATCTTGTTGCAATTCATGGATTATCATTTGATTTTCATTTCATTTTAATTTTCAGAATAGGAGGTTTCATTACTTGGAAGAGAGAATTTGGAAGATTTTGATTGGCTTAGAGTTATGTTAGTATTGTAGAGGCTCTGGGTCTTTTCTTAAACTTCCATTGGTGCGGATCATATTCAGGGAGATTGCATATCTCTTCATTAGGGATGTTGTGTAGATTTTGAAGAAAATTTGTTGCATTTTTTGCTATTTGATTGTTAATTTTAGTTATCCCGAAGTCTAGATGGATGATGTCATTCCTAAGGTATCTGGGGGCTTTTCTGATAGCTCTAAGAGCTTTATTTTGGGTTCTTTGGATTCTTTTTATATTGTTTTCTTCTGTGAAGCCCCATATCGTGGAACCGTATAGCAGGATTGGCCGAAGAACAGTTTTATAGAGGAGGGTCTTGTTTTGATAGCTGGCATGGGGGGAGTGTAGAATGGAAGACAGTATGTTTCTAGCTGCATGGTATTTCCTAATTGTATTAATAATGTGAGGTTTCCAAGTCATTTTAGAGTCGAAAGTTAGACCGAGGTATTTGACTGTGTTTACGTAGGGAATAGAGTTTTCATTAATTTTTATTTCTTTGGGCTTTTTATGCTTTTTTTGAAAAAAGGATACATTTTGTTTTATTTTCATTAATTTTAATTTTCCAGGTGGAAATTGTGTTGATGTGCTTTTGCAGTCTGGAGCGAATTACGTATCTTTTAGAGCTTCTAGTGTATATGTCTGTATCGTCCGCATACATGGCGAGGTGTGCGTTAGGCGCTCTGGGTATATCATTTATGTAGAGATTAAAGAGGGTCGGAGCCAATTGTGATTATGTACTCCAAAAAAAACCTCAACCATATAAGATATGTGCACATCTGAAAAAATCTTATATAGAAAGAGTAATGTCAAGGAATATGACTTTTTCTTTCTATCTTTTTCAATTTTGTTGCTTCTGATGTCATATGTACTCTTTATATCCTATCTTCTGGGATGACTGTGTTAGAACGTGAGGTCCTGATAAAGGAGTGCGTTTTATGGGGCGGTTTTAACTATATGCATTCTAATCTACTATTCGAAATTTTGTATGAAATTAAAATTGCAACATTTTTAGTTCGTTTTATTATTTTTTTTAAAGAAAACAACTGTAAACTGACTCGTAAAACAGAAATTTCAACAAATTATCTTTAGTTGTTTTATACACTTAGAAAATTTTAAAATTAAAACTTAATTAAAATTGCCTTTTTTTTATATGGCGATTTTAAAATTGCATCAAATCGCCAAAATTAAAAATTCAAATTCTCGAGACACATTATTCCATGCATACCGAACTTATTTTAGGCCTTTGTTTATTATTTTCAAAATACGGGCATTTTTAAACATTGAATGCATTAAAATTAAATGCATTTTTAAAATACATGCTCAAAGTGCATTCTTAAAATACGTGATTAAATCGCAGTTTTGCGCACTTAAAACATGTTTACGAAATGCGATATTAACAACCAAAACCGGATACACTTTTGAGAATCGAAATAAAAAAAAAATCTGATGTGGGCAGCACATGATTTTCCCTGCAGACTTATATCCACGTTCTCTTTATTTTAATTAAATTTAATTCACTTTTATTTCAATTTTCGTTCTCATTTGGTAACTGGACTTATTTTCAAAGGTGGCATAGAGAAAATAAGAAAAACCTAAAATATCTCGAGAGCGGCTAGTTCTAGTGTAATGGGGTTGATCTTATTATTTTCTTCGTTAAAAATTATGCTTAAAACAAGCTTTTAATGTATATATTTGAACATACGTAGTTCTTTATTTTAGATTTTGACGATTTTTGCTGGCCATTTTGCAAAACCAGGCATGTTATTTTTTTCCGAATCATACCAAAATCTAATCAGCACCAGGGTGACCTATAAGCGACTTATCTACCGATTTTTGTAAAATTCGGTCTATTAGTTTTTCAGCTAGAGTGGATACAGTCTTTTGCGCGCCATTTCGCAAAAAAAAGGCGGGTTCTTTTATCCCGAATCGTATCCAAAACTAATCAGCACCAGATTCGCCCACAAGTAATTTACATACCAAATTTTATGCAATTCGGTCAATTAGTTTTTTATTTAGAGTGGATACAATATCTGCACAGACAGACAGACACACAGACGTCACGCTAAAAATAGTTTTTTCGTATTCTAGAGGTCTCGAAACGTGTAGATCCGTCGAAAACTCGATTTTCGGCATGATTCCAATACTTTCCCTATACATTACCATGTATTGCAGGGAAAGTAATAATGTTCATTAATGGGAGTAATCCGCTATGGAGATTTTACTGAAAACGTTTTTTAAGTGATCATTGCACAGTGTCTTACTATTACTTTCCCTGCAATACATGGTAATGTATAGGGAAAGTATTGGAATCATGCCGAAAATCACAACTCGAGTTTTCGACGTATCTATACGTTTCGAGACCTCTAGAATGCGAAAAAACTATTTTTAGCGTGACGTCTGTGTATGTGTCTGTGTGTCTGTCTGTCTGTCTGTGCAGATTTTGTATCCACTCTAACTAAAAAAGTAATTGAACGAATTTCATAAAATTTGGTAGGTAAGTCACTTGTGGGCGACTCTGGTGCTGATTAGTTTTGGGTACGATTCCGGATAAAAGAACCCGCCTTTTTCTGCGAAATGGCCCGCACAAGCTTGTATCCACTGTAACTGAAAAACTACTGGACAGAATTTCACAAAATTTGGTAGATGAGTCACTTGTGGGTTACCCTGGTGCTGATTAGATTTTGGTACGATTAGAAAAAAAATACCCTGACTTTTTTTGCAAAATGGCCCTCAAAAATCGTCAAAATCTAAACTAAAGAACTACATATACTCAAATATATCCATTAAATGCTCGTTTAATGCGTAATTTTTAACGATGAAAAGAATAAGATGAACCCCATTACACTAGGACTAGCCGCTCTCGAGATATTTTAGTTTTTCGTATTTTCTCTACGCCACCTTTGATAATAAGTCCGGTTACCGAATGAGAACGAAAATTGAATTAAAAGTGTAATAAATTTAATTAAATAAGGAGAACGTGAATATAAACGTCTGCAGGGAAAGTCATGTGCTGCCCACATCAGATTTTTTACTATTTTAATACTGGAGCAGAATGGTCTCTGGAGTATGTTATAACTCCTATACCCTCTCCCTTGGCGACGCCACTGCATGGCAGCAAAAAAATCGTTATGTGTCACAATTTGGAGAACTTCTATGGAGATCTACAAATTTACTTTTATCACGCACCGGCGTCAGATTTCATTAAAGATGATTGAGCTTTATACGAAGCTTATAGCGTGTTTTTTGAATATGAAAAACTGAAAAGTTTAAAAACTGCATAAATTATCTATTATTTTTTAATAATTAATGCATCTTATTTTGTGAGAAAATATATGGCTTTGATTAACACAAATACCATACGCACAAAAATAATTTAATTATCCGCTAGCATCAGATTTTAAAAATACACTCAAACCTGTTTTTGTGCGGTCTTTTTTTGTGCGATTTTTTATTTGTGCGATTTTTTTATGCGATTTCTTTTGTGCGGTATATGAAAATTTCAATCAAATTGGAACATAATTGACGAAGTTATCAATAAAAAAAAATTAGTAGGTTTGATCGGCCATTTAGTTTTTCGATGCCAAATCTGAAAGAACTTCAAAATTCCAAAAGGAGCTTCAATCTTGTATATCTGGCTACCGAGACGTACACAAGCGTCTAGTGAAACAACAGTCATCGCAAAAACTGATCACCGACTACATGGTAACTGAAAAAAAGTCAACTCTAAACGAGAGCGAGGTAGCATCTTCAGGTGACGAAAGCGATTTTGATCCAGTTTACCACAAGAAAGTTCGTTAGGGGCGCGGTAGCCCATTGGTTAGCGCGCTGGAGTTGCACTCGGTAGGCCCGGGTTCGATTCCAGCCACTGCCAAAACTACCGCCGTGTTCATGCGGAGTACGATCACGTTAAACATGTGGGTCCGAAAGTCCTTCCGAGAGGTTGGTGGTAGGGGAAGGAGGGTACGGTCCCTGTGGATGCCTCCCCCACTGGGTTCCGGTCTAAATTGGGTGGCACTTCCCGACCGTCCAAACAGTTACCTTACACCTTTCTGGTAGGTCGGACGGTCTGGGTTTCAACAATCAACAACAATCAACAAGAAAGTTCGCGTATTGTCAGACTACGAAGGATAATGGTTATACGTTTTGAAAAGTTTTGTGTGTGTAAAATAAGTTCATATGTAAATAAAATATTTAAAAATGTTCACATGTGTATTTTCTAAATCAGATTCCAAAAGGTTTGGCGAGATTCCAAGTAGCTGCTAAGCCTCGTGCCTTGATTTCGTTTAAAAAAGCAATTCCTAGTTATTTCGTAAAGTTTTGAGTTATTTTCTACGTGAGACTTTCTTTATGCGATCCCTATTCACCGCATAAAAAAATACTTTTTAATTGTGTTGCGAAAACTATTTTTTATAGCTACTCGTGAAGTTTTGTGCGATTTTTTTTATGCGTTTTCTTTTAAGCGGTCTCTATCCACCTTACAAAAATAGGTTTGAGTGTATATATTTAAGAATATATTTAAGCATAGTAAGAATATATTTAAGCATATTCTTCATTTAATATACCTAATGTAATACGATTATGTTTAAAATCGGAAGTAAAAATCGAAACGCAACATTTAGTGAATATAAAATATATGTCATGAATAATTGGAAAATTCAATTTCCACTAGTTTATTTTAATAATTGACTAAAATACTAGGCTAATACAAAAGACATTTGCTTTCACTTGATTTAAAATTCATCTTGGAAATAATTTTTATTTCGCAAACACGGCATTTTTAGATGTTACCGGCTATAAGAATAATAAGAAAAAGGTTAATAAATTAGTTAAGGAAATAAAAACTGGAAGAAGATTGAAATAAAGAGACGTCGTGAATATCGCCAAGAATATCGTCAAAAATTGATGACTGTTGGGGGTGTTTGTTTTTGATGTGAAACATCTTAAAGCGTGGGGGTACGGAATAAATCATGAAATATATGTGACGAGAATGAGAAGGGAATATGTATCGGAAGTGACATACTATTGTTCCGATTAAGTAACAGAAAATTTAAAGGTTTGGGTCGACTGACCTTGCCACAAATTCGGATACCGTGGCAACAAATTTGGCAAAATATCACCAATTTGGCAACTTTTAGAGAATTCTAGAAACTTCTCGAATTTTATAGATTGGATAAGAACTTCATGAGTTACATGCTTTTTTAAGAACTTTCCGTAGATAGTATATAAATTCGCCATTGCTCAGTTGGGTTGTTGACGTCATACGATTAAAAAAAAGTTAAAAATATTAAAATATTATAAAAAAATGAGAAACCTTTCCCTAGGTATCTTGTTCCATCGTCACACATAACACACACTAACCTTTTTCCGTTCAGAATATGCGAAAAGACAATTCAAATCAAGATTTAAAAAGATCACATCTTTCACTCTCGGAGAACATTTTTGACTATCTAGAGCACAAATGTATTATTATTATTATTATTATTATGTGTGTGTGTGTGTGTGTGTGTGTGTGTGTGTGTGTGTGTGTATGGGTGGGTGTGCGTGCGTGCGTGTGTATGTGTGTGTATGTCCACTGTACCGCAAAAACTATTGGATGAAATTTCATGAAATTTTGAAATCAAATTACTTATAAGTTACTTTGCTGCTGATTAAATTTTGGGACAAGTTGTAACATTAGACTCCCTGCTTATTAAGAACATTTTTCAATACCAATTTCAAAATTAATTGAAAGATGAAGCCATGAAAAAATAAAAAGTAAGGCTCGTTGAAGCCGAGGAAATGTAAAAATAAACACGCTTTGTGCAAAGAATAAGGGAATATTCAAACAATGCAATTAAGCACAAATTAATAAGAACACAGAAAAAGGGATCCTCACATCCTCCAGACAGATACCAAGATTTGTGGAGGGCGTGCAATAAAATAAAAAAAATCTGATGTGGGTAAGACATGACTTTCCATATATAATGCAATGAATTTACTCCTTTTACAATCCAAAAATAATGTATAAGATCCACGGTACTGTGTTTTTAACGTTGAATTATACATTTGGCGATTTTCTGGATGACAACATGTAATACTATTTCAAAGTACCTAAATAACTTATATTTCACACAACTCTAAATTAACAATTAGTATTGATAGCATCCTCAATAAGCGATATAGTCCGTATATTAAAATATTTTAACAATTAATTCAATTATGTGTCATTTTCATTAATTTAACGTCATTTTTATGAATTTGGCGACATTTTTGTCACTTTGGCAACATTTAGAAAGTCTCGACGTCCCGCTAAATTTCTCGTCAATCATTATGGACGGAGAAATGAGTTATTCTTATAATCTATTACTTTCCCTGCAATACATGGTAATGTATAGGGAAAGAATTGGAATCATGTCGAAAATCGCAACTCGAGTTTTCGACGGATCTACACGTTTCAAGACCTCTAGAACACGAAAAAACCATTTTTAGCGTGACGTCTGTGTGTGTGTCTGTATGTGCAGATTTTGTATCCACTCTAACTAAAAAACTAATTGACCGAATTCCATAAAATTTGGTAGGTAAGTCACTTGTGGGCGTGTCTGGAGCTGATTAGTTTTGGATACGATTCGGGATAAAAGAACCCTCTTTTTTTTTGCGAAATGGCCCGCAAAAGCTTGTATCCACTCTAGCTGCAAGACTTATTAACCGAATTTAACAAAATTTGGTAGATAAGTCACTTGTGGGTCACCCTTGTGCTAATTAGATTTTGGTAGGATTCAGAAAAAAATAATCTGCCTTTTTTTGCAAAATGGCCCGCAAAAATCGGCAAAATCTAAAATAAAAAACTACGTATAATCAAATATATCCATTAAATTCTTGTTAAATACGCAATTTTTAACGAAGAAAAGAATACGATCAACCCCATTACACTAGGACTAGCCGTTCTCGAGATATTTTAGTTTTTTTGTATTTTCTCTACGCCACCTCTGAAAAGAAGTCCAGTTTTCAAATGAGAACGAAAATTGAATTAAAAGTGAATTAAATGCAATTAAAATAAAGAGAACGTGAATATAAGTCTGCAGGGAAAGTTATGTGCTGCCCACATCAGATTTTTTTATAGTCTTTTCAAGATATTGAACTTTCCTTAATTAGTCGTCATTTCATTTATTCAGCGTCAGTTTTATCAATTTGGCGAATTTTTATCAATTGATTGACATTTTCGTCAATTTGGCAACATTTAAAAAGTCACCAAGTTGGCGATAAACGGAAAAATTCATCATCAAAATTTTATCCATACATTATGGACGAAAAAATAGGTAATTATTATAGTACACGTAGATTCTTATATTCTTTCAAAAAAATTGAATTTTCATCAATTAGTCCTCATTTTCATTGATTTAGCGTCATTTTTATAAATTGTGCAACATTATCGTTAACTTAGCAATATTTTAAAAAGTCGCCAAGTTTGCGACATTCCGCAAATTCGCTGCCAAAATCTCGCCAAGCGTTAAGGACGGAGAAATAAGTTATTCTTATAGCAGATAAATGACTATTGGCGTCCAACTACAAAAGTATTTCCCAAAGTATATTTTCTCATGAATGGCATGAGCTAGCTCCGCGAGAAAGATGTCACCAAATTTATCGCCTGATTTTGCATATGAAAAGTGAACATATTTCACAATAGTTAATATGTGCTTTTTATTAACACTTTACAACAAAGTTGAAAAGTGTTTATGACTTTGTTCATTCTGTCTGTCTGTCTGTCTGTCCGTTAGCACGATAACTGCCGTAAAAACGACTTAATCAAAATGAAATTTTAGTATGTTGTTCAGACGGTCTGTAGGACCTATGGGAATAAAAATGAATAAGATCACCCAATTAGTTTTGGATTGAACCCGGGTTGAAAAAATGAAATACATTGAGCCCTATGGGACCTAATATTTCAAACATTTTTTAAGCGGAATAAAAATTCACAAATTGCTTCGAAAATTTTAGGTAATATTCAAATTGTTCCATAAAATATATAAAAAAAAATTCAGCGAAATATATTTAGTAGTTTTTTAAATAAAAATTAAAATAATAATTACACCTTTTATATGAAACGATCACATGACCCACTTAAAAATGATATATGGCATCCATCTTGTTTCAAAATCGTGATTTTTTTAAATTCATATTGAGTGTTGTATCGGTCCTAAAACTACTTTATTTTTGCTTAAATTCTGTGCATATTTAAACAACGCAAATACAATATATTTCAGTTTAAATGATTATCCAAATTTGATTATTTCTAAAACGAAGCCTATTTTTCACTTATGTAAAATGTAAACAGCAAAATATGTAGAATGAGTTGTATTAGAATTGCTGTATTTCTTTAAAACAAAATAATTTAGTCCATGGAGTCTGCATGGCTGATATGAATGAAATATTAATTGATTTTATGAAGAGAAGGACGATTTTTTTCGATGAAGTTTTAAGCATAGAGTTTTATTACTTGTATCTCCATGGTCTTAATTTTTAAATAAAAGAAATTATTATAGCATTGTGATGAATGGGAGAAAGTTATGAATGAAATCCTGTTTTTACAGAGAGATTCAGGCGTGTTATTTTTTCTAAGACGTCATTTGAATTAATTTCAGTTGTTTCCGATGAAGTTTTCAAATATAATAAATTATCGTAGTATTATGATAATTCTAAAATTATTACCGTGGAATGTCTCACATTTTAGAGATATTTAAACCAGGCAATTTATATTTCAATGCCGTCATTTGAATGAAGTTCATTTTTTTCAATGAAGGTTTAAGTTTTCCAATATAATAAATTAATGTAGTATTGTGATAAGTTTTAAAATATTACCGAGGAATGTATTGCATTTTCGACTTTTTTTAAAAAATTGCATTTAAGTTGGAAAGTGTTTCATAATCAATGCTTTAAGCATGATTGATCTTTCTTGTTTCACGTGAATTTTTGATTAAATTATTTGAAAAATGTGGAATATTTCGGGAATGGTTCACGTTAACATTCTAAAGTTACGTCAATCGTTTTCTAACGAAAAATTACACAAGAAATGACTATTTTCGTAACTTTATTAAAGGTTTTTATTTTTTGATCATTTTTTCAAAATTTCACCTGAAAATTTAGTGGGGTTCTAAGCTAAAATTTCACTGAAAATTTTACTGAAATTTAGTGGGGTTTTGGGATTCGATTGCGTTTGAAAACAATAGGCTTCCAGCATTCATGGATTGCAATTTTGTACCAAATTTCGTTCGAATCGCTCCATTCGTTCGTCAGATATCGTTTCTACAGACTCACTAACTGACACACATAAATATCCCTTCAAAAACGTTTGATTTGTGTTTTACGGATATTTGAAACGTGTTCTCCTGTCGAAAACTCGAATTCGAATTTTTGACCACGTCACAATACTTTCCTTATACATTATACTATGTATATAAGGGAAGTAAATAGAGAAATTCATATTTCAAACCATCAGGCGAGGTGCCCGAACGTGCAGGTCACGGGTAGCTATAGATAATAATATTGCATTAAGACATTGCATAGATAATAACATAGCATAGAGAATAATACATAGTACCAAAACACTATTTGTCACCTTGCTATTTGATGATACATTTGACGGCAGATTTGGCGAGATATATACACCGATATTGCAAGGAATGCACCACATCTGATGCTTCAAATGGCTGCAGAAGACTTTAGTTAACAGAACTAAACGACTTTTACTTCCTGTAAAAGTCGTTTTACAGCATGGACACATTGACCGTGCAGAAAACAAGTTGAAGGACATACATAACAAACATTATTTCTGTATCCAGTGGTTGCAATGTAGGAAACTAATGCAATTTAAATTCCGTAAAGTTTTTCTTTTAGCTGATAAAATGACTCGGAAAAAGTACTTGAGGAGTGCTACTGAAATTAAAATTTAATTTCGGCGAAATTCATAGAATGCACAGTTTACGCCAGGATACCACAAAATATTTCGGCATGCGGGTCATGTTAAAATGTTTAAACATTTCGCGAGCTGAAACAAATTTATACAAGCGATAACTGAAAGGGCACAGAAATAATGACATTAAATAATAAAATAAATATTTTTTAGAAATAATAGCAAACGAAAATATCATAACTGGGAGTGAATAATTCAATTATCAAACAACTTTTTACTTTCCTTACGTACGTAGTATAATCACCGCCCAGGCGGTGAAGTGGATGATAGAATCTTCGGTTGCTGTCTAGTGGGCTCGGGTTCGAATCCCGAGTAAGGCATGGATGTTTCTTGAGGATAAAATCAGTCTTCCGCCTTCTGGGTCCTCGTCAAAATGTGAAGCTGTACCCCCTTCGACCTTCGTCAGTGATGCTTTATTGTAATAAACTTTGTTCTCTCGTCTTGTGTAATTTCTTCGTTCTTTTCCAGCGTCACTGGACCAGAATCGGAGCAGCCGAAACAGGAGGTCATTAGTAACAACAACAACAACATAGTATAATCGATAGGGAAAATAATGTCTTTGGGTCAAAAATTCGAATTCGAGTGTTTTACAGGAGCACGTTTTAAGCATCCCAAAACACGAAACAGGCGTTTCCAAGGTGATGTGTGTGTGTGTGTATGCATGTGTGTATGTGTGCATGTGTGTATGTTAGTGTACGTCCGTCAGTCTCTGGACGCTATATCTGACGAACAAATAAAGAGTTTCAAAGAAAAAAAAATAAGTATGACTTTTACAATCAGTGAATACTGTAACCATGATCATTTAACATCCAATTTAATGCTCAGAAGATTCCTCTCCCTCATTTTCGTATGCATTTTCGAGGAAATTCTTACAAAATCATAAGTTTTAATAATGATAAATGAATAATTCTTTCACATGTAATGTTTCATTTAAAAAACGAATGAGGTAAACTCTAAAATGCTAGCATAAGTCATTCTCAAGATATTTCCCGATTTTCGAATGAATTTTTAAAAAATCAATAAAAATTTAGGAAATTTAATAGTTTTAAATAAATAATTATTTCAAACGTAATATTTTTCATTAAACAACGAATGACGTAAACTTCAGATAGGTAGAATGGACCTTACTCGAGATATTATAAAATTATTAAATAAATTTATTTAAAAAATTACATGAAATAAAAAAGTAGTACGTGTAGTCCAATATGTTCAGTTGCCAGATGTAATATCATGCGACAAATCTCTTAATATTATTCTCGTGTATCTAGTCCATTCCATTCACGAGCGAAGATACGTTTTTAATAGTTTTGTACTTCACGGGATATTAATTAAATGTCAATTGCAATTTGATAAGGATGTTGCACGGCTGTATTAAAAAGTCATTTTGTGTGGACAAATAACTACTTAAAACTAACAAATTTCAATTTAAATTATGTTAATTTAATACCCGAAACAGTAAGCTGTGGATCCTATACATCATTATTTTGCTATGAAAGAGATAAAGTCTTCGTTTTACGTTGGGAAAGTCACATGCTGCCATATATTACTTTCCTTATATACATAACGTATAAGGAAAGTATTGTGACGGGGTCGAAAATTCGAATTCGAGTTTTCGACGAGAGAGCACGTTTCAAACATCCCTGATCACGAATCGAACATTTTTGAAGTGATGTCTGTATGTGTGTGTGTGTGTGAAAGTATGTGTGTGTGTGTATGTGTGAAAGTATGTGTGTGTGAAAGTATGTATGTATGTGTCAAGTATGTGTGTGTGTGTGAAAGTATGTATGTATGTGTGAAAGTATGTGTGTGTGTGTGTGTGTGAAAGTATGTGTGTGTGTATGTGTGTCAGTGAATCTGTGGAGACAATAACTGACGAACGAATGGACCGATTCGAACGAAATTTGGTACAAAAATCACAATCCGTAAACACTGGAAGTTTATTGTTTTTATACGTAATCGAATGTTCAGAACCCCCCTAAATTTTCGAGTGAAATTTTGAAAAAATTGTCAAAAAATCAAAACCGCTAATAAAATTACTCAAATAAACATTTCTTATGTAATTTTTCATTAGAAAATGATTAACATAAATTTTAGAGCGCTAACATGAACCGTTCTCGAGAAATTGCACATTTTTGAAAAAATTACCAAAAAGTCATATAAAATTAAAAAAAAAACATATTTCCTATTGAGAAACATGTTCACTTTTTATATGTAATACCATGCGATAAATTTGGTGACATCATTCTCGTAGATCTAACTCGTTCCATTCATGAAAAAAAATACTTTGAGTAATACATTTGTATTTGAACGCCAATAGTCATTTATCTGCTGTAAGAATAACTTATTTCTCCGTTTATAACGCTTGGCGAGATTTTGGTTACGAATTTGGCGGAATGTCGCCTGCTTGGCGACATTTTTAATTGTTGCCAAATTAACAAAAATCTCGCTAAATGGATAAAAATGACGCTAGATTAATGAAAATGACGACTAATTGAAGAAAATTCAATGTCTTGGAAAGAAAATAAGTATCTACTATAGAATAATATTTTTTTTAACTGTAAAAGTAGTAAATTCATTGCATTATATAAGGAAAGCCATGTGTTGCCCACATCAGAATTTTTTAAATTTGTTTTTGTAATCAACAATTTTTAGTTTCCAAAAATGCAGTGCTTCTTCGAGATTTAGTAAGGCTCCTAAATATCCAGGCTGACACAACCACCATTTTGATTGAAACCTGTCCAGTCAGTTATTGTCTGCCTGTGCTATTTCAATGGCACAAGCATGTTAGAAGACTGCTATTTAATACGCAATTATGCTGTAAAATAGGTGCTTCTGCTTTCAAAAAATGGTACCTATTATCCAAGAAAGTAGTGTAGAATGTTTTGATTTCCTGGATATCTCGAGAAAAGGACAAGAAAGTAATATTCTTTTCGCCGTCTACTACCATCGCTTCAACTGGGAGCCAAGATGGCCGCTGCTGCACCTCTCTGTATATACAGGGTGTCCCAAAAAGATTGAAACGCGCTTTAATTCTTCAACTGTTGGAGGTAAGTGAGCAATGTAAATTGCAAAAATGTTGAAAGTAAGGTAGGAAATAAGACTGCGTTAATGAAATAGTTCTCCCATTCATTTTCAAAAAATTACACTTTTCAAATTTTTATACGACCCCCTTAGGCAAATTGGGTCAATCAGAAAATGTTTATTTTTAATGCAACAAGATCATTAAAAAAGCCGCATATCTGTATCTTTAAAATCAACTGAATTATGATAAAGGAAAATATCTGACTTATGCCACTTTTCCGTACCCTGTGAAAGGATGTTTCATCAATGAAAATAGGGATCATAAACAAATTGACGATGGAAATTGTTTAGATCAAAAATACATTAATATGTGTCAAAATTTTTTTATCACAAATGCATCTAAATAAAGCATTATACAGACAGAGAACATATAGAGCAGTGGTACTCACTACGCGGATGGTTATCTTATGTATTATCATCCAGTTTTATCTCTTTTGTGATATGTCACAAATTTACATTTCTAATTTGATATGGGGTCCCCATTCACTATGTTCAATTTTCAATTAAATATAACTCGCTCAATTTTAAAGATACAGATATGCGGCTTTTTTTTAATGATATTGTTGCATTAAAAATAAAAAATTTTTGATTGACTAAATATATCTAAAGGGGTCGTATAAATATTTAAAAAGCCTTAACTTGTTGAAAATGATTGGGATGACTATTTCATTAACGTAGTCTTACTTCCTACCTTACTTTCAACATTTTCGCAATATACATTGCCCACTTATATCCAACTGGTAAAGAATTAAAGCGCGTTTCAATCTTTTTGGGACACCCTGTATAGGACCTTTCAGATATAGTAGATGTATTTTACACAAAAATTCATTTTGAAGTGAATATTTGAGGTAGGTCATTTCACTTTCGATATTCTTTCTGCCTATCATATTGCAAAAAGCTATACTTGATCAAACTACGTATGATCGTTACAACTATGGACAATTCTTCCCCAACATTTTATCTGTAGTAAATATGTTTTTTTTTCATCCGTATTTAAGCATTCAAAATCTTAGATGTTGGGTTCATTATCAATCTTTTCTTCACCATCTTAATGAATGTTTTGTATTTAATTAAGTATAGTGCTAGGGCTTCTTCCGGTCTAACATTTTATCAGTTGTCTTAGCTTTGAAATATTTCTTTTTACTGTAGTTGTTCTTTGTCGTGAAAGACAGGACATTTGTTTGACAATTTTCGCTGCAATCCCCTTTGATCCCTTAAAAACACATCCGAGTTGTAAAGGATAAATCGTCCTCGTTTGAAGTATCTACAACTGGACGAAATTTTCTTCGCTTTACAGATTCCGTACTTCTTGGAAATATTTTACTGAGCGCTCTATAAGTGCAGTTTTGGTACGCACAGAAAAGTTAGAGAAAGTTATTTATCCTGCTAACTATCGTTTATGTAATCGCTGTAAATAATTTTTGGCACGACTGCATTTTTGTTGCAATTGTCCTCAAAAATTTTTCAATATAATGTTTACCTGGGTCTGGTAGAGTTCAGAGTTCTTCCAATTGCTATTTTTCAATAAAAAGTTGCAAATACTTTCAGTTCCTTTGGTTGTGTCTTGCTAGTTTCGCCAAACTTCAATCAACAGACCTCGACGAGCATCATCCACCAAAGTTGCAAAATTAGCAAAAAAAGTAACACCCAATTCCTAAACACAGCGATACATGATAAACTACTTTAGACGATAAAAAGTACTTCAGATCATAAACTACTTCAAACAAAGTAAAAAGGTGTATCTTATCATCCCAATTGTAATATTTACAGGCTCAGACATAGAATTAATTCAAATTTAAAATTTTCATCCAATTTCTTATAACGATTTTATTAATTTTGTTAGAAAACTACTGAAAATAAACTTAATATATTTTAACATAAAATCGTAGATACTTACTATATTTATCGACTACATCGTGGGAAGTGTAGTCATAAGTAGGGGAACAAATTTGTCGCGGAAAATAAAGGTTAAATTCATGTGGTAGTCGCGAGGCCTATTTTTAACGTGTCGTCTGTATATGTATCTGTCTACCTCTGTCTGTGCAATGTATTCATTTACGCTAGTTCAAAAGCTATTTAATGAAATTTTACAAAAATTTCGTAGATAAGTTATTTGTGGGTGACCCTGGTGCTGATTTGGAAAAACATAACCTACCAGTTTTTACTAAATGTCCGCAAAACCGTCAAAATCTGAAATAAAAGGCCAAGTATGTTTCAAAGCATTCATAAAGGGCTTGCTTTGCACGTAACTTTTACATAAGAAACGGATAAGACCAATACAATTAACATAGGACGAACTGTCTTCGATATATTTATATTTTTCGGAATTTTTAGGAGATTGTGACCAAAAAGCATTAGGCTGCCGAGTGAAAAAGAAGACGTATTAAAACTGAAAAACTTTTTATATGATATCAAGTAAGTATCGTGTCAATTTGAGCAGTTAAACTCGTTTTAATGGATTATAAATTGGAGTCTGTAGGGAAATTCATGTGTTGACCACATCAGAGTTCTTCTTCAGTCAGTAGTAATATTTTATTATTCTTACCCAGATAGGCGTCCTATTTTGTATTTTACTTGAGAGCAAAGACGAAGCGAGAAACATCTCATCTCCATTTATTACTCGCCTTTGTTTTACAATACAGTCGTTGTTTTAAGAATTCATTATAAAAGTGATATTTTCTGCAATGGAGTTGGAGAAATATAAAAATATTTATTTTTCAGCCATACGCGAGTGGAAATGTCAAGGAACGTTGTTATAAAGAAATATGTGCATGTGTCAGTTGTTTTCGTACAGGATAAGCAAATATATATTTAAATTTAAGCTCAAGGAAACAGTAAATATCCTGTATTTATGTAAAGTATTTCTAGGGAGAGAAACAGTTTTACATATAAAAATAAATTATCAACTAATATATAAAAGAAAAATTCGAAAAAATACCTCCAAGCAAAATATCTACTGAACTAAGAAATCGGTTTACATAAAACATTTTTCAGGAAATGATGCTGAGTTCAAGTAATATTCCGATACTATATGTTTAGCCCGTCTTCGGATGGGTGCATAAATTTATGCAACACAATTTCTGCATTCGTCAACCTGCAGAGTTTTGTAATATCTTTAATCACATGTTAAACCACGCATATATTACGATAAATATTATAAATTACTATTTTATACCCTAACAAAGCTTATTGACTATACCACCCCTAAAAAACACAATTAATTTACTAATTTACTACACCCTAAATCCCCCCCCCCACACACACTCTCCTAAAAAAATTTACCTGTCCAATAAAGAGTGAAATTGATTCTATTGTGATTCAATAATATTTAATTAATAAATTTAACTTCAGAAATTGGCAAAAAATAAATTAAACTTAATTTCCGCAGATATTAAACCTTTGTCAATTTGGCGAGATTTTGCAAAAGTTGCCTTATTGGCGAAATGTGCCGTCAAGTGGGACAGATCGACAGTCAGGGAGAAGGGCTTTTATAAGTTATATTCCACGACATTTAATCAAAAAATTGTTTCTGACTGTGATGACTGAGTATAACTTGAAAAAGGCTCATCTGATTGACATATAAATGTATAAAAAATTTCAAAATTTATATTCCAAAAACTTACCATTCAAATTTAACAAAATTTTACTTCGAAAGCTTTCAAAATATTTTGTTAAGATTCTATAAATATGTTTTATATTACAGCTCACTTTTTTTGATGACTCGCATTTCTAAATTTTCTAATATAAACATATTTAGTTGGAAAAATGTTTACTGCAGCATTTATTTACGTCATCAAATTGTATATTTCAAAACAGGTGTGTTAACACAACAGGGCCAAAATTTTTGTTGTTACCCCAATGGGATTTTTGTTCCCAAGAACCTACTGGTTCAAATAAAACAATATAATTAAACATATCTTACGTCATTAAACATATTTTGCCATTAAATATATTAAACATATTTTGTGTCTTAATAATCGTTTGGTTTTGATTTAAATGTTTAGCAATGTTTGAATGTTTAGTCTTCATTTTTACGAGTTCGGGAAACTTATTTAATTATTAATGTTCTATTTCCTTAATTTTATATACGCATATTACATTATGATTATAAGAAAGACGGAAGTTCGTTTTTTTTTAGGTTCTAGTAACTTAAATGTATTTAAATTATATAAACTGTAATTATTTTATTCACATTTTTTATTCCATTTTATTTAATACTGCATTTGAGTTTCTCGGTTAGGAAGTCATTAATTCATCGCAATTTTTCAATGAATTATACTTCCTTCAATTTCTAATTTTCCAGTTTTATCCATTTTTGAAATTCACGTAGCAGTTTAAGATTCGAAATGTTTTGTATTATTTCATGGCTTTGTTTTTGTGTCTTTCATCAACTGTTTTTTTTTTCTTAAAAGCTAAAATGTTATCAAGAATTTTCTGATAGGTAAGGAGTGAGGAGGATGAAAGCTATATGGTGAAATAAGCATCCGTTCTTGTAATGGTACCAAATTCGCTTTAGAGTGTAGCTACCGGTAAAAGCTTGTGTCGTTATATACAATAAGTGGTGAGCGAAAAAAAAAATTGTCTAATTTGGGAGTTTCAAGCATGGAATGAAGAAATTTTTCTTGTTAAATTCTTTATTGAATTTTCTATTTCATATGGAGCAGCTGGTTTTTTCAATCTACATGTAAGATGTGTCCACACATTTTTGAAATGTAAGAAAATAAATGCTTTTATTTCCTGTAAGATCAAGAAACCTAGAAATCCTCAAACATTTTTTGAACATTTTTGGGTTTCAATTTAATTTAAATAGGAATATAACACAATTTGTGATAACACAATTTAAATAAGCTATGTAAAAAACTGAAGTTAGATAGAATTTTTACTAATTCTCATGATTATAACACAAATTATTCGAATTTTATGATTTTAGCAGTATTGTATCCTATGGAAAAAGGATAGCAGTACAATGTATATGGGGGAAACTGACAATTTAAACTTCACTATGGATTCACTATGGATCCAAATGTATACAATTTATCTGCGTTACTAAGTTGCTGACAACTTCAAAAATTTTTTATAAATATTATTAATTAATAATAATATTAATTATTAAGATTTATAAAAGTTAATTGTAAGTATTTAATTCTTATAAAAATAATAATCAACTTTTATATATAATAACTATAATATGTTAATATTTATAAAAGTTAATTATAAATATCAAAACAGTTATTAATATTTAATAAATATTTATCAAGTAATAATAATAATATATCTAATAAATTTAACTATAATTCAATTTATTAAATTATTCTTATAATTTTATCTTGGGTAAACTTGGGTGAAAGTTAAATATGCTTCACTTTCATTCTGATAAGAATTGCGACTAAAATAAAGCAAATGCGACTAAAATAAAGCAAAATCTGAAACATCCAGGTATTTGTTAGCGTTTTCCCTCAAATCAAATTTCGCCTCAAGAGAAAATTCAATGTTGGGGACACATCTGGTTTTTTTTATAACCAATAACTTATGGTTTAAAAGCCACCGTTAAAATAAACTACTCACGAGATGGCGGAAGAAAAATCCTTGTCAGAAGCAAGCATTTTTATTGCACCTCAGTAAAAGGAAAAACAATAAATACCAGAAAAAAAGGAAGAAAACTATATTAAAAGAAAAACTACAAGCGCACGAGAAAGTGTATTTCAGCACTCTGCTTTTAATAATATGCTGTTAGTACATCTCATGAATGATGAATATTCTTTCCTTCTGAGTGCGTGCTACAAACACATACAATTCTTTCGCAATTTTTCTTTACATTCCAGAATATATTGAATAAACATTATTCAATGTAATGAAAGAAAAAAAATTGATGTGCACAATACATGACTTTCCCACAGACTTAAATTCGATTTCTCTTCTACGATACATTAAATTGAGTTTAATTGAACAAAATGACACGGATACTTATTTGAAATTAGCTCCAATTTGTAAATGCATTTTTAGAGGGTCTCCAGCGCCTCAAAATTTCAAAAAAAAACGAGAACGGCTTATTCGAGAGTAATAGAGTCGAACTTATCCGTTTTGCCGTTAAAAATTACCTATAGAACAAGTATTTAATGAATATACTTAAGCATATTTGTTAGAAAAACTTCGGTTGTAAACAAGCACGTACGTGAATCGGTCGATGTACGGTCTAAATCCAAAAGATACTTCGTTTTAATTGGCTAATCGCTTTCGGATCGCTTGCTTAGAAGTTTTACCCCCATGGTCCGTTGTCCTGCAAATTGAGACGTGAACTTCTGGTTTATGCTAATTTCTACTTCAACCGATTAGAGATTAGCATACTCCGGAAGGAAAACATTAACTACAACTTCAATGATACTGGGCTATTTAAGCTAGTGCTTGTATCAGTTGGTTATCTTGATTATCTTGATGTATCTTGATCTAACTTTGTCTTCGCGATATGTATTCATAATCACGCATGATCGTTATCTACATGTACGCCGGTTATGGCGATGTTCTTGGCCGATGCTGTTAGGCCTAACTGAAGCCTAATGATTAAATTGACAAGACTTAGTTTGATTAAACTTTAAGATGTTACCATTTTCCGAAGTTACGGAAATGGATATGTTTTGTTCGTTATGATGTTTTAAGTTCACAGAGATAAAGTGAGTTTCTGTTTACGCTGACTACTTTCATTTTCTCCACTGTGGCCCTCTGCTATTCATCTGGTTTTTTGAATTTTTCACCAATGCTAAAAGAATAAAAGTCCAACAATATTTAGTTTTTTATTTCAGGTTTTGACGGTGTGAGCCATTTCGCAAAAAAAAAAAAAAAAAACCGGTTCTAATTTTTGAATCGCATCAAAATTTAATCAGCTCCAGGGTTACCCATAAATGAAGTATATACCAAATTTTAGAAAATTTCATCGAATAGTTTATGAGATAAAGTGGATTCTTACATCGCAGACACACACACATACGCAGACGGCATGTTAGGAATGATGAATTTGTGTTCTAAAATGCTCGAAAAGCGCAGATCGATTTGATTTACCATGTATTTAGATAAAATATTAAATTCATCCAAACAATGAGAGAATTATCAAATTTTTGCTTTTTACTAGATTTTCAATGGAGTAAGGGGATGGTGGGCGAAATTATTTTTTCCTGGGAGTGGGAAAAATTAATATATTCAGTAATCTTTACACTGCTCACAACTAAAATCGCAACACCATAAAGTTGTAGCTTTGTGTAAATCAGGCAATAGAAACAGCAAGGCGAGATATGCAAACGATCACAGTTTCATTAGGCATAGTGACGTAACATCTTGCTAAGCAGCATAAACGCGTCAGGTCAAGGAGGAGCGATATCACAGCTAAATTGTAGCGTCATTGGTTTCAGGTTGTTGTTGTTGAGACCCAGACCGTGGTACGTTCAGTTGTCGTCAACGAAACGACAACAAATAAATTATTGTTTTACGTGAGGGTGGAATCAGACTTTAAAGGATCGCTGAACAGGTCGTGATGTGAGCACAGTTCAACGGTGTGTGTTACGGTTCGTGAGAGACAACTAAACGACACGAAGATCAGGTAGTGGAGGTTTTAGGTGTACCACACCACGTGAAGATAGTATGCTTCAGAAAAGTGTTGAGCGGGAGTGGTTTACCACAGCAACAGTGTTATAACGACATTTATCCCACACTACAGGTAACGTGGTTTCGACGCAAACAATTCGAAACCGTTTGCATGACGCAGGATTCCAAGTTAGATGACCTTTTCGACACATACCGTTTTAACGTCTTCACCGGTTACCTCGCCTCCAGTGGTGCAAAAATGAGACGCAATGGATTGGCAGAATGCAGAAACATTCTATTCACGGATGAATCACGATTCTGTTTTGGCATGCCAAGTGGCCGTACTCGCGTATGACGGCGCTTTCAATAACGCCACCAGGAAGCTTTTTCTATCAGTCGCCACATAGACCCCCTAACTGGTACTATAGTTTGGGGTGGTATGACATTTAGTGGACGAACACCTTTGATCCACGTTTCTGGCAGTATCACGGCACAACGATACGTCTCTGACATTGTGAGACCTGTGGTACAGCCATATCTGTCAACCAGGCCTGGACTGCTTTTTCAGAAGGATAATGCCAGGTCACATACTGCACGGGTAACTATGAATAGTCTACAAGGTTTTGATATCCTGCCTTGGCCAGCATATTCTCCAAATTTGTCGTCAATTGAGCATATCTGGGACATCATGGGTCGCCGATTAAGAAAACTCCCAATTCCAGCAAACCATGTTCAGTTACAAGCCCAATTGCATGCTGTGTGGAATGCCATCCCTCAGCACTCCATTGACCATATAAATGACGGGCTGCCTCGTCATATTCAACCCTGCATAGCCGCTCGCAGTGGGCCTATTCCATATTGATCTAATGTGAATTAAGTTCCATGCTTTCATTGTCCAGGTATGATTTTTTGATCATTTGCACATCTCGATGTTACAATTATATTCTGTAAGTGTCATAAATATACATCAGTTTCTTTATAGTGTTGCTATTTCAGTTGTGACCAGTGTTTATATCACCTAGAAGGTAAAAACTTGCAGGTCTAATCGGGAGTCAAATCACAGATCGTCGTATCAGCCAGCCGACGTTCTGTCGTTGAGCTGCCTGGGCGTAATAGTAAGCTCCTATCTTTGAAGTGAACTCTGGATTCTCCACCCTCTAATGGCAGATTGACGTGAGTTTTTAAATTGGGATAACCTCTTAATTCTAACTTTCCTATTTAGCTGAATCATGTCTGTGGTCTCATATCTAACTCTATGAGCTGAATATAGTTTTTCTTTTATTTCTCCAGGCATTCAAGTCTCATGGCCATGCAATTATGTTGCATTATGTTGTGACAACGCCTTCGGTCTGAGACTACACAACAAGTCTCAGCAAACAAAAATATAAAAAAGGCCAAACTGTGAGAGGCTATTTCTACAGATCCAACTGTTAATTTAAAAAACAAATTTTAGGTTTGGATTCAGCATGCTATATATAATATATATGAGTAGTAGTATATATGAGTAGATATATGAGTATATATGAGTTTGTTCAGCCTTTGTGGTTGCATTTGGGGCTCTGCCATACTGACGCTGCGGTTTTAGAGAGGTTGTAAAGAACCTTGCTGCCCCAACCGGGAATCGAACCCTGGATCTCCGAACTGGCCAGCCGGCGCTCTACCGTTGAGCTACTAAAATGAAATTACAAGCTTTTATCGTCGAAGTTAACTCTACATTCTCCACATTCTAATGTCAGATTGGCGGGAAACTGACGTTCTGTCTGACCACCTCTTGCTTTTTTACCTCAGGTTGACCTCCTGCGACTACTATTTTTGCCCAGGTTAGTATCCTACGTGGTCGTTATTCTCTCAATTTGAAATCGGCGCTCAATCTGCCAGAGTCCCCTGAATCCGTACTAGTCGTACTAGGGACACTTTCAGACTTTCACAATTTTTTAATAAATACCGCATTTACTTTCTTACTGGTCATGGCCCCTTTCTTGATTACCTATACTTTTTCAAAATTAAATCCACCTCTAACTGTATTTGCAATAAATTCGGTGACGTTGACTATTACATTTTAGATTGTCCTTTTTCTAAAAATTTACATCTCTGCAAACCCTCCCTCTCTAATAAACCAATTTGGTTCTCCAAAGTTCGTTCAAATCCCTCTTCAGTAGATGAAATTAAAAACTGTATTCTTGTTGCCATGGAAATTTCTAATAAAGTGACCTAAGCTTATGAGTAGATTCTGCTCTCAATTGGGATCAATGAATCCCTTTATTTCATTTTTATTAACTTATATGGACTTATTGTGTTCCCTCCATATTTTCAGTTTAAATAAATAAATAAATAAATAAAAAATAGAAGCTATGTTAACTGTTCTCATTTTCTCGGTCCTTGACACTTTTTATTTGTATTTTTTTCTAATTTTTCTTTTCTAAATTTTATTCTAAATTTCTGTTTTCGTTTTCCATGTGCCTAATTTTTTTTTCCTTTTCAAATATTTTCTTTTTATATATTTTCTAAATTTTTCTTTTAAAATTTTACTATTTTCTTTAATTTTAAATTATTATTCATTATGCTAATATACCTCACTCTAAATTTTATTTTTCAATGATATTTTATCTATATTCGCAATAACCCTTTTCCCATTTTTGAAAAATAGACGTACTTGTCAAGTTCAAATATAATGTAAAACTGTTTGTTTATCCACAATATTTTTCATCAATTGTTATCTTTTTAGACCTAAATAAATGTTCGTTTGGCGGGATGGTAGAGCTTGGGTGCCTCCTGAGTGCAGGAGGTATCCTTTCCCGGCCGTGCAGCTAGCTACTCTAAACCCACTATGTGAGTTGCACGGTCTGGGGTCTTCAGACCTCCACCATATTTGCACTAACCTACAGGGTTGATTTGTTCGGGCGCCATTGTAAAAAACCTCGCTGCCCCGACTGGGAATCGGACCACGAATATTCGTACTGGCCAGTCGACTGGCTATCGTTGAACTAGACGGAATTGCAAGTTCTTATCGTCGAAGTAGACGCTTCAACGTTTAGTGTATTATTAAAACGAATGTTCTGACCAGAAAAAATGCACTGAACTTTCACAAAAGAAATTTTAATCGACCTTTTACATTAAAGAATGTAACTTACATTTTCCAACATCAAAACTAAAGCATCGATCTAAGCAACATACCATTACTATCACAAAATATTTTAGAATATTTTTAGTGTATGATTTAATGAGAAAATGTCCTTTTAAATATTTATATAGGTCGTCGTGAAAAAAAAAATCTGATGTTGGCAGCACATAACCTTTCTTAGAGACTCAAAATATTTTTCTCTATCATACTGTAGTAAATTCAGTTTAACTTCACAAGCTGATGTTTATTTGAAAATATATCTATTTTGCAGTTTTATTACGTCTTTCTCGTTTAGCATTTATTTGCACATTTTAAAACTTTGTCGACTCTTTCAGATTCCAAAAAAAAAAATGTCTTGAAAATGGTTTTTTGGGGAGTAATGGGGATGGTCCCATTCCTTTCGTCAGCAAAAATTACATTCAAACGAAGCATTTAATTAACATATTATTTTTTTACTTCAGATTTTGTCGTGTTTTGTGAGTCATTTCACAAATAAAAGAAAGAAATTCTATTTTTCTGAATTATATCCAAGTCTAATAAACACCAAGGTAACCCCTAAATGACGCACCTACCAAATGTTGTGAAATTCCGTCGAATAGTTTTTGAGTGAGATATATAAAAAAACAAACAGACATCACGTTTAAAATGGTGGATTCGTGTTCTAGAAATCCCGAAACGTGTAGATCCATAGAAAACTGAGTTTTAACCGTATGTCAATACACATTATCATTGCAGGATAATAGCAAGTTAAATCTATATATACAAATGCATAATATTTACATATTTTCCTTCAAAAACTTTTTACCCTAGAAAGTCTATTACAGTAAGTTTATTGAAGGTAGTGGATTGAAAAATTATACAATTTTCATCATTCTACGCCAACGTCAACTGTTTTATATATCATACTGTACTACTCATTTCACTTCACATCGGCGGAGTCAGCACATACAATAACGCAAATGAAGAGGAAACATCTGATTCAGCATCCCAGGCCTTTTATATAAAGAGCATCTGAAGAAAAACCCCAAACACCGCAATAAATGCACTCCCATATATTTTAGCTGATGAAGAACATTCCTTTGCTTCTTGCATGGTAATGACTATTTAGCCATTTATGACAACAAAGCTAGCAGACGAAATATACCACGGAAATAATTTTCATAAAGAGTGTAAATTTTAAGCTTTTTTTTTTTGCAGATTTTTTAGATTTCATTTATCGATTATAGATTTTTTGAATACTGCGAATTTAATTTATATTTTTATTTACAAAACTTTGTTTTTCGATAAGTGGTAGTTCATATTATTTATAAAATTGAAACTAATTGTTTTACACAATTGATACACAATTGATAGTTTTTGTGACATTTATAACAATTTTTGTTGTATTTAACTAGCTGGATTGCTTTCGTATAAAAGATCCTCGGTACAAGTTCTACTTGCATTTTCTTAATTAGTTTTGCTCATTTCAGAAGAGAAGTTCTTTGATTTTTTGTGGTCAGAATTTTCAAACACATACGCATTTTTTCCCGGCCGGCGTTTGTAATTTTCTCTTCTTCGAATCAGACCATCCGACCTACCCGAAAGTGTTGAAGACCCAGACCGTCCGACTCGTCCAGAGGACTAAGAGCAACTATTTGGACGGCCGGCTACCCGAAAGTGTAAGGTATCTGTTTGGACGACCGGGACAGTGCCAACCAATTTAAACCGAAACCCAGTGGGAGCGACATCCACAGTGACCGTACTTTGCTTCCCTTGCCACCAACCTCTCGGAAGGACTTTCGGACCCACAGATTTAACGTCCCGTACTCCGCATGAATACGAGAACGGTTTTGGGCAGAGCCGGGAATTGAACTTGCGTCATCTGAGTGTAATCCCCGTGCTTTAACCACTGAGCTGCCCTACCCTGTATTTTTATGTTTGTCGTTGTTGAGATCCAGACCATCCGACCGTATTTTATGTTTACCAATATCTATTTCTTCCTTTAAAAATATTTTTAAAATTTCTTTAAGTAATCTGAACTTTGCTGAAATAGAGGATCATCGAAAAAAATCCTACTGTTTAGGTCCAATGCACCTAAGAAACATCTTTAGACCGTTTCAGGGGTCCGTGTCATCCATCTATTATATAGGATATGTACGGCTAGCCCTGCATATAGAATTAGAGAGAAAGCCTCTCTCTAACCATATTAGTTCATTCTTGTCTATTCTAAAATCAATCTTAGAGAGGGTGCCGAGTAAGCGATGAAACGATATCAAATCGTAAATTTCAATTTTTTACATGGAGATAGTAGTTCTAAAGTAACACCGACTACCACTGGCGGTTTTACTGTGAAGCTCCTGAAATTCCATCCCGGTATTTTGCAACCTTTAAATATGTAAATAAATATTAGAAATTGTATTAAATATTTATTTCGTTTATATAAATAACTCACTGATGTGCAACCAGGCACAGATGCAAAGGACAGATCAAGGGTTGAACTTAAGGAGACATACCCCCCCCCCTCCCCTAGGAACCCATCGAACTAATTAAATTTCGAAAAAATAATATACGAAGAAATGGAAAACAAAATATTTTGTTACCTCCCCGGAAAATTTTTCTGGCTGTGCGACTGACCAGGAACATCCATTCCAAAAGGCACGTCTATTTCTTTTTTTTTTTTTTGGGGGGGGGGGAGTAAAAATTAATTTAAAGCTGAAGAAAAACATAGCATAAAGGTGTTAGCTTACAGATATAATATTAAAATATCATTTATTATAATATAGTCCAACCTCGTTAATATGGACGCCCTAGTCGCGATTTTTTTTTAATTCGACATGGCATGGAAGCAAATTCCAGACAAATTACAACATATTCCATTTCTGTTGTTAATCAAACAACTTTTAACACGAATTTCCAATCGTATTTTCGACGTTCGACCGCACCTGTGTTTTAATTGCACTGTCCTTTCAGTTCTGCTCTTAAAGAACACAAAGTTACTTACAATAATATAATTTATGACATCTTCGTGGCCACGGAAAACTTTGAGTGCTATAAAATTATAAAATTAAAATTGCCGATCTCAATTTAGAGTGTTTATACATAGTATTGCACTTATGCACCTAGGGTCATGCAGCAAATTGTATTGCATAACCTTAGCGAATATACAGATTGAAATATTTTGCAAGCGTTAACATTTGCTAATCACCACCTGTCTCTCAACATTGCAAAAAATAGATTTCCTGAGACGTTTTCGTACACTTCATGACCTACATATCAAAAGTCATGGTTTTACATAGTTTATTCAGGAAGGTTTACTTTATTATACAGGGTGTCCGCGAACTCTTGTAACAAAAAAAAAAAAAAAAAAAGAGTGGTGATAGTACACAGCAAGATGAATAATATTTACCATAGAACCTAATGTCGCAATAAACTCACAATGACAGAAATACAACATGCAAAGCAGGCCACCACCGTTAGACACTTTCTAAACACGACGTATCCCCAGCGGTGGATTGGGCGTGGTGGACCTGTGGCTTGGCCTCCACGCTCCCCGGACCTAAATCCACCGAAATTCTTCTGGGGGATGCATGAAAGAGTTGGTGTACGAGACGTACAACATGCAAAGCAGGCCACCACCGTTAGACACTTTCTAAACACGACGTATCCCCAGCGGTGGATTGGGCGTGGTGGACCTGTGGCTGGGCCTCCACGCTCCCCGGACCTAAATCCACTGAAATTCTTCTGGGGGATACATGAAAGAGTTGGTGTACGAGACGTACAACATGCAAAGCAGGCCACCACCGTTAGACACTTTCTAAACACGACGTATCCCCAGCGGTGGATTGGGCGTGGTAGACCTGTGGCTTGGCCTCCACGCTCCTCGGACCTAAATCCACCGAAATTCTTCGGGGGGATACATGAAAGAGTTGGTGTACGAGACGTACAACATGCAAAGCAGGCCACCACCGTTAGACACTTTCTAAACACGACGTATCCCCAGCGGTGGATTGGGCGTGGTGGACCTGTGGCTTGGCCTCCACGTTCCCCGGACCTAAATCCACCGAAATTCTTCTGGGGGATACATGAAAGAGTTGGTGTACGAGACGTACAACATGCAAAGCAGGCCACCACCGTTAGACACTTTCTAAACACGACGTATCCCCAGCGGTGGATTGGGCGTGGTGGACCTGTGGCTTGGCCTCCACGCTCCCCGGACCCAAATCCACCGAAATTCTTCTGGGGGATGCATGAAAGAGTTGGTGTACGAGACGTACAACATGCAAAGCAGGCCACCACCGTTAGACACTTTCTAAACACGACGTATCCCCAGCGGTGGACCTGTGGCTTGGCCTCCACGCTCCCCGGACCTAAATCCACCGAAATTCTTCTGGGGGATGCATGAAAGAGTTGGTGTACGAGACGTACAACATGCAAAGCAGGCCACCACCGTTAGACACTTTCTAAACACGACGTATCCCCAGCGGTGGCTTGGGCGTGGTGGACCTGTGGCTTGGCCTCCACGCTCCTCGGACCTAAATTCTTCTGGGGGGATACATGAAAGAGTTGGTGTACGAGACGTCTGTGGACTCCGTCAAAGATCTCGTCGCGCGAATCTCTAATGCTGCGGACAAGATCAGCACCACAACAAGGGTTTTTGAAAGAAGGTGTGCGAGCATCCTTCCTTCACCGGTATCGGCTGTGTGACGAAGCCACGGACGCCACTTTGAACCTCCTTTGCTAATCACCCTTCTTTTTTTTTGTTACAGGGGTTCGCGGGCACCCTAATACAAGGTGCAATATAGAAAACTATTAATGAAAATATTGCTTTTATTATTTTTCTGAATGTTATAAGAAATAATAAAGTAAGAGAATTTGAACGCATTTCTTAAACAAATTTTACACATTGTTAGCAGCACACAAAAAATATTATCCTGGACTAGTCGCAGTAATTACACAAACGAATTATCTTTTACTACATTCTATATCCTTTATCCCGTCAGACGAAAAAGTTTATAATTAGCTAGAACAAAAATATAATTAATTATAAACTATGATTTTTCCCAATTAAGTTTTTCTATTGTAACTAGTATTTAAATTTCGAACCTTTGAAAGTGTATGATAGGAATGTTCATGATAGTGTATAAATGTGTATAATAGGATATGTAAATGATATGAATTTATAAAAACAATCAAGTTAACCCCTAAAATATAATTATATCAATTCTATAGATGATACTTATTTTCATAAGTCGTATTCGAAACTTGTATCTGCATATTTGCAACAAGTGAATGTATTGAAATTGAGTCGAAATTTGGTACTCGAAAATTTCGATTGATCTTCACCCTTATGAAATTCTAGAACACGAATCCACCATATTTAGCGTGACCGCTGTGTGTGTGTTTGAACGTTTGTACATGTGTACATGTGTTTACGTACACGTGTGTGTATCTGTCTGTGTGTCTGGTTGTGCAATGTATGTATCTAATCTAGCTCAAAATCTATTCGACGAAATTTCACAAAATCTAGTAGATAAGTTACTTGTGGGACACTCTGTTGCTGATTAAATGTTGATATTATTCGAAAGAAATAAACCCAATTTTTTTCTTTTGTCTTTCAAAATGGACGGCCAAAACATCAAAATCTGAAAAAAAAAGGCTAATTATAGCTAACATATTGATTAAATCCTTGTTTTAAATGCAATTTTTGATAATGAAGAAAATAAGACCAACTCCTTGAATGAACCGTTCTCGAATTACTGAAGATTTTTGGCATCTTTGCCATTTTAAAATATACGAGTTTGCCAAATAAAAAGGGTAAAGTAGGTATCATTTAAAAAAGGTACCCATGTTATTTAGTTTAATTAAGTTTAGGGCATTATGATAGGAAGTAAGAAAATGAATTTAAGCCTGTAAGGGAAGTCAAGTGCTGCTCACATCAGTTATTTACTTTCCCTACAAATGGTAATGTAAAGCTTAAGTACTGAAATAGGGTCGAAAGTAGGAACTTTTAGTAGGATTTTGATATAAAACTGAAAAAATGAGCTACTTACTTTTCGAAATGGTCCGTAAAATTTTTAACGAAACTAAATTAAATGAATAAATATATTTAAATACATTAATTCAATGCTTATTTTATAAAAAGCTTTGAAAACTAAACAAATAAAACGATTCCCACATTATGATATGGTAAAATATTTTCAAGGTATTGAAGTTTTTATGTAATTTTTGGCGAGTTGTCGTCAGTTCAAAATATGCCAAGTTGCCAAATCAGAAAAAAAAGTATTGTAAAACTGCGAATTAGATGTAATTTCAGAGTTTATCTGTGGTGAGGTGAATTTTACACATAAATACAATAAAAGTTAAACACATAAATACATTAAAGATACTCACCAAATAGTTCCACCCGGCTCAACCGCGTTAATGTATAGTGGGGTCCGATTGGACCAATAGTACATTGCGTTTGTTAAAATAAATAAATAATCACTCCCTTTTTTTTATGGCCACTTAACAATTTATTTACAAAACACATGAAATCTCAATTTAAACATTTAAATAACAAAATAACAATTACAAATAAGTTCCCAATTTACCTAAGCTTGACCTCGGGGTGCACAGTTCATTTAGCATTAATTTGTATATTTATTTATTTTATCCAAACTTGTAATTAACCACTTAATTTTTTTGGAAAACAAAATATAATTTCATTTTTGCAAAATATACCATTTAGCATAAAGATGCCCTTAACACAGTAGATTACATCAAATAAGTTCACACATTCATATAAACATTTTAAAATCAATATATAATTTTCATACCTTCATTACATCAGAATGACATTCACTGAGTGCTGATAGCGATCCCTCTGCACATCGGAATGCGTGGCACGATTAATTGAAGTTTGGTTCATTTATTTGAATAGTTCTTGGAAAACACTACCAGTCTGAGAAACACGGTTGCGTATCATCAGGTGACGAAAATTTTTGCCAAGTATTATTTTGGAGATGGGCACACTGTCCACTTTCCTTCTCCTCCTCTTAACGTCGGCTTAGTCCCAGCGACTCTTGAGTGAGCTGCGTACAGGCTTTGCCAAAGAGATACGATCTGATACTTTTTTTTGTAGAGATTTGTCTGCTGCTTAGAAGCCCGGGATTGATGCTCCACAAACACTCCGTACACGCAGTATTACAGTTACCACGGCTTAAATGCAGCTAAAGGAGCAAAGGTCCTACACCGCGCCGTTTTAGTGGTAGAGCTGGGTTGTACTGCAACCAAACAAAAACAAATGACGATGGGCACACTGTCCACTTTCCTTCTCCTCCTCTTAACGTCGGCTTAGTCCCAGTGGATCTTGTGGGATCTACGTACAGGCTTCACAAAGAGTGGAGATCAGATCCTTTTTTGTAGAGATTGTCTGCTGCTTAGGAGCCCTGGATTGATGCTCCGCAAACATTCCGTACACGCAGTATTACAGTTACCACGACTTAAATGCAGCTAAAGGAGCAAAGGTCCTACACCGCGCCGTTTTGGTGGTAGAGCTGGGTTGTACTGCAACCAACAAAAACATAGCGACATTCTTCCATTTTCTGGTCGCCACCGTCCGAAGAAATGCGCCCTCGCGCTGAGACAGGCTCGGCTCGTCTTGGCTACGAGTCGCCTTTACCGGACTCACTACGTCGGCTCCTAGGCAAAGGCATTTGCCGCCCGAGATCGGGACCGCGGAGGCCGGGTCAGAGATGCATCAAAATGTATGCCGGATCGGACTTCACAAAAACACAAGTGCCACGCACTTGGAGTGCTCTCTTCTCGAGCTCAGAAAAGCAACTGACGATTTTTTTACATTTCTAAAAACTTCAGAATTTTAAAACAAGGGGAACGACAAAAACAGGGAGGAAATCCCCCAACTCCGATTCGCTGTTTCCCAAACGCAATAAAAAGAGGAGGTCCAAAAATGCTTCACACCATTGGTTTTTGAAGCGACGCTCATTTTGTATGCGCTCCACTCAACCACAAGAACCAGAGGGCTTCTAAAAACCGGGTGGTCCAAGGAGCCGGACCCCGACGCGAGCCACACCTGACAGGGCTATAAATTTTCAGAGATTTGTAGCTCAACTTTGACATTTTGCTGCAATTAAATCTCTGAATATTTACAATCCATGTCAGTGCGCATACAACCCAACGGCGCCAAAAAATCCCAATTCTGTCTGTGCAAAGGCCTAGCTATAAACATAAATCAAAAACATTGAATACATTTCAATATATATTACACCTTTCCTTTTTCCCAGGGTTATGTATAAAAATATGTGATCATCATATCACATTATGCATTTCATGAGTTACGTTGTGAATAAAAACACAAATAAATGAATATGAAGAGTAAAAAGGGAATTTCGAATCTGTAGGTAAAGTCGCGTACTGCCCACCTCAAATTTTTAAAAGTATTTAATCTGCGAAAGTCCACATTTTTACTGACTAAAGCCTTTGTGACAGAACTATTTTTATTTTCCAAATTAATCAATTCTAATGCATCTTTGGAATAAAATAAAAATTCGAACAAAGTTCAAACATCAGAATAAAATTAATTTATTAAATTGCTCCAGATCCAGTTTTAATTCTTAAAAAAGTATTTTAAATTATTTTGATATTTTTCAAAATCATGAACACTAGGCAGATGCGGTGGATTGGCTTTAGTTGTTAAAAAACATCATAAATTTGCAGAATGACTTTAGAAACAGTTTGGCCCATGGCCAACAAATATTTCTTTTAAACCTTACTGTATTACAATGTTTTTTTAGCTAGTGTGATGTTTCAAATATTTCATTGTCCTTTGTTTAAACAAAATGTCAGGGTTTTTTTATTTTGTCAAATTTATTAGAAACTAGAAAACAAAAATTACTTTTCAATATTGAGAAGACAATAATTTATTAAATGGTTATATTTATGCCGAAGTGGTGTAATGGGGAAAATTCTTATAATTTTCTTACACCAACTACAGTCAACTCGCGTCCATACGAATCGCTAGGGTGACAGTTTTCTTTATCGAAAATTCGTATTAACGATAGTCATTAAAACCATGGATCTTTGCCAGGGGAACAGAAAATACACTTTTAAATGAATTTTATTATTAGGTTTATTCGTTCTAATGGTGTTGACTTTTAAGTGAATTATTGCGTTTAAAGCGTATTATTTTTTAATTAATTATTTATTTAAATTAAATTAGTGGTATATACACAGATATTGATTTTATTCGTCTCCCAGCGTAGAAACCAGAATCCATTCTCTGATATTAAACTTTTTTTTTACCACCTTCATTACGGAATAGCTAGTAACTATACTGGCAATAAACTTATAATCTGTCACAATGTTAAATACGTCTGGTTACCGACAAAGTCAGCCATCATACCACACAATAGGTTTTAAAACTAAATGAGCCAAAACTGCATGATGCTCAAATGGCTAAGTTCACAGTTACAGAATCCGGTAGGCGTTTTAAAACCTATCGATCGTGAAGGTTAAAATCAATCTTTAGCTTTGAAACTAACTAACTGCGTGGTATGGCTGACATAAATCAGCAACCTTACGAAATTGCCGCACGTAGCAGATTTCCTTATTGCCACTTTAGTTAGTGGATATTCTAGAAGAGTACTAAATAGCACGAAACTAATCCAAGAATACTGTCCAGAATAATCAGAGCGCTATTCCTACCTTCAGGAATGTCACTAAAAGTGAGTTGTTTGACAGTCATTAAGTAATTTGTTTTCGAATTTTTAAACATTCCTTATACGTTTAGAAATAGTTAGGATATACGAGTATTTATCATTTTATCAAAATAGTCATTCTGTCCTACACTCAATATTTTAAGGAAACATTCTGAAAATCTCACTATTCAATGATTCTTTTGTAAATGCGTAGTGTTACTATGTTTTCAAAAGCCCAAACTGGAACAAATATATAATTGGATGATGTCCTACTTTAGTGACGCAATAAAATGACGTCATATTACTTTGAATGCATACATAGCACAGGGTGATTCTCTCGCCAGGAAACACGAACATTCCTTAAAAACTTTTTTATTTTTATATGGTTACCAATGAAATTTTATATGTACTTACTTTCTACGCTGCAAAACAAGGTCTGTCTACAGCATATGTCGGAAACGGATTCCCTCCGGCATCTCCCAGCACCATTGTATGTGACCGGTAGCGTTGTCAAAAAAAAGTTTCATTTTTTTTTGGGGGGGGGGGGGAGCATAACTAAATATTTGGTTTCCCATTTCCCCAAACATCAAACTCCGAACATCAGCGCGTTCCGATGGGATCCTGAGAGAGTAATTCCCTTCAATTAAAGTAAAGTTACTCCAATTAGAGTAATCCCTCCCCCCTTGGCGATGCTACTGTATGCGATTCAGCAAATTGGCGAAGAAACGTGCTAATATGACATCTGTTATTGGCAGCAACTTCCCGCCTTATCGCGTCTTTGAAGGCTTCGATTCCGCTTCGATAGGCGCAAACTTCATCCATGTCAATTTTCATAGGGGATCATACAAAATTCTAAAAGTTAGAGAGAAATGTTTGAGTTCCTAGCGAAAGAATCACCCTGTATAATGAATGTATATAGTGAAAATATTGTAACGGGTCGAAAATTCGAATTCGAGGTTTCGACGTTTCGAGGTTTCGTTTTTTAACCATTCATGAACTCGAATGAAACGTTTTTGAGGTGACAACTGTGTGTATGTGTACATATCCGTGTGTCTTTGAACGCTACATCACACGAATGAATAAAATGTTTTAGGCATAATTTGGTACGATAATTGGGTGAGACCAGAAATAGATTTCACACCAGTTATTGTGAGACAGTTTTATGTACATTATGTATTGTGTCTGAAACGTCAGACAATACCTTCAGCCTCAATGACGCCAGTGTTTACGACACGCTGACCCAAGGGTCAACTAAAATCATAAATTTAGGGGTGTCAAGAGAAGAAGGTCTCGAAGGACTCTTAAGAAAATGTGTAACGACATTGGATGAAAAGGCTGACCAATTGAGATGTAGCTTGTTGTGTCCTGCCAATGAGAGCAAAGGAGGAGTGTCAGTCCTGAGGCAAAAAGAGCCACAATCTAAGACATAAGAACGACGATAAAAAACAGATATAAGGAGAAAAAGACTTACAACATGACACTTAGAAAGATATAGAGATAGAATGACCTAAAAACAATGAGAAGGAACAGACTACTAAAATGACATAAGAACGGAGATACAGAACGAGGATACTTACAGAGAACATAGACTAAGAGAATGACATAAGTACGAGTGTTCGAGCCAGCATATGATCGGCGAATTACGTGCCGGCGAATAACACTTTGAGTTAATTTCAGTAGTATGATCGGCGAAGTACGTGCTGGTGACCAAGCCAAGACAGCCTTGAAGGTATGTGTTCCTCAAATAATACACCAGGTCTTAAATACATTTTAGGTATTTTTAATAATGGTCTCACATTGTCTCTCTTCGCCGAAATAATATGAATAATTGTGTAATGAATTTAATAAGTATGTTATGTTGTTAATAAATGTTTTATTGTTAAAGTTAAAATGGTGCAACCAATTTAGTATTATATTAATTAATATTCTTTTACAGAACTCGCGCGAAAGATAAATAATTGGAGGGTTATCAGCGGCAAACAACGCAATGTATAATTTAATAATGAGTTCCACTATGTACAATTTTACGACCATGTATATATGTGTTGAAAATAATAATCTAAAATATCCAACTTTAAGTTTATTTTTAAAATGTGCACCACAAATAGCAATAATTGAATACTGGAACAATATTGATTTTAAATGCAGTCAAGCATTTGAAAGACTCTCAAATTTCCAAATGAAATTTTGAAAGGGATCATTAAAAAACAGTTTATATAATGTTTAATTAATGATTATTTCATGCGCAAATTTTCGTTTCTTTCTGTAATAGGATTCTATTTTAAAGCCAACGAATGCATTAATAAGTATTTGTTTCACAAGATATTAACAATTTCATCATGATAAGAATTTTGAACATGAGTATAAAAAGTCATTCATTCATTTTGTTTGGATCAATAAGTGGCCAAAATCGCCAAATTTCAATTTACGCGATGTTAATTCAATGCCAACAACAGTGTTGTTGTTGTTGAAACCCAGACCGTCCGACCTACCAGAAAGGTGTAAGGTAACTGTTTGGACGGTGGGGAAGTGCCACCCAATTTAGACCGGAACCCAGTGGGGGAGGCATCCACAGGGACCGTACCCTCCTTCCCCTACCACCAACCTCTCGGAAGGACTTTCGGACCCACACGTTTAACGTGATCGTACTCCGCATGAACACGGCGGCAGTTTTGGCAGTGGCTGGAATCGAACCCGGGCCTACCGAGTGCAACTCCAGCGCGCTAACCAATGGGCTACCGCGCCCGCCAACAACAGTGTGACATGTCTCTTTATCGATACTCACATTTAGCGACTTTATTATAACAACCATATGCTTATCATTCGTAAAGGGATTCGTCTTTTCAAATTAAATAATGAAGAGTTAAATATATTATTAGCATATGAAGATTATTTGATTTTTCATTTTAGGAATCTATTGATTGAAAATAAAACAATCGGTTTTATATAATACCATATTAGTTTCTAATAACAAAAATGGTTTAAAATATATGGACTATAAGGCTTAGAGGATGCTTGCCAGTTTTCTAAATGTCAAGCAAGATTTTCCTGAAATACAAATTAATTGAGTACTTAATAAAATAGTGGTATATGTTAATTACTATAATAAAAAATGCGTCAAATGTTATTATGCAGTTTAACGCTAAAATCCTTATGCGGTGAATTGTGTACCAATATTTCGCTCTGAAAAAAAATAAAAAATCATTGCATTATGCACGAAAGCTGCCAACATCAGATTTTTAGTGATACTATGATTGACGCCAAACTTATAATGTGCGCAAATATTTTGATCGTCAACTATGCTAACACTTCTGACTATTCCGTGACACTTCTGACAATTTCGTGACACTTATAACGACAAAAAAATAAATAAATAAAGATAAATAAACAAAATCGTCTGCAATATCAACACATTTGACAATATCATTTACCGAAAAGGCAATTAAATTCTTTTGCTAAGTAACACAATGGAATTTTCTTCATTCAAAGTTGCAGACAACGTGTTCTGCCTAATATTATTTCTATGGGAGGGCTATGTTTTTTAATATCTCGACAACACCTACGCCAAGAAGCACCGAATACCGGCGTTGTGTTACCTACAGAAATTTAAGGAATAAGTATACGAAATCTAAAAACAAGTCCGTCAAATACTGTATTTCTAAGCGAAACAGTAAGATTAAATTATACATATATAGTGTGTTGTAAAGAATGTAAAACATATTTTTCAAATCTTCTCGGCTCTCGCTCAGACATATGGAGATTTCAGAATATATTTAGTTGATTTAAAATGTTCTCTGCTGAGTCACGTGATTTAGCTCGAAGCGAAGGCAGAATTCCCGCGCATGCTCAGACATATGAAGAATATTCTAAAAAACATTAACATGATTTAAAATGCATCGGTAGAACTTCAAATACTAATCAAACATTTCACCTGGGAAAGAAAAGTGTATGAAAACGTTTAACATTTTTTATTTTTAACATTTTAACATTTCTGTCACGAATACTGCTTTAACGAAATCTGATAAAAAAAAAAAAAAAAGATGAAAAACCTACATCGATATTCCCAGTACAAGAAATAAATAAATAAATAAAATAAAAATGGCGAAATAAAATCCAACTATCTCAATCACCAATGTTACAAATATCGAATTCAATCTGGAAAATTTCTACTTCGTGCTTCGAGTCTTTTATTAGACGCAGTCATTCTCAAAAAAGTCCCATTGGAGACCAAGCATTATAATAGTGCTACGAGAAAAGAATCTATACTGAAAATTGGAATCGATTGAAATAGAATCGAAAGCTACTAAAATAAGTTGCACGAAGGTTAAAGCCACTTATTCATCTTTCAAACCTCAAGAGAAAATGAAATCCCACGTGGTCAACGAAATGACATTTTTGCTACATTTTAACAAACGGATTTTACCGGTTACACGCGGGCCAACATGGAATAAGGACTTCGGTCAATATTTTTAAAATGTGGGGTATCCTTTAATTAGTAAATGGTTTCAGGTTTATAAGAGAACAGATCATACAATTTATAATTTCATCACTTAAAAATGAAAATTATATAGTTAGGGGAGAAAGGACAAATCGAATTTTGCTAACTACTATTACAAGTGAATAAAATGTGACAATTCACTAAGGTATGTGGAACAAAAGTGACAAATTCGATGTGGGCAGCACATGACTTTATTTATATAATGCAATGAATTTACTTCTTTCACAGTGAAAAAATGATGAAAAGATTCAGTGCACAGTGTTTGTAACTTTAAATTGTACATTTGTCGCGTTTCTGGATGACAACATGTAAAAGTATTTCGTACTCAATTAACTTATATTTCACGCAACTCTAAATTAACAATTATCAATATTTATAGCGTCCTCAATAAGCAATATATATTCCATATATAAAATTATTTAAATAATATATTCATCAATTAAGTGTCATTTCTGTTATCTTAGCGTTTTTTTTTTTTTTTTTTTTTTTGCAATTTTGACGATAGTTTTGTCAATCTGGGTTAAATATAGCCAAGTTGGCGATATTTCTCTAGATTATTCGGCAAGTTCACCAAATGTATCATCAAGTATTACAAACAAGCGGAGAGAAGAGCAACCAATTGGTCAATAATACCCCGTTCCAATTGGTTAATAATATATAAGTATAATTTATTGTCATAACAACTGAATTATAACCCAGTCTTTTGTTTGTGTTATAAACACAATCTTTAACAATTTACAGACAACAATCGTGGCCATATAATTACAAGAAACCTCATCACCATAACGGTCCCACCCTAAAAGCGATACTTAGCTTGGCCTCTAAATACAGACAACTAACTCTTTTATTCAGAAAAAATAAAATTCTTCAAATACTTACAATCGATCTCGATAAATGCATTTATAAATTATCAAGTAAATATAACTGTCGAATAGAAGCATTCAAAAGTTGTCAAGTACAAATCACCTGGCATTTTAAATATCTGATCAATCAAATATATTTACCTTCTTCTAAATATAGTTGTAAAAAAATTGTCAATGAGATAAATCTTATACAAGAAAATTTATAATTACATATTTAGATAAAGCAGCCAGTAACTGTGCATTTATTTGCAAAAAATTTTATTTGGAAGAACTAAATAATCAGATCACAACATCAGTATCTTAACCACCCATCAAGCATAGTCAAACTGTTATCAGTAAGCAAATTACAGCCTTCTGCAAAATTTCTCAAACTAAAACATAATCTAAATTATCCATATATGGTCCTTATACCAAAATTCCATAAATATCCTATTACATTTATAACAGTCACTATTGCTATAATACATATAATAATATATATGCTAATGCCGCTGATAAGATAATATAATAAACTAATGGAGCTGATAAAATACTACTTTTTATTCTAAATCAACTTTATGTACATTTTATTGAACAACGAATTCATATCGTAAATAACAGCTTTGAACTCATGGAAAAATTAAACAAACTTTAACATATTTCTGGATATGAAATTAAAACATATGATTTTAAAGACCTCTTTAATAACATTGACATCCATGATTTATATAAAGCCATAATAGATTTATATGAAATATATGCTAATCATCATCCCCTAACTATACCAAAATTTAAAATATTATTAAAATTTATCCTTTATAACCGGTATTTATTCCAAGGTACTTCCATTTACAAATTAAAACAGGCTACAAATTACCAACAAATGACAAATCTCACAGATTCAATAGTCATTTTATTTTAAAATCATCCTACAGAAGTAAAAACAATAGCCAAAGTGCTTTCGAACATTTTACATGTTCATTCTCAGTGGCAGTATAATTAGAAATGATGCCAATGTGCTTAAGTACACTTCAATACTGTCAAGAAATACTATAATTTTGACCCTGTCAGGGTCAAAATTATATAATTAATTTAGGACCTGAACAGGGTCAAAATTATATAATTTCGACCATGTTCAAGTCCTAAGTTATGCTTAGCGGCTCGTTCTCGATTCCCTGCATGTTAAGCCGTTGAATAGCTACATTGATTTAAAATTATTGTGTTTTTTAAAAATCATATATTTTTAAGCCTTTTTGGAGTATTTGCTCTTGAGATTTTGTATAAATTATAATCTGACTCATAACCCACCTTTTTGTATAACTGACAATTTCATGATATGCAAATTTTTCTTGACAGTATTGAAGTGTATTTAAAAGCACGTTGGCATCATTTCTAATTGTACTGTCACTGAGGATGGGCATGTAAAATGTTCGAAAGCGCTTTGGCTATTATTTTTACGACTGTAGGATGATTTTAAAATAAAATGACTATTGGATCTGTGAGATTTGTCATTTGTTGGTAATTTGTATTTGAAATTGTGACGAGTCGCCACTCTTAGCATAACACAGGGTATTTCACAGGGAGGAATCTCATCAATAATTTTGGCTAATTTATATCTATATTTTTATGAAATTGAGCACACCTTCAATAATCTCATGTGCCGTTTTAAAATGACTTAATTACTATAAAAACATCAATAACTGCACTAACATTTAATTTCTATCTTCATAATTTACAACTTTTTGAACAGGTTTACTTTTAACACTGCATCAACTGACTCCCTTGCTGTTGGTTCCAACAGCAGATAATTTAGTGTTTAAAATATATGGCAAAACCGCTTCATACATTTTTAATGTAAACAAACTTCAAATTTATTCATCAAACCTTTCTAAAATCGGTTTTTAAAAATATCATTAATAATCTATATAAATAAAATTGAAAATCTGTCTGTCTGTCTGTCTGTCTGTCTGTCTGTCCCATCATCACGGGAGAACGGCTGAACCGAATTTGATGAAATTTTGTGGGTAACCCAGAAATAGCCCCACTTAAAATTTAGTCTATAGTTGGAATTTCTACGACCAATGGTTCTCGAGATATTAGTAAAAAACCAAACTTTCGTTTGTCTCATCATCACGAGAGAACGGATGAACCGAATTTAATGAAATTTTGTGGGTGACCTTGAAATAGCCCCCCATAAATTTTGCCCAACTTTCAAGTTTCTAAGACCAGGGGTTGTCGAGATATTATTGAAAAACGGAACTTTTTTTATAGGAGTTCTACTCTCCAACTCCGTGGTTTATCCAAACGGAAAGGATAAAAATCGTTTGTTTAAAGCGTCAAAGGCAATTAAAACTTTATTTTTGAGTTTGATGCAGGATTTCTGCATTAAATAGTCACTATCTGAAAGCATGAATTGTTTGAAACATGAATTTAAATGGAAAAATCTACCTCCATGTTTTTACATGTATTAACCTCCATGTATTTCACAAGCTTTTAAACAACGATTAGAAGTATAAAGAAATTAAAATGGTTATTTAATTTCGCATTTTATGAGGAAGATTCTATCTTATATCATGCTTCTCGGCAAAGGAAAGGAATTAAATGTGTTTGTTAATGATTATTATTATTTTTTCTATTTGTATAATAAATAAATGGATGTAAAAATATATTTTATAAATGAACGGTTTGATTGTTCTTTTAATTATATATATTGCGGACTGCGTACATTATTTTTATTTATTTTAGCAAAGAGGTTTCAAGCTCATATATTGTGTTTAGCTAATAAACTCATAATAAATGAACGGTTTGATTGTTCTTTTAATTATATATATTGCGAACTGCGTACATCACACTTTTATTTATTTTAGCAAAGAGGTTTCAAAGCTCATATATTGTGTTTAGCTAATAAACTCATATATTGTGTTTACCCAATAAATTCATTTAGTCGATTGTTGAAGCAGAAAAAGAGTAGAACGGATGTATGTATCTTCTAATACAATTTTAGTGTTTTCATTTAGTATATATACAGACGGGATATGGATATTTTATTCTTCAAATCTGCAAATTTAGAGCTACGAATTTAGCGGAATATCTCTAAATAACTTGGTAACTTTTCTTAAACTTTACCAAATTAGAGGAAATATCTCCAAATTGATAAAAATGATCCAAATCAATGAAATTAAATTTGTTTTTTTAGAATAGAGTACTGAAATGATGTTTCTGTAGCATTTGTCGGTCATTCCATCCATCCTACTTAGTAACACATTTAACTAATTTTTTTAATATCACTAAATTGATAAAAATATTTGTAAATCCATAAAAATATCATGGAGACAAAAATGTCGCCAAACCTTCCATGGAGATCACATTATTCAGACGACATGATTTCCATCAATTTATTTGAAGCAGATGATATCATGTCGCTTAGCAACGGATCCAATGTGTTATGTGTCATACGATTTTTATTAAATCTAATAAAAATATGTAAATAAAATAAATTTCATTGACATTGCATTTTTGACTGGATAATATCAATTACGGTCTTCAGGTTTAAACATCATTATTATTGATATTTCGGGGACAGTTGATTCAGGAATTATTGATATTTTCAAATTATTATGCTATTGTTTCATTATGACGAAAATTGTTGAAACTCATATATAGTACGTTGTACAAGTAATCTTCTACAAATGCACTGGTATATCTTCTAATCTACGAGAATATAAGTAGTACAGGTATATTGGCAAAATTTTTATATATATTGGCATATATTGGAATCAATTACGACCTTCAGGTATTAAGATTACGGGGATTTTTGATACTTTCAATTTATTACGTCAACATTTTTATTTTGGTAAATATTTTTAAGACTCATATTACAATATGTTTAAGCTTCTACTAACACACTGGCATATTTTCTAATTTGCGACAATATAAGTAGTACGTGGTTGCATATATTGATTCAATTCTTTTTTTTTTTGTGTGTGAATTTGTTTACAAAAGGGGCCAGGATATTTTATTCTTCAGATTTGCCCGTGAAGATAATTTTGCATAGTGAGAACAGATATTCTTAAACTTCTCTTTATGAGCAATAAATTTAATATTTTATTAGAATTTGCACATGATTGCGAATTATAAGTTTTTTTATATTATATACTCCGTACGAAGGACGGGTATGCTGCTAGTCAATTAATAAGAGTTAAAAAGTTTAGTTATCCTTGTTGATTGATTATTTGCAAAATTTAATCAAAACAACATTAAGAAATCAATATCCACTACATCTAAGTATTTACTTTATAAAAACCAACTTCAAAACCAGACTCACATTAAAGAAACTCATTGCCACCTTAGTCTCATTAGCTTCTCAATAAGTGAAAGGACATTCTTCCTACCAGTTACCCCTTTCTGAATACACCCCATCTCTATTATTTTATTACTTTCCTTATATACATAATGTATAAGGAAAGTATTGTGACGGGGTCGAAAATTCTAATTCGAGTTTTCGACGGGAGAACACGTTTCAAGCATCCCTGATCACGAATTAAACATTTTTGAAGTGATGTCTGTGTGTGTGTGCGTGTGTTAGTGAGTCTGAGGAGACAATAACTGACGAACGAATGGACCGATTCGAACGAAATTTGGTACAAAAATCACAATCCGTAAACACTGGAAGCCTATTGTTTTTATACGCAATCGAATGTTCAGAACCCCCCTAAATTTTCGAGTGAAATTTTGAAAAAATCGTCAAAAAGTCAAAACCTCTAATAAAGTTACGCAAATAGATATTTCTTATGTAATTTTTCATTAGAAAATGATTGACATAAATTTTAGAACGCTAACATGAACCGTTCTTGCGATATTGCACATTTTTCAAAAAATTTATCAAAAAATCATATAAAATAAAAAAGAAATATTTCCTATTGAGAAAAATGTTCACTTTTCATATGTAATACCATTCGATAAATGTGTGACATCATTTTTGTGGATCTAGCTCGTTCCATTCATGGAAAAAGGTACTTTGAGTAATACTTTTGTATTTGAACGCCAATAGTCATTTATCTGCTGTAAGAATAACTTATTTCTCCGTCCATAACGCTTTGCGAGATTTCGGCGACGAATTTGGTGTGGATGTCGCCAATTTGGCGACTTTTTTCAATGTTGCTAAATTAACGAAAAACTCGCCAAATGGATAAAAATGACTCTAAATCAATGAAAATGACTACTCATTGACGAAAATTCAATATCTTGGAAAGAATATAAATATCTTCTATAATAATAATCTATTTTTTTTACTAAAAAGTAGTAAATTTATTGCATTATATAAGGAAAGTCATGTGCTGCCCACATCAGATTTTTTTTTACATTTTTCATATTTAATTGATTTGATAGTTTTAGAATTTACTTTTTAAAGATACCAATTTTTCTACATTTTTGAGTCATTTCTGCCACTTTTCTTCTATTTTACTTTCTGATGCTTGAACACGTTTTTTGATTCCATGTTGCCTCCTTCGACAATCACCATTTCTTTTGTCACATCTTTGTGTCTCTGAGCTGGAGGATTGCAAGTCCTTACAACTCCATTCCAACAACCGGTAAATAATTCATAATTTTGCTAATTTTATGCTTCTGTATGCAAGTTTAATTTACTCTATTGCTTTATTCTTTAATTTTTGCGATTGTAATCTATATTCATTCTTACTTGATTCCTTTTTATAATCCCTTATCTACGTTTGACCATCTGTCTGTTTTCTGTAATAATAATTACAGCATGCAGACAGAAACGCAGCTCTTTTTTGGTATTTCCGTGTTAGGAATGGCCTTTGAGAACGTCTATGATCACAGTAATACTCTTTTTGGGTTTTTTCTTCTCATTTTCTCACTTTCACTTTTCAGTGTGATTCTGTCTTAAATTTCCACAATTTTTGTGGTAATGATACTGACTTTACACCTTATTACTTTTTCTAATGGTTTTTATTCTACTATTTACATTCTATTACCAATCCACACTGTGAGTTATGGCAGGTGAAAGGGCTTTGGTTATGTATTTTGTTGATCAAAAACATTTTCTATCACGCAGCACTGAGTTACTCCTTTTTGTATCACGTTTAGTATATTGGTCGGAAATGTCACGGCAGAGCATTAAAATATGTGGCCATTGACTTAGAGGTTAATTGATCAATCAGCAATTTAGCCATTTTATCCAACACAAAACTACCTTTGAATTTGATAGGGAATGAGTAAGTATTTGATAATATAACAAGCAAAATAAATTATTATACTATATATATATGTGTGTGTGTGGCAATAAATATCCTTTATTAAGGAATATTTATTGCCAAGATGATAAAACATGCAAATTAATATACTTATGGATATTACTCAACAATTCTGTGTTTAAATAAAATATTAAAACACATTGCGATTAAATTTCCTGGCGGGTTTCGTGATGATATCGATGTTGAGGAAACTTAATATATTGTGTGTGAAGCATTTCGTGCTTACAGGTATGACTAGCAAACTTTTTACAAAATTCGCTGTTTTCTAAATATTTATATAACATTTGGTAATTATTTCAAATTTTGCGCTAAGTAGTTGAGTAATTTGTGAGATATTAAAATCTTTTTTGTTTCTTCTCTTAAATTTCTTCTCTTTTTGCATTTTCCTTATGAAATTGCAAGAATTCAATTTTTCCTTTACTTCGATATGTATACAGAGTATTTTTTAAACGACAAGTATATATTAAGGAAATAAAAACGTCCAATTGTTAAATAAATGTTCTTTTATCATAAAGGAAATGTTTTATTTTGCATCATATCAATAGTTCTTTGCTGAAAATAAGGCTGGCAATGACACTTAAAAGTTTTTCACTTTTTAGGAGACACCAGCAGCAAACAGTTGTAGATAAGCAACACCAATTTAATCCCATCGGAAAAAATTGCTAATTGCCATTAATCGCAGCTGTTAAGTAGGGTGTCATCAATCTTAAAGTAGTATGACATAGACTGGGGCAAAACGTGAACTTAAAAGGCAATTTTTTTGTATATTTGAATTTGATTACCAGTTAGTTGCCTTTAATGGCGTTTTAGGGAAGATCTGCTTAGAAACAGTGCACACTTCTTCTACCTTCGTATCATTAGTATGACGTTTAAAAAGTAGTAGTGGACAAACAAAAACTGTATCACTTGTGATAAAGTATTTTGGCCATATGCGAATGCAGTTAACAGTGCATCCCAATTGTAAAAGTGTGATAGAACGAACTTGGGCAGCAGTATATCCAGAACCCAGTCATTCAGAATCCAGTCGGATGGTCTGGATCGAAAGAAAGAAAGTGTAACCAGAAACGTAAGCTTCTGGTTGAATTTGTGTAACCATAAGGATACAAAAGCATTTACAAAGAGAAAGTGTAACCGTTGTCGAAGCGAAAGTATTACTATTTACAAAGCCAAAGTGTAACTAGAAGCATTCAAGAGCATTTACAAAGTAATCGTGGTGCTATTGCAATTATTAGGATCCTTGCACCTTTTATTACTATTCATCACGTAATATCCGAGAAGTGCAATGGCAGCAAGAAAACTTGCTAACTGCGAGAATAATTTCAAAAGTCTAATAATTTCCACGATTTATTTTTTATAAATGGAAATTTAGAATTTCTGTTTTGTAGCAACGTAAAGAAATTTTCCGTAGAAACTATTAGTATATTTCTGTCCTAAGGTAACTTCCTTTTTAGGACACGCCCGGTAAGAGCGCGAAAAAGAATAAGGCCGTGAGTATAAACAAACATTAATTTATTTACACTATATAAATATTTACAAGAATTTGATTTAAAATATTTAAAAGACAACTTCCCATATTCCAAATGGGATGAATACCAATTTAAGATAAGCAAATAAACAAACACAAAAGTTTATGTAGTCTCATAGACTAAAATGTGAAAGATGGTAATCTATCATGAAAACAACTGACTTTTACTATTAAATAATTTATTTGGAATTAACAAGTAGATATTTTAATTGGCGTTACTTAGTATTTATTTTATTGGAGAGGGAGAGAGAGACAAAAGATACTAATCAGGCACAGGCCTTTAAATGTGGCACTCACCGACATCATTTGCAATTCAACAGCTTGCTTCTCTCTTTTCAGAGGACCATGATGGGGAGACGTCTTTCTTTATCGCCACCCAGTTCCTTCTCCTCGCTCCTTTTTTTAAATTCTGAAAAACTCTCTCTCTCCAAGATTTTAAAACACGCCCCTGAGGCGCACACAATTATCTTATTGGATTCTGGGTCTTAACCCCTTGACCCCAAAGCATCGCCATTGGCTTTAGGCCTTCCAGCAACAAAAAGCCCCTTCTCCAGCCCCTGCGAAACTGATCTTCTTTCGGGCACTAATTCAAAGCAGGCCGAAATCCCTATGACCCATCCGAAAAGGACGCACACTACACCCTTTCGGTAAAAATAAGATCCACAGAATACTAACCGACTTCCCGTTTCCAATTCCGAGAGCAAGCAGCTGGCCAAACGAAATGGCTGACCCCCAAAATAAATATGTAACCTCTAGGTCGCACTCCCGAAAATATTGGCTCATGGGTTTACCATGCGACAATTTCCAATGGCGTCACCAAAGGGGCGGTTTTAGGGGGGGGGGGGATCAAAAACCTCACCACAAACACATGCCGCTCCAGTATTGAAATTGTACGTAGTAGACAATGTACGTTGTAGCAATGTTTCTTTAAAAAACTGTTCAGTAAAACCTTCCAAAACGGACACCTCTATTTAATGGTCATTATTTTTAATTTTCCAATCCAAAAATATATCCTGTTCTGTGCATACATCTAGAAATCGCAGATCCTTCCAATAATGAATAATGATTCTGGTAGTTAAAAGCGCATTTGATAAACATGTTTTGATTGCGTAAAAACGCACTTCAATCATACATTTAAAAATCTGCTGTGGGCGGCACATGACTTTTCCTTCAGACTCAAATTAATTTTCTCATTTTCTTCCATAATTCATTAAACTGGATTTAGTTGCACAAAATAACATCCATAATTACTTGAAATGACACTGAATTTGCAAAATTCAATTTTCGTTTTCATTTGGTAACGGGGCGTAATTTCAAAGGTGACGTAGCAAATGCTAAAAAATTAAAATATCTCGTGAACGGCTAGTCCTAAAGTAATGGAGCTAGTCCCATTCTTTTCATCGTCAAAATTACATATAAAACAAGCATTAATTGATACATTTGAGCATAAGTAGTCTTTTATTTTAGATTTTTACGAACCTTTTCGTAAAAATCTAAAAGGCAGGTTATTTTTTGCCAAATCATACCAAAATCTAATCAACACCAGCGTGACCCGCAAGTGACTTATATATCAAAATTTGTGAAATTTAGTCAATTAGTTTTTTAGCTAGAGCAGATATATAACTATTTTCACGGGCCATTTCTCAAAAAAGATCAGGTTCTTTTAACCCGAAACGTACCAAAATCTAAACAGCAACAGGGTATCCCACAAGTGATATAGTATGTTGTTGTTGAGACCCAGACCGTCCGACCTACCAGAAAGGTGTAAGGTAACTGTATGGACGGCCGGGAAGTGCCACCCAATTTAGACCGGAACCCAGTGGGGGAGGCATCCACAGGGACCGTACCCTCCTTCCCCTACCACCAACCTCTCGGAAGGACTTACGGACCCACATGTTTAACGTGATCGTACTCCGCATGAACACGGCGGCATTTGTGGTAGCGTGCAAATCTAGCGCGCAAACCACGGGGATACCGCACCCGAGATGGCCAACAGCACGCGGTGTTCCGAGGTGGTCACCCACCAAGTACTAACCGCGCCCGATGCTGCTTGACTTCGGTGATCTAACGAGAACCGGTGTTTTCAGCACGGTACGGCCGTTGGCCCAAGTGATATAGTATGTATAAAATTTTATGAAATTTGGTTAATTAGTTTTTGAGTTGGACTGGATACACACATTGTACAGACAGACACACAAATGTCACGCTAAAAATAGTTTTTTTTTGTGTGTGTGTGTTCTATTCTAGGGGTTCCAAAACGTGTAGATCCGTCGAAAACTCGAGTTACTATTTTCGACACGATTCTAATACTTTCCCTGTACATTACAATGTATTGTATGAAAAGTAAAAAATGCACTTCACTTACAATTCTACTGCTAATGAAACAAAAAGAAAAATAGAAATATTCCTTGATTGGTCATTTTCAGAATAATTACGGAAATTTCCTTAATTAGTGTAACACGATCCAGATAAAGACTTATAAATAGTATATAAAGTAAAGATAAATAGTATATAAAGACTTCATAACAACTTTCAGACTCATTCTGAGTCTGAACGTTGTTATGAAGTTTTTTAGCAGAACCTGTCATAAATGTTTAATAAACTCTGAAGTATGCTTTAATACCTGTCGAACAAAAATCATAAATCCCACTTTTTCACACATAAAAACATATAATCGACTTACTGTAATAACACGTACAAATATAATATACAAAACTTCGTCTTGGACTTTCTAACTTCACGTTTAAAAGTCCCATAATTAAAAAAACAAAAAAAATGATTAATATTTTTCATAATAAAATTTAAGGGTTTGAAAGTTCACAAATAAACAAATTACATTTTGTCGAAATGACATTTGGAGAATTGAGAACTATATTTTATTTTATTTTATTTTTTGTTGCAAACCCCGAAAAATTTTTCTACCCATGCCACTGTATACCGTACATGTTTTTATTTATCCATATTTCAATCTTACAGGAGACGTTCAAACGAATATCGAAAACCAACTGTAAAGTGATAATAAATTGTAATGCATAGGGAAATATAAGAAAAGAGGGCATTTTTGTAGAAATATTATACATTTTCCACTTCACTCCGTTGATTCTAAATCTCTGGTAATGAAATTCGTGTTTTAGCTCCTGCTAGTATTTGTAGTGCTGCCATCTATTAACAAATTTTAAAACAAATTGAGAAAATAATTTCTACTCCAATAAAGTAATATTTATAAGCATATATTCTTAAACGACAGACTGTAATAGGTTATTTTCTTTCATCAAGATTAATAAAATATTTAAAACTCTTTTAGGTGATCCGAAAGAAAAAGTTACTTTTAAAAATTTAGACTTGTGATGGTTAATTTGGTGTAAAGAACTGAAATTTTTTGTATGATATCTTATAAAAATTGTGGTCTCTTAAAGAATTCAAAGGTTTATTTTTTCTAAAGCAAACAGATATTACTATATTCTAAAGTAAAGTCTAAATTCGTGTGGCAAATATTTTGCTAAAATTTATAATCATGTATCATTTTGGGTACGCTATTTCAGTTGCCCCCACTTTCTCTTTCTTTTTATTTCGGGCAAATATCGGTTAAATTTAGCTGATCAAAGGGTTAAAATTATCTCAGTGAGTATGGAGAGTCTGTTTACTCTCGAAATTTGATGGTTTTACATGTTTTAAGAACAGCCGAAAGCAAACCAACCATTCATTGAATGGTGTCTGTGTGACAATATTCAGGCACGATATCAACTGAACAAATTAGCTGAAATGAATGGGAAACCATTGTCTACGGATTGTGCAAGGATGACCAGATGAGACGTTTATTTTTTGCTTGTATGCAATGCCACGTTATAAGGCAAAAGTCACGCAACATTAATGCTCTTTTATTACGAAACTAGACCATGCTTTAGAGCTACTTTTATTTTATCATTCTATTCTATAGAGCAAGTATTTTCCCTTAAAACATTCGAATTTGATATTTTTGCGGATAAGCGCGTTTCAATATCACCATGGGCGTATTATTTCCAGGAAAGGGGGGGGGGGTCTAAAATTGATTGCATTAAAAATTTAGAGATTGCTATCAACCTTGAAATATGTACTGTTACAAAGTAAATTTGAACAGATGGGATGCGTATCACATTTTAAAAATTAGTGTGTATATAGCACTTCTAAAAATTAGTATGCACCAATTTTTAAAAATTCGTATATACCACTTTTTAAAAAATATCCCTCTGTTATAATAAAATTCTAACCTTTATATAGATATCAACTGCAGTATGCCACCAAAGTGCCTGAAGTGTACACAAGATCATTTCACACGGGACTGCCAGAGACCCAGGACAGAGAAGGCAACGTGTGCAAATTGTAATGGAGACCATCCAGCGAACTTCAGGCAATGCCCGAAGAACCCCTGGAACAGAGGAAAGGCACCGGAGTATGCCCCCCCTCCCCCAAAAAATCAGATACCACCTTGGAGGCAAAAGGCCCTCGGACTAAACCCCCAGGCACCCCCTCAGAGCTCCTCGCACATAGTGCCACAGGAAAAAAGACACCAACCTTCAGCACCTACCAGATCGGTGCAAGAGCAGGCCCCCAAATCATCGACCTCCAGAGAATTGACCCTGGAGGAAGTAAGAGCAGCTACAGCTGCCATTAAAAAGAGATCGGAAATAGAAAAAGCCAGACAGGCAAAGGAGGCAAAGGATAGGCTTGACATTAAGGTTGAGGATTGGAAACAAAATAAACGAGTCAGGGATGAAGAGATCGCGCAAACCCAGCCGTTAGTTAAAACGAGTGAAAAAAAGCAAAAAACTATCGAGTTCCAAAAGGACACTCACAAAAAAGTGCAAACCGCGGTTGAGGCTGAGGAAATGGAAGCTGAGACTGAACCGACTGATAAATCTGATGCTGAAAAGATGGAGGATATCATCAACCTCATCAGAGGATTTATTAGCATGTTCAATCTAGACGACATAAAACATCTGATGATGCAGTTCGCAGAGTTAGTACAAAAAAAGAGCGATCCTATGGTAATGGTCTTTGAGGCCCTTAAAATAATCGCGGACTTTAAAAATAACAGTGAGAATCAAACCCGTCATGGCTAGGTCCCAAAAAGAATCCTTAAAAATAATATTTTGGAATGCGAACGGCATATCTCCAAGAATAAATGAACTTAGGAACTATGTAAATGAAAATGACGTAGACGCCTTATTAACTCAGGAAACTAAAGTTAGAGAAAGTAAAAAACTAAACATAGCCAACTATATATGCTATCATAATCTTAGCTCAAATACTAATGCTAGAACGCCCCATGGAGGAACAGCAGTATACATTAAAAGAAATATTCCCCACGAGGAACTAAACAACATAAATCTTCAAAGTATAGAAAATACTAGTATAAAAATTAAAATTAATAATACTAGCCCGTTTATCCTAACCTCAACATATGTCAAAAATATGAGTAGAGTAGATGTAGCTGCGCAACTGGAACTGCTTTTCGCGCGATATCCAAACACTATACTCGCAGGCGACTTCAACGCGCACCACCGAGCGTGGGGCTGTAGGAGAGCCAATTCACGCGGTACACAGATACACAGACTGCTGAACACGACAAACACTAACATTATTGTACCGTCGACATCAACCTGCTTCTCAGGCGCCAACGGCTCATTTATAGACTTTGTCCTAACGCGAAACATAGATTACGCTCACACTATTAGTACCTTGGATGAATTCGACTCGGATCATCTGCCGGTACTGGTGACATTCGACCTGAACACACCTCTTCCAGCCTCTTTGGGACAAGAGAGGGTCAACTGGGAAGTATTCAAAAGAGCACTCTTCGAGCCGCACTTATCAGTACCTAACATAATGAGCACGGCAGATATTGACTCTGCCACGCACACACTCACAACAGAAATCAAGAGAGCAATTGCCTCTGCCACAACACATCGTGAGTCTCCAAAAATGCCCACACTTTCCCTTCATGTCAAACAATTAGTCAGGCAAAGAAACAGAATACGTAAGACATGGCAGACTAACAGAGACCCCGCCCTTAAAAGGGAGCTTAACAGACTCACGTGCAAAGTCAGGGAAAAAATTGTCGCAGAAAAGCAGCAACAGTATAAAGAACTAATCGAATCCCTTAGCCCAAAAGACGTATTGCTCTGGCAATTCACAAAAAGACTCAGGAAACCTCAAATTAAGCTCCCGCCACTAATCCATGGTGCTAAAATCGCGTACTCAGACGAGGAAAAAGCCGAGGCGCTCGCAAGCCATTATGAAAAACAATTCCAACCAAACCACGATCTAATGTGTCAGGACACCCTAAGAATGGTCAGACAAACTTTAAATAATTTCAGGAATTCCCCGGTAACGGCTGAGATTAGCCCAGCCACCCCGCAGGAGATAGTAGAAATCATTAAAAATCTCAAAAACCGTAAAAGCCCAGGGCACGACAAAATCAGAAATATTGCGGTTAAAAACCTACCCTTAAACGTAATATGTTACTTGACAATCTTAATAAATAAAATATTAAAACTAAACTATTTTCCCAAAGAATGGAAGGAAGCGATAATTATAGCAATCCATAAGCCTGGTCAGGATGCCACAATTCCAGCCAACTATAGACCAATTAGCTTGCTACCGACACTTAGTAAAATTACTGAGAAAATTATTCTTAAGAGACTGAACACGCACCTTAGTGAGAATGACATTATCATTCCGGAGCAGTTTGGATTTCGGCCAAAGCACTCCACCACTCATCAATTGCTGAGAGTGGTAGAGTACATATCTTCTGGTCTCAATAACAAGACACCCACAGCTGCGATTTTTCTGGACATACAAAAAGCCTTTGATAAAGTATGGCACTGTGGATTAGCGTACAAATTGATCACTTTAAAAGTCCCTGACGCTATTGTCAAACTTTTAATCTCATACTTAAATAACAGACACTTTCAAGTCAGAGTAGGAGGTAACTTATCTACACCCAAGCTCATTAAAAGTAGTGTACCGCAAGGTTCTATCCTGGGCCCGACACTCTTTAACATATACCTGAACGACATCCCTAGGACTCCAAACACAGAGCTGGCACTCTATGCAGACGACAGTGCGATACTTGCAAAACACCCCTATGTCTCAGTAATGCACAGACAGCTACAACAACACTTAGACATACTCCAAACTTGGCTGGAAAAATGGCGAATAAAATTAAACCCCAATAAATGTCATTGGATTTATTTCTCAAGAAAACGTAAACCTCCGCCGCCTCTGTACATAAACAACCATGCCCTAAAAGCGGAAAAATCTACTAAATACCTAGGTGTAACGATAGATTCCCACCTAACCTGGAAACAGCACGTAACGAACTTAATCAAAAAAGCGTATATGGCCACAGGAGCCTTATACCCAATGATAGGAAACGGAAATCTAAGTTATCAAAATAAACTCCTAATTTATAAATCGGTCATCCGCCCGGGAATGCTGTATGCAGCACCCGTATGGGGATATGCCTGTAAAACTACAATAGACCTCCTAGAGACAAAACAAAACAAAATCCTACGGATTATCAGGAAAGCTCCCAGGTACTTAAGAAACTCGGTAATTAGGAATGACTTCAAAATAAAAACTGTTAGAGCCCAAATTAAAAAGCTAGCGCTTAAATTTTACAGAAATTTGCCATCCGTTCCAAACGAACTGTTATTCAATCTGCATGACTATGATCATCGCAAGGCCACAACTCGTAAGAGACCCCGCGCTGTTCTAAACATCGATAATCGGAATTAAATGATCCCACCTCAAACATCTGATTTTAAAATAAAACTCGCGACTATTATTTTATATAAAAAAAAAAAAAAAAATATTCTAAACACTAAACTGCCAAAACGCTAGGTAACCCTTAGATCTGCATCAACCCCCCAAACTGCTTAAACTCTAAATGTGCAACAAACTGCCACACTAGGAGCTAGGATAAATAATAAAAATCTGATGTGGGCAGCACATGACTTTCCCTGCAGACTTATATCCACGTTCTCTTTATTTTAATTAAATTTATTTCACTTTTATTCAATTTTCGTTCTCATTCGGTAACCGGGCTTATTTTCAAAGGTGGCGTAGGGAAAGTACGACAAACTAAAATATCTCGAGAACGGCTAGTCCTAGTGTAATGGAGTTGGTCAAATTCTTTTCGTCGCTACAAATTACGTATTAAATCAGCATTTAATGGATATATTTGAGTGCACCCAGTCCTTTAGTTTAGATTTGGACGATTTTTGCGGGCCATTTTGCAAAAAAAGGCAGGCCATTTTTTTCCGAATCGTACCAAAATGTAATCAGCACCAGGATAACCCACCGGTGACTCATCTACCGAATTTTGTGAAATTCGGTCCATTAGTTTTTCAGTTAGAGTGGATACAAGCTTTTGCGGGCCATTTCGCAAAAAAAGGCGGGTTCTTTTATTCCGAATCGTACCCAAAACTAATCAGCACCAGCCCAGCCCACAAGTGACTTACCTACCAAATTTTGTGAAATTCGGTCCATTAGTTTTTTAGTTACAGTGGATACAAAATCTGCACAGACAGACAGACACACAGACACACAGACACACAGACAGACAGACAGACAGACAGACACACGCACAGACGTCACGCTAAAAATGGTTTTTTCGTATTCTAGAGGTCTCGAAACGTGTAGATCCGTCGAAAACTCGAGTTGTGATTTTCGGCATGATTCCAATACTTTCCCTATACATTACCATGTATTGCAGGGAAAGTAAAAAGTAGTAAATAAAAACCTCGAACCTCCAATTAGGGTCACTGAATTAATGTCACAGTTTGACGATAAGAACCACATATTGAAACTGGAGATTAAAGGCGCTTCGCGCCTGGTGCTCTGTCTAGTACGACACTACGTAGTATAGATATCATACCGGATGTTGAAGTGTTTTGACTGGGGACTTCGAAAAAAAAGGTCACACTGCGTACTGATGATAGAGCGACATTCAAACAAATTGAACATTCATAAACATACCAAATGCAATAATAATAAGTTTTCTATTTAGTTTTAGATATAAGTTTAAATTGTTTTTATTAACATACACATGGGAGAAAACACACAGTTGTGGTTAAATGTTCTAATTCCAGTACTTTTCTTATCTTTTCTCTCATATTGGCTTTTAATTAAATTAACAATTTCCCAAAGGGTGCTTTGGAATTCCCTCATACCCTCCGCCCTAAATATGCCCATGAATATCGCCTGAACACATTTCGAACAATTTAGGGAAGATGTCCGTTTGTGTGTGTGTGTGTGTGTCTGTGCGTTGTATGCTTCCGTACGCGTACAAGAAATTTAATGTCTAAATATTATACAAGTATCAGTGACGAAGCATGATAAAATAATTTGATAAATCAGGGACTGAAATTAGTAAATACAAAGTTCCATGCTGTATATTTCAACAAGATTACAAATTAAATAAAATATGATTGCTATGAAAGTAAATGAATGATATATTTCATTTTTATGACAGTAGAATCTCTGGTTTGCGTTTCTGCATGGAACCAATTCATAAACGTCATATGCGGGAAAACACAATATACAGGAACCTATCTATAAAAATGAAGAAAGACAAGTAAGAAAATAAATATACCACTCACCAGGCTTTACTTTTTTGTTTGTTAAAAGTTTAACTTATGATTCACATAAAAAAAATTCCAAACTTATCAAAAATGTCAAAACCCGTATAATTTAACGCTTTTCTAAATCGAATTTGCTATTATTTTTTAAATTTTACTCTCAGACAATAAACACTGTATTTGCGGAAACGAAACAATCAAGAAAACAGCTGTAAAACTGCGTCATGTAGGAAGCAATGGAATTCTCAGTCCTCCAAGAAATCTCGCAGCTTAGACACGTCTATTTATAGACGGTTGTTAAATGATAGACGGTGTGGCACGCATTCTCTTTGAGTTCCATTCCCAATACAAGATATCCTCAGACGGTGAGACATATATAATATGTCTTTGCCAGCACGTACGAGTTCGGTTCACAATAGTACCCTTTTGTTTATTTACACGGAAACCATTATATACATTTTCTTCAAATAATATATAATTAAATTAAAATTATTTGATCGTAAATTATTTGGATAAACGTTGTCTACCTTGTCTCTCCTGACGCTTCGCCACTGGTAATTATATGTGCAGTTATTATTATGTAAAAGACTAGAACTAGAAAAATGTTTCGTTATTTGCAGCGAGACCGCATAATTAGATATCTAAGATTTTCATGTCATTACTTTATGAAAAACAGTTATAGTACTCAAACATTGATAGTAATATAGTCGATACCAGAAATCGATAGTTTGTCATTCATTTTGCAAGTGAAACGTAACACAAATCAGTTGAATACATCGATTGCAATGCCTCAAATGACCTGTTGCCAATTTATATTAACAACTACAAAAAATAAATGTTGCATAAAATATTAAATGACCAACTTGCAGACGAAAATTCATATAAAGATACATCTTTTACACGGTGAAACTAACTGTGATACAAATAAACTTTAAAGTCACCAATGTGATTGTGAATATATTTAGAAGAAAAATTTAGACGAATTTAGAAGAAGAATTTAGATATTCCAGTCACGATAATTTAGACCATCAGACGATAATTTATGGAACAGTAAGACGTGTTTATTTTAAATCAAATGTCAATAGGGAACTACTCGAGATGAAAATTTAAATGTAATCGCGAAAACTGCTAAAATATTGGTGAAAAGTAAAATCTTCATTGCTAACACTGTATAAAACAAATTTAAAACGGTATCCAGAAGTTTTAAACACTGTAAAATGGACATTTTGTTAAGTTTTATTTCGTGAAATGAATATTGTAATGTGTCACGTTCACATAATTTATTTTAAAAACAAAGTATTAGAAAGCATATTAATATCTACGGATTCCAAAATGATACCATATAAATTGATATTTGGTGGTGCCATCTCTTGGTTATAAAGTCAACTATTCTCTGACTAAGTTAAAAGGAATGTATCTGATTAAAAACCTTCCTTTGTGGGGTGTAAAGTTATCCGGTTTAAATACATTGCTTTACTGTGTGATTTAGCTCTGGAGCTTAAATGCTTAGCACTACTGCATTCACATTATTATTTTCAGTAGTTTCGAAAATTTGAATTCAAAATATTAAACATACCTCGTCAAGTTTATCATCTATATTTTATTATTTTGTGAAAAGTGGTGACAGTTTTATATTCAAAATTTTATAAGGATTCAAATTTGTCTTGCCAAATACACTAGAAGCGGATGCATATATTAGGGTTCAATTGTTGATCTATCAGTTTAATTATATATATATATATATAAAATATCTTCACTCTTTGAATATATATATATGTATATACATATATCCCAACATCATTATTTTAAAACTGAGATTAAAAGTATGCATCAACATTTTAACAACACATTCCAATGGAAATTTATAAAATCATGGGTATTTGCTGTTGAGAAAAAACAATTAAATAAAGTTTATGCTATTTTCTTAAAATTAAATCTAACTAATAAACATTTTAATCATATTTTCTTTGATTTGCTCATTACTAGATCAAAATATTTAAAAATAAAACTTTCATAATAGCAATTGTTCTAATTCTTATTGTGTAATATCTTTTAAGCATCCTATTTATAATTCTATAAATTTTATGAATTTATTGAATCAGTTTCATCATTTATCGCCTGTTAAGGATTTGAATGTTACTAAGACTTTTAAATACAACAAGCCTATTGGAAGAATAATTTTTAATTACAATGAAATTTCACAATCTCTATCAGTCGATAAAGATTCCTCAACAAATGTAGATGGTGAATGTATTTGTAGAGTTGATAATTATGCTAATTTTATAAATCCACACTAGGGGCAAATAGTTACTGGAGACTTGGCCATAGTTAACGATAAATCTTTAAGAACCATAATGTCATTTGGTACAAAATTCAGGTTATACCTTTTTGTAATAATTCTAATAAAGTTTTAAAGTCAATTAATCTTGACCTTGATAAATATATTTATGGATTAGCTTCTAAATATGCTCAGCCTTTAGAGGCATTTGATTTGTGGAAATTTACTATATTAAAATTTATTAAAAATGCCATTTGGAGTATCAATTTATGTAGATCTATATATAATATTGATAATGTAAAACACTCTATTAATGATTTACATAGATCTTTTGTTATTACTTATGGTGATAAAGCCTCTAATAATTATGCTATTATCTGTAAAAAATTCTATATGCAATATCTGTTAGATTATTTAAAAAATAATAGTCTATTTAAAATTGATTCACACTCTCTTAAAAGTATCAAATTGAAAATTATCAATATGTATAGTGATTTATATATTAATAATAAATTTTTGAAATTTCCATATATTGTGCTTATTGCTAAATTTCATAAAAATCCTATTAAATTTAGAACTGTAACTAGTGGTCATAATTCATACTCTACTACTGCTAGTAAATAATTACTACATTATTTAAATGTACTAAATAGTAATTTACGTCATTCTAGTAATAACTACATTATTCTAAATAACAGTAAAGAATTAAAAAACAAATTAACATCACTAGATAAAAAAATCTGATGTGGGCAACACATGACTTTCCTTATATAATGTAATGAATTTACTACTTTTACAGTAAAAAAATAGGTTTTTCTTATAGTAGATACTAATATTCTTTCCAAAATATTGAATTTTCGACAATTAGTCGTGATTTTCATTGATTTAGCATCATTTTTATCCATTTGGCGAGATTTTCATTAATTTGGCAACATTTCAAAAAAGTCGCCAAGTTGGCGACATTCCGCCAAATTCGTCGCCAAAATCTCGCCAAGCAGTATGCACTAAGAAAAAAGTTATTCTTACAGCAGATAAATGACTACTGGCGTTCAAATACAAAAGTATTATTCAAAGTATATTTTTTCATGAATGGAACGAGCTAGATCCACGAGAATGATGTCACTCAATTTATCGCATGGTATTACATATGAAAAGTGAACGTTTCTCAATAGGAAATATTTTTTTTTCATTTTATATGACTTTTTAATATTTTTTTTTGTAAAATGTGCAATATCTCGAGAACGGTTTATGTTAGCGTTCTAAAATTTATGCCAATCGTTTTCTAATGTAAAATTACATAAGAAATGTCTATTTGCGTAACTTTATTAGCGGTTTTGATTTTTTAACGATTATTTCAAAATTTCATTCGAAAATTTAGGGGCGTTCTGAACATTCGATTGCGTATAAAAACAATAGGCTTCCAGTGTTTACGGATTGTGATTTTTGTACCAAATTTCGTTCGAATCAGTCCATTCGTTCGTCAGTTATCGTCTCCACAGACTCACTGACACACACACACACACACAGACATCACTTCAAAAATGTTTGATTCGTGATCAGGGATGCTTGAAACGTGCTCTCCCGTCGAAAACTCGAATTTGAATTTTCGACCCCGTCACAATACTTTCCTTATACATTATGTATATAAGGAAAGTAATAATAGGATTTCAAATTTTTGATTTCAAAGATCTATTTAATAATATTAAGATCACTGATCTTTATGATGTCATTTTAGCTTTATATAATGCTTATATTACTAATCAATCTCATCTAACTAAATTTATCAATTTTCCTAAACTTCTCCATTTTGTTCTTTTCAATAATTATATTTTTCAAGGTAATAAATTATACTTACAAGTCTCAGAGGCTCCACAAGGTGGCTGTAGTAGCAGAATGTTAGCTAATTTATACCTATATCATTATGAAAAATTCTTTACTTCAACGGGTTATAAAATTTACAGATATGTAGATGATCTGATTTGTTTAGTATTTACTGATAATTATGTCATCGATATAGATTTCTATCCGGATAATTTGGTATTAATTTGGATAATTAATACCTAATGACACTACTATTAGTAAAAATATTAATTATTTCGATTTAAATCTAATTATAGAACCTACTAATGGGATAGTTACTAATTTATATGATAAAAAATATTATTTTAAATTCAATATTAATAAAATATTACCATTTAATTCCTGCAACTCGGTTCAATTGTTCAGAAATATTATACTTAATCAACTTTTTAGAATTTATAGAACCAGATAAAAAATATCATGCTTTGCATATTAATAACATTATTTATAGAATTTGATAAAAAATTTCATGCTTTGCACATTAATAACCTCAAAATTACCAGTAAATTATATGAATATCCAGCATATTTAGTAAATGGTATAGTTAATAAGTTTCGATTAGCCTAAAATTCTTAATAATTTCTCCTTAGTATCTTATTTTAGCCATACTTCTATATTCTCTTGAATTTACATTATAATATATTTTCATCTTTTTATTTTGCAGCTTTTACTGTAGAATATCACATTTTACTGCCTTTACGTAGTACGGTTTTTATTACTCACTTTGGCAACAGTAGATCACTTCTTTAAACTTTAGCGAATGACAAAATTAGTGTAGTCATTTATTGCTCGTCATGGTTGTACATTTGAGGTGTATTTTAAGGTATTTATGTTTCCTATCTATTTTTTCAATCTATATGCTTGTCGTCCAAATAACACAAGTTTATAGATAAAATCTATCTTTTGTTTCAGAAACAAGCATTTTTGTGTTCATTCCGATTAAATATTTGGACTGTATAAATGAACTACGAAATAAATAAACCTTATGAAATGAATGAACTTAAGCCTAGAGCTCTACCACGTGCAAGCTTTAATGCTTGATATTTTTTGTATTCCTATTTTCGATATGTCACCATTGATATTTGTTGATTATATTTAGCTTTATGACCTGTAATTTGTATTATTATTTCCTCATTTTGGTTGAATTTCATTCTATTACTTTCCTTATATACATAATGTATAAGGAAAGTATTGTGACGGGGTCGAAAATTCGATTTTGAGTTTTCGACGGGAGAGCACGTTTCAAGCATCCCTGATCACGAATCAAGCATTTTTGAAGTGATGTCTGTGTGTGTGTGTGTGTGTGTGTCAGTGAGTGTGTGGAGACGATAACTGACGAACGAATGGACCGATTCAAACCAAATTTGGTACAAAAATCACAATCCTTAAACACTGGAAGCCTATTGTTTTTATACGCAATCGAATGTTCAGGAACCCTCTAAATTTTCGAATGAAATTTTGAAAAAATCGTCAAAAAATCAAAACCACTAATAAAGTTACGCAAATAAACATTTCTTATGTAATTTTTCATTAGAAAACGATTGACATAAATTTTAGAGAGCTAACATGAACCGTTCTCGAGATATTGCACATTTTTCCAAAAAATTATCAAAAAGTCATATAAAATTAAAAAAAATATTTCCTATTGAGAAACATGTTCACTTTTCATATGTAATACCTTACGATAAATTAGGTGACATCATTCTCATGGATCTAGCTCGTTCCATTCATGAAAAAAGATACTTTGAGTAATGCGTTTGTATTTGAACGCCAATAGTCATTTGTCTGCTCTAAGAATAACTTATTTCTTCGTCCATAACGCTTGGCTAGATTTTGGCGACGAATTTGGCGGAATGTCGCCAACTTGGCGACTTTTTGAAATGTTGCCAAATTAACGAAAATCTCGCCAAATGGATAAAAATGACACTAAATCAATGAAAATGACGACTAATTGTCGAAAATTCAATATCTTGGAAAGAATATTAGTATCTACTATAAGAAAAACCTATTTTTTTTACTGTAAAAGTAGTAAATTCATTACATTATATAAGGAAAGTCATGTGTTGTCCACATCAGATTTTTTCATTGTATTTTGTAGGCAAATTTTAAGATAGTGTATTATGAGTTATTTCTCCCATTCTACCATTGGATTTACAATTTTAATATTATATATATATATATATATATATATATATATATATATATATATACAGTAAATACTAAACAAATCAGATCATCTCTCAATGTATCTGGAAATTTTATAATCAGTTGAAGTAAATATTGATTGCTATACATATTTTTGATATATATATGTATTCAAAAGGAATTGATGGACTACAGTTCTATTGATAGAGATATGGATCGACAAGGAAAATTATGTAAGAAATAATAGCTTGGAAATCATTGGAGGGGCAATAGATCTCCCCAGTCCACTGAATTACAATCCAAAATATGCTTTTGAAAATGTTGAAAATATTTCTTAGACGTTTAGGGAGTGTAATATAAATATTCTCTATCGGGTAAGGACTCTGACTATTATCGGGTTCAGAGTTTTTCTTTATTAACTACGGTTCTCCGCCCCCCCCCCCCGCTCGCTAATGCTCACCAGCCCCTGTAACGAGCTTCGCGAGTCGGGAAGCTTAGCCTCCAACTCTCTGAACTCGTTTTTCTCGTGCTTTCCCGTTTCGCCTGCTACGCAGGCATAACATGCCCGTTGGGGGCTTCCCTTGTTCGCTAGTACTCAGCAACCCCAAATATCGCTTTGCGAGCTATACATTTTGGCGCTTGTTTTTAATTAGGGACACAAAATCGCGTTTCTTTTGGTTAAACCAATAAGTTACATATTATGCCTTTTGAAATGGCGACAGCATTATTTTTATCCGATTGCGACCGAGATAGAGGTGATACACGGCAATTCATTCTAAATAATCATGCCAAATTTCAAATCATTTGATGCCATAGGTGCGGCCTTGACAGAAAATCGATCTATTTTAAATAGATTTAATCAGCGGCGGCTGCACCTAGTTATTTTTCAATAGAGAAAACCATCATATGAATATAATTTTCAAGATTTGGAAGAATTTCCGGAATTAGCTAGAAACAGTTGCAGCAAATTGAGGGGCATTTACAAAAGTGTTTGCAAATCTCCAACGCATACCCCATATGTGAAAACGATTCATAATTAAATTATCAGAAATACTTGAGTCTTTCCAGAAAAAGAGAGAAAAAAAGAAAAGAAAGAAAACGCAGTATAAATAATAAAGCATTTAAATCCTAAACCTACTCCAAATTAAGTTAAACAAACCAATGAAAAGTCGCCAAGTCAGTCTCGACTAATAAGCAGCCATTTCAATGAGACGGAATTATGTATTTTAATTCCTTTTGTTCCGTTTGCTGGTGTAGGAGGTCAACATTTAAATCCAAAACATTCCCAAGATTTTATTTCAATGTCTGAAAAAAAAGTTTCATCTTCATCGAAATCAATCACGCATTTCAAGAGAAGAAAATTTTTAAACCTTCCATTTTATATCGTACTGAATGGGAAATTAATTGAGGATTAAGAGGTTAACGCAGTACAAAATATTTTTTCTGGTAGATATCTGTAAAAATTTTGTTTCCCATTTCATTGAACACCAATATTTTTCGATGGGTTTCTGCGAGGGAAGGAGGGGTATGACTCCCCTCCACTGGCTGCGTCCAGGGCCGTCTTAACGCATAGGCACTCTGGGCAGTCGCCAGGGGCCCTCACGATTTAGGGGCCTCTAAATTCAAAAAGGTTAGGGGGCCATAAAAAAATCGAATATCATTTTTTTTAACACTTTACAACAAAGTTGAAAAGTGTTTATGACTTTGTTCATTCTGTCTGTCTGTATGTCTGTCTGTCCGTTAGCACGATAACTGCCGTAAAAATGACTTAATCAAATGAAATTTTAGTATGTTGTTCAGACGGTCTGTAGAACCTATGGGAATATAAATGAATAATATTACCCAATTAGTTTTGGATTGAACCCGGGTCGAAAAAATGAAATACATTGAGCCCCATGGGACCTAATTTTTCAAACATTTTTTAAGCGGATTTAAAATTCACAAATTGCTTCGAAAATTTTAGGTAATATTCAAATTGTTCCATAAAATATATAAAAAAAATTCAGCGAAATATATTAAGTAGTTTTTTAAATAAAAATTAAAATAATAATTGCACCTCTTATATGAAACGATCACGTGACCATGATATGAAACGATCACATGACCCACTTCAAAATGATATATGACATCCATCTTGTTTCAAAATCGTGAGTTTTTAAGTTCTTTTTAATTCATAGTGAGTGTTGTATCCGTCCTAAAACTACTTTATTTTTTCTTAAATTCTGTGCATCTACATACTGAAACAACGCAATGACAATATATTTGAGTTTAAATGCTCATCTAAATTTGATTATTTCTACAACTAAGCCTATTTTTAACCTATGTAAAATGTAAACAGCAAAATATATAGAATGAGTTGTATTAGAATTCCTGTATTTTTTTAACACAAAATAATTCAGTCCATGGAGTCTGCATGGCTGATATGAATGAAATATTAATTGATTTCATAAAGAGAAGGACGACTTTTTTCGATAAAGTTTCAAGCATAGAGTTTAATTTTTTGTAGCTCCATGGTCTTAAATAAAATGTTTAAATGAAATAAATTATTATAGTATTGTGATGAATGAAATGAATGGGAGAAAGTTATGAATGAAATCCTGTTTTTATAGAGAGATCCAGGCGTGTTATTTTTTCTATGACGTCATTTGAATTAATTTCAGTTGTTTTCGATGAAGTTTTCAAATATAATAAATTATCGTAATATTATGATAATTCTAAAACTATTACCGAGGAATGTATAACATTTTAGAGATGTTTAAACCAGGCAATTTATATTTCAATGCCGTCATTTGAATGAAGTTCATTTCTTTCGATGAAGGTTTAAGTTTTCAAATATAATAAATTAATGCAGTATTGTGATAAGTTTCAAAATATTACCGAGGAATGTATTGCATTTTAGACTTGTTTAAATAAAATTGCATTGAAGTTGGAAAGTGTTTCATAATCAATGCTTTAAGCATGATTGATCTTTCTTGTTTTGTCTTAAAATCTTTTTTTTTTTTAATTTCGGTTGGCCAACGGATTTCTAGAGGCCAGCAAATTAAAATAAAAATCTTGTTTTTGAAAATAGACTGATTTAAAATTCTTAAAGAATAGTAAGACAAACTCAAGAAATGAGAAACAAGTTTTTAATTTCTGACACGCATCAGCGTATTTCCTGGGCCTCAATGGCCTCTCAGAGTCACCGGCTAGACATGTGTCAACAGCGTCGTTTGTTTTGCTTTGCTTTTGGGAATCTTGCGATAGAGAAAGAGACACGTTTTCTGTACGTCTGTTCGTTAAATTCAAGTAAGTTTGGAAAATCATTTTCAAATTTCTCCCGAATAATTAAATTTGATTTTTACTTGAAACTTGATTTTTAATATTACTATTTACTCTAGTAGTTAGAATGATCTTAAAATTATGCATTTTAAAGTCAAGCGTTTTTCAATACAAATCTAGGTAGGCTTAACTGTATCATTTGTCGCGTATAAAAATCTGTGTCCTTTATTATTAATTTATAATATTTTAAGTGCGACGTATAGAAAGATAAATAGAATTAAAATAAACATGGTTGCAGTCTAGTAATTAAAATAAACATAAGTTTGAGGTCGTTCTCGCACTTTCTATTTAGAATTAAGAATACTATTGATTCCTTTTCGAAACTGTGTGCGTACGTACCATAATATATTGAAGGAAAAGGAATATTTTTGTTTAGAATTTAGAATTTTAATGATTTTTAATTGACACTGGTTTGTTCCTTGTCACGGTTTTTGCACGATAGCTCTTCAAGTGGTTATCACTTTTCCTTTTTCTAAATTCAATACTTTATTATGATATCTACATCTGTAAACTGAAGAATTTATGCAATTGCAACTTTTTCTCAAAATAGTCCTGGCTGTTTAGTCCTTATATGTGTAATACTGTGGGCTCAGGCAGGCAGGTGATGAACTTGTCTCGCATGGACAGGGATTAATTCCTACAGATAGGTCTACCAGAGCTCTCATTGCTTTCCAAACTTTTTTCTTCTTTGCATCTTACAATTTGTCTGAATATTTGAATTATTTAATTATTAGAGACTAAATTATTATGTATTAGCCGCCTTCGGCGACCAGCCTTTTCGCTACCCTTGAAAATTCTGACCGTGGCAAACTCGCTGGCGCCATAACCCCGTGGAGTTGTTGAGAACCAGACCATCCGACCTACCAGAAAGGTGTAAGGTAACTATTTGGACGGCCAGGAAGTGCCACCCAATTTAGACCGGAACGAAGTGGGGGAGGCATCCACAGGAACCGTACCCTCCTTCCCCTTCCACCAACATCTCGGAAGGACTTACGGACCCACATGTTTAACGTGATCGTACTCCGCGTGAACACGGCGACAGTTTTGGCAGTGGCGGCAATCGAACCCAGGCCTACAGAGTGCAATTCCCACGCCCTAACCACTGGGCTACCGCACCCTCAATCCCGTGGAGTTAACAAAGTTTGTTTTAGTTTAATGTCGTTTAAACCACAATTCAATCATTTAAAATTTTTAATGACCATATGCTAAGCTCTTAATTCCATCATTTAAAATAATTAGTAATTTTCTAATAAATATAATAATTTCATATAAATATAATAATATCACTCTGTATACTGTTACCACCACCCGATGTATACAATACATCACCGCAATTCAGTCCACCATAATTCAATCATTTAAATTTTATGACCATATGCTAAAATATAACGTAATTTTCTAACCCGATGCACAATCTCCAAATATAACGTAATTTTCTAACCCAATCCTCAATCTCCATAACTTTCTTTTTATTTATTTTTTTCTCCATGGAAACACCGTGCGTCTGCGCGCGCAGTGCGTTGTGGGTAAAAAACTTCAATTTGGTTTTAGCCGAGAAATTGAAATTCGGAAATTCTTAAAATCCGGATCCAGCAGCTACTTTTTATTATTTCTTGATCAGATTGGGCTTGTAAGAAAGCCTGATGTTTGAACTTTCTAAAACTGTAAATTATTAGTCGAAATTGTCGGTAGTTTTTCCGATGCGAGGATTTAAAACGAAAATTCGTTTTTTTTTAGGAGAAAGTGACTTTTGTTTTAAAATCTTTAAAAAATATTAGAATTTGTCCGTGTGATTTGAAATTGGTATATGTTTACTCGCAATTGTCTGCTCTTTCCAGTCGTGTGATTTGCTTTTTTCTACAATGTCTGGATGGTGGAGAAAAAGGGGGGAATATCGGTCGAAATCGCATAAAACATTAAATAACAACAAAAAAATTAAAATTTTAAAAGTCGATTTTGACATGTCACCTCCCCCTCTCCCGGGTCCCGATTGCCAAATTTCGTAGCTCTGCGACGCGCGGTCGCTGAGCCTATAGTGTATAAGACAGACACACAGACACACAGACATTGCCTTTTATTATATAGAAGATGCTTTGGTGGTTAGTTTGAAATGGTGGTTAGTTTGAAATTAGAATGCATATATAGTTATTTGAGCTTGATGAAGTGAATATTTCTAATTTTCTCAGGTGGCTAACTTTTTGAACAGAAATGAAGCGTACTTTCATGAGTGGAGCACAGAAGAGGAAAAGAGCTGTAGTGGAGAAGGAGAAAATGTGAAAGCTTCCGAAGTTAACACCGTGGCTGAATCCAGGTGCAACGTCACCACCAGCAGTTACTAATATTACTCCCCCAAATGCAGAATTGCCGTCTACATCATCTGCGTCAGAACACTTAGTTCCGAAGTTAACATCGTGGCTGAATCCAGGTGCAACGTCAGCAGCAGCAGTTAATAATATTACTCTTCCAAATGCAGAATTGCCGTCTACATCTTCTGCGTCAGAACACTTAGTTCCAGACATATCACTACCTGTTCCTGGGGACATTCTGCAAGAAGAAATACATAAATCTGGAACGATAAAAGGTTATGAAACTAACGTCACAGATCCCGGGCTATGGAACGTTAAGGATCCTAATACAGTGGAATACTGGATTTGTAGTGGACCGACATTATGTCAGAATCATGACTGCAACCTTTCAAACTCAGGTAGAGTGTATGATGGAGCCAGAAAAAAGACAAGGTACTTATCAAAGAATGTGTTCAAACGTGAACTGCGGAATGGCGAGTGTGTTAAACGCGCATGGTTACTGTATTCACCATCGCAAGGTTGTTTGTACTGTTTTGCATGTCGCCTATTGTCCAATAAAGAATATCCCTTTGTTTCATCAGGATTCAATGACTGGAAATACAGCAAACTTATTGTAGAACATGAAAATGGAGCAGAACATATGAAGTGCATGGCGCCATATTTTATTCGGCATAAAGAAACTGGATGTGCAGATTATTTGTTGATTAAATATCATCGCTCAGAGCAGGAGTACTGACGTAAAGTGTTGACACGTGTGATTTCTGTCATTCGCTTTCTTGCCTTCAGAAGTTTGGCATTTCGTGGGGATAATCAAACTATTAGGTCGCCAAAAAATGGAAATTTTTTAGGTATTCTAGAGCTGTTGAGTGAATTTGACTCTTTTTTGGAAGAGCATCTCAAACTGTACGGAAATGATGGAAAGGGGAACCCATCATATCTATCAGCAAATATATGCCAGGAATTTAGTCAATTAATGGGGCAACGTGTTCTTTCTACTATTCTAGAAGAAATAAAAGCGTCAAAGTATTATTCAATAAGTGTAGATTCTACTCCAGACATCTCACATCTTGATCAACTGATATTTACTATCCGGTACATTCGAGGATATGAGTCTGTGGAGCGTTTCATGCAGTTCATTCCCATCTTTTCTCATGGAGCAAAGAATCTAGCAAACACTGTTAGGCATTTTCTGAACGAGAACAAATTCCAATATCAAACCTGCGTGGTCAGTCATATGGCAATGCTTCCAATATGTCTGGACGCTATACAGGATTGCAGGCACGAATCCGTGAACTGAACGAGTTCGCCATTTATGTTCCCTGTGCTGGACACAGCCTGAATTTGGTGGGAGTAACAGCGGTAGAGTGTTGTCTACAGACTGTAAAATTCTTTGACTTTGTTCAGCGTCCATATTCCTTTTTCTCGGGTTCTACACATCGGTGGAATATTCTAACATCATCTTTAGGAAAAGACCATGTTATGATCAAATGTCTGTCTCATACGAGATGGTCATCACATGTTAATGCTGTCTATGCTCTATATGGAGGTTTCGAGAAAATCAAAAATGCACTGTATTCTCTATCAGCTGATACTGACCAGGGACGAACACAAGGCGGGAGGCAGAAGGATTAAGCAAGAAAATGAAAAAACTGGAAACGATATTTCTGACAATTTTATGGAATGGCATTCTGGAAAGAGTGAACAAAACAAGTAAAGTCTTGCAGTCAAAAGATGTGAACATACTTGTGGCCATAAATCTTCTTGAGTCTCTGAAAACGTATCTTCAAGATATTAGAGGTAAGTTTAGTGAATATGAATTGGAGACCAAGAATAGGTGTCCAGAATCGGATTATAGCGATGTGAAAAAGCGAGAAAGAAAGCGAAGTGTGCGTCTTACTGTATATGATGACCAGACGAAGAGATATATCTACACAAAAGTGAAAAGTTTAAAGTGGAAACTATCCTTCCTGTTTTGGATTCTCTGAGCTCTGAATTAGCAAAACGTGCAGAAGCTTATTCTTCGATTGGAAATATGTTTTCCTTTTTCAGTCAATTGAAAACAATTACTTCCAGTGAATTAAGCAAAAGGTGTGAATATCTAGCTAATGTGTATCACCAAGACCTTGATTATCGAGATCTTCTAAATGAGTGCGCACATCTCAAGCACTACATAGTTCTTGATAAAAAGTGTTGTTGTTGAAACCCAGACCGTCCGACCTACCAGAAAGGTGTTGTTGTTGAAACCCAGACCGTCCGACCTACCAGAAAGGTGTAAGGTAACTGTTTGGACGGTCGGGAAGTGCCACCCAATTTAGACCGGAACCCAGTGGGGGAGGCATCCACAGGGACCGTGCCCTCCTTCCCCTACCACCAACCTCTCGGAAGGACTTTCGGACCCACATGTTTAACGTGATCGTACTCCGCATGAACACGGCGGCAGTTTTGGCAGTGGCTGGAATCGAACCCGGGCCTACCGAGTACAACTCCAGCGCGCTAACCAATGGGCTACCGCGCCCCTGATAAAAAGTGTGAAACTCTCCCTGCATTATACAGAAAAATAGTTTCGGACAACTTGAAATCTGTGTTTCCAAATGTCGAAATTGCACTCGACCCATTCCAAATGTCGAAATTGATTGTTCATGTGTATGATGGTAACTAACTGTACGGGAGAACATTCTTTCTCAAGATTAAAACTTATAATGAATCAGCTTCGCAATGCAATGGGGCAGCAGCGTTTAAACTGGCTGTCTCTCATGTGCATGGAAAATGATATCCTAAAAACCATTGACTTCATTCCAATTATAAATCAATTCATTGAAAAGAAATTTCGCAAACGTTTGTGTTGAGGATTAGTCGTAAATAATTCACATGGTGCCATCTCCGTCTATGCGATGTACCAGTTATCATTTATATTTTGAAATATCTTTTTTCATATTTTTTTAAAGCTTATGTTATATTGCTCATTTCACGTTTAAGAGTGTAATGTTTTTTTAAAACATTTTTTTCTTAACAAAATGAATGTTAAATGTATCAATACTGTAGCTTAAATTTTAAGTTTCATCCCCCCCCCCCCAAAAAAAAAGACACATTTTTATTACCGTTTAAATTTTTATTTGTATGGGTGGGCAGGGGGCCTCAGTTAATTTATTCGCCCAGGGCCCACACTGTTGTTAAGACGGCCCTGGCTACGTCACTGTACTATATTATATCTTCTTTCAAAATCTTTATTCGGTTTAATGAGCAAGAATCATACTCCCGGAAGAAAACGTTTACGTTATTCGTTCTGCAACTATGTAGAAATTTACTTTATTATTATAGCTGCATTCGGAAACTTATGATAATTTATTATTCTAGAAATTAACTGTTAAGTATGATTAATTACTGGCTTTTTGTTACAGACATGTACACATTGGAAAACAACAAACGTTAGCGCCATCTGCTGAACATATATGACACAATCTTTGTATTTTCATAACATGGTCAGTGTTGATAACTTTGTAGCACTTTCGGCTATAATTACAAAAATAAATTGTACTCCATATTTCAGTTATTAGCATTTAAAGTAACATACAGTGAGAGCTTTGTACTATTTAAGTGTATATGAGTACACATTTTTATGAATTTGATTTCATTAATGATTTTAAGAAAATAAAGACAGAGGAATGAAATTCAGAAATAAATTGCAATATTATATATTTTACACTCAATTTTCCAATTTTAGTTCTGAAGTTGCCAAAAGTTAGATTAGATTTATAAGGCTAAATGGTTGAATTTGATGGCAAAACCTCCGCTAAAATGGCTTAAATCTAGACCTAAATAGACGAAGTTGAAAAAGTTGAACATGCTGTTCGAACTGTAAACTCTTCTACCGTACCTTGGTAATAGTAAACATGCTTCAGGCTATTAAAAACCTTTGTTTTAATAATATTCTGATACTAATCATAAAATTGTTAGAAATAGGCATTAATAGTGTTACGACGTATCCTCTAAAATCGTGGGTGTATTTCAGAATACAAGAATTTGTCCAATTTTCTTGATAACTAACATTTTTATTGAAAAGCACTAATATTCGTAAACAGAAACAATATACCGTGAATAGCTCGATAATTGTCTTACAAGATCACTAAACAACTTGCAGATACAATAAAACAGCAATTAAATGTTCAACTGGTTCACAAAATAACGATATTATTCTCAAAACATTATCGTTTCTCACATTTCACTTTAGCTCGTATCACGTTAACTGTTCTTCAACTGAACGATGTCTCTAGTGATTGCAATACTGGACCAAAAATACAGTTCCGGTATTCGGTATTTTTTAAAACATTATACCAGAATACCGGTATTAATACCGGTATTAGGAATATTTCAAAAATAAGGTACCAAAACACAGTATTTGTACCTTTTTTTAAACCTTTGCCATATTTATTAGTTTTATGCAAAAAATTCATAAACTATAAAAATATAAACAATTTTGTTATGTACTAATATAAAATAAAGGAACAAATATTATAATCAAATATTATTAATAAGAGCAGTAAAATAATAATTAATAACATTAGAAACAAAAAATATTTACAGTATTACAATACAATAAAGGAACGAAATATATAGTATTATTATTAAGAAGAGTAAATATCACAAAAAATTCTTGTTGTGTAGTCTATTATATAATATTTATTAACAGAAAAAAACAACTAATTTATTAACTGTATATATTACTTTCCTTATATACATAATGTATAAGGAAAGTATTGTGACGGGGTCGAAAATTCGAATTCGAGTTTTTGACGGGAGAGCACGTTTCAAGCATCCCTGATCACGAATCAAACATTTTTGAAGTGATGTCTGTGTGTGTGTGTGTGTGTGTGTGTGTGTGAAAGTATGTGTGTGTGTGTGTGTGTGTGTCAGTGAGTCTGTGGAGACGATAACTGACGAACGAATGGACCGATTCGAACGAAATTCGGTACAAAAATCACAATCCGCAAACACTGGAAGCCTATTGTTTTTATACGCAATCGAATGCTCAGAAGCCCCCTAAATTTTCGAGTGAAATTTTGAAAAAATCGTCAAAAAATCAAAACAGCTAATAAAGTTACGCAAATAGACATTTCTTATGTAATTTTTCATTAGAAAACGATTGACATAAATTTTAGAACGCTGACATGAACCGTTCTCGAGATATTGCACATTTTTCAAAAAAATTATCAAAAAGTTATATAAAATAAAAAAAAATATATTTCCTATTGAGAAACATGTTCACTTTTCATATGTAATACCATGCGATAAATTGGGTGACATCATTCTCGTGGATCTAGCTCGTTCCATTCATGGAAAAAGATACTTTGAGTAATACTTTTGTATTTTAACGCCAATAGTCATTTATCTGCTGTAGGAATAACTTATTTCTTCGTCCATAACGCTTGGCGAGATTTTGGCGACGAATTTGGCGGAATGTCGTCAACTTGGCGACATTTTGAAATGTTGCCAAATTAACGAAAATCTCGCCAAATGGATAAAAATGACGCTAAAACAATGAAAATGACGACTAATTGGAGAAAATTCAACATCATGGTAAGAATATAAGTATCTACTATAAGAATAACTTTTTTTAGATGTAAAAGTAGTAAATTCATTGCATTATATAAGGAAAGTCATGTGTTGCCCACATCAAATTTTTTGTATTATTGTTTGTGGCAATTATTTTATTTATAGCTAATTGTAATTTCTTCTCGAGAAACAATTATTTTCCGATATTAACATCAGCATGATCTGCAACGAATTCCTCTGGATAAGTTTGTGTTTGCTTTTCATAAATGTTTTTGTGGTGTTGTGACTCGTCACAACACGTTATTAATTTTACTATTCCAAATTAACATTTTTTTTTATAATTCATTAAATATTTTATTTTAAATTTTATTATTCAAAATTATTCTATTCAAAATTGCTTTTATTTTATATTTTCATTAATAGGCCAATTGTATCTTTTCATAAATTAAATTATAGCGTGCTGCTATCCATTCAGATTTTATTCGTATGGCGTACGCCTACTTCATAGACTGCGGCATAGCGGCACACGTTTTCAATTGGCAAGGCGTTTGATTATGGAGGAAACGGAACATTTGAACCTCCCTGGTTCAGCGAGAAGTTTAGTTTTTTTGGTATGGCAACTTCTGGTTTGCGCGGGAGAAATTTATGCTGACTCGCTCTTCTCTCGAAAATTCGTGACTGTTGAAGGTGTTTTTTTTCTTTATGTGGGTCCCCTTCTGGAGTGCCTCGTGCCCCAGCCATTTTTATGAAAGTTTATCATGCAGCAAATTGAGTATTTTGTTTTGTGTGTGCACAATATTCATCAAGGAGTGAATTTTGAGGATGATTTAACTTAGTATATTTTTAGTGTGTGCATGTGTCAAGTTTTCAAGCATCAAGTCAATTTGTGTAATTCTTAAACCAGCCATGTTATCTGTGAACAATAAATTCCAGTATGTCGAAGTTTGTACAAAAGACATCATATTCTCTCAATGCTGTACTCAATAACTCTGGTATTTTTGATTCAGAAAAGAAGAAATTGCTAAGGAGAAATATAGAAATTTCAACTTTTTTTCTTTTCGTAAAATTGAGAAGAGAGCACAATTTATTGCTTATAAGTTAGTGTGAAATAAAATGTCATCTATATATGATTCTTGATATCATATCCAACAGTTTTATTTTACATAAAATAATAGATATCACCTAAGAGATTGTGATTTGATAAAATGTTTTTTTTTATAATACATAGATAAACTTTGGGAACTAATCTTCTTTCTGTTGAATTTAATAAAGAACATTTATAATTGTATTGGAGCGTATTTTGTGAACATCATTTTTTTGGACTTAAGAATAGTCTGAATTTTTTTAAAGAATAGTCTGGATTATTTCAAATATGATGAAACTTGAGTGTAGCAGAAAAGGGGCTCTTGATGTGACCATTACCATTGTGGAACCTGTGACTTTGCACATATGCTTGGTGAGGTTTTCAGCATTGATTATGAGACATTAATATTGATTATGAGACATTGATTATGAGACAGCATATTCAGCATTGATTATGAGACATTTTACACTATTCATATAATATTTTTATTTCAGGTCCTGAATTCAAGTAACTTTTTCCTTTTAAATGTTGAATTTAATTCATATTATATGTTTTTATGCATTTATAAATTTTTAGGCACTCACATACAAATGGTTATGTTTTAATTTGTATTTTATACACAACGCATTATATTACTTTCTAAATTCTATTCTCCACTATACAGTCCCATTACATTAAGTATTTAATTAATTAATTTCCCTTCTTAATTGTATGTGAGTGTCCGACCCAATCAGGTGTTGAGATATGATCGTTCAATTCATTTTATCTTTTTGTTAAATTAGTCTCTTGAATGGTTGTATCACATGTGGAAATTTACGACGAACTTAATTTGACCTTGTTAGCTTCTTTTCTTCATTTTCGTTTTCTTTTCTAAAGTCGTTATAATTATGCAAATACCTTAAAATATTTTCTAGTTCACTATGCCTTTCCTCTATGCGAATTTTCAATGCACTGTATAATTCCTCAGATAGGGGCGTGTCCTGATCTTTAAGTGATTGCTAAGGAGCTTCAGAGAACCAATAGGAGCTTCAGAGAACTGCGCCTGCGCACGGAGATGTTAGATTAGAATACGATTTCGTCTAGTAATTCGTATTATTAGATAGTTTAGAATATTAAATTCTAAGTTATAGTTCACGCTGGAAATTAACTACGCCTGCGCAAGGAGTATTTTATTTTACAAATTTTATACGTATTTTTAAAAATACGTATAAAAATACGTATTTTTATACTTATTTTTAAATATTTTTATTTATTTACGTATTTTTAAAAATACGTATTTCAAATAACAGTAGATGCCCAATAAATTAAATTCCCTTTAATAAAAAAAATATTTATTATAGTTAATAAACTAAAATACCAGTATTTTACCTTAGTAAATACCTGTTTCACGAAATTACAAAATAGAACGAAATACCGGTATTCTAATCACTAGATGCCTCCTTTTATATACTCTCCATAGAAACTGCCAGAAGGGGTACGTATCTCCAAAAATATTCGTTATTTCGAAAAAGTTCAAGTACATTCCAAAAATCGTCAAGTTGGCGAAATATTGTCAAATCTGACTCCCCTACCCCAAAAGTTAAAATATACAGTCCTATATTCATGCAGTAGAAATGTCTGTGTGTAAAGGTGTTTTCTCCTTAAATAGAATCAAAGGTCCGCTATATGCATTACTTGGATAGAGACAAAGCGCAGTGAAACTTTTTACATATTTGTAACAATAAAATGTAATCATAATGTTAGATCCATGGAGTTAGAAAGAAGGAGATAAAACGCCTTTGGATGAAAAGCTTGAAAATGCCATAATACTGTGAGAATAATATCTAGGTGTCGCTGGTATTAGTTGACACAATAGAAATGCGTAGTATTTAGTATATGTATTTTTAATTATTTTTAAATTAATGGTTCCCAATTATGAGTGTAAATAATCAGTACTTTTTTACAGTTGTAGATTAGAGTACAGAATATGTGGAGATAAAAATAAATTGAAAGGTAAAATAAGTTTGAATGCGCAGGAATATTCTTTATTGTTTCAATTCTAATTTCCATTACCCTAATAATTAATTTTTCAAAATTGGCAGTTTAAATAAATATCTTAGGCCTTTCGTCAAAAAAATAAATACAATGCAGGACTACTTTTCTTACCCCAGCGCCACCTGAACGATTGTTTCGAACGATATTGGCGGTTTCTTAACATGACGTTTTAACTCCTTACTTTTACCTCCATGGTTAGATCTATCTATATTTTCCCATGTACGGGAATTAATTTATGACAATACGAACGTAATTTTATAACATTAATTGGTTTTCGTTTTTAAAGTATATCGATGTCAATTTAGTTGTAAAGTAAAATGGATGCAAAGGATCAGTTTATATTGGTTACAGCAATGAAGATGCTCCCATACTTCAAATATTGCATGTCTGGATGTTTGCGCTGTCATGCTTTCTTGAAACGGCTATATAATTTCTATTCAACGATATGATAATTATATTATGATTAATATGATAATTATATTATTAAAAATTTTAAATTAAAAAATCTGAATACAATAATGTATAAAATTTAGTTATACTATTTGTTAATTTGTTCTCTGAAAACTGAAGATGATTATTAAAAATTGGATGTAAAATGATATTTATCGATAAAAAACAAACAAACAAACAAAAAAAACAGATAAAAACGTTTCCAGTTTTATTTTCGTTTGCAAGTGGTCACCGCCAGTGCTGGATAGTAGTAACGAAGTAAGTAACGTCGTTACTAATTACTTTTATGGTCTAAAATCAGAATACCATAATATGATAAAATAATTAAAAATGTTCTTGTAGACTCTCAGGCGTCGCTTAGCATAACATTTTAATGGGAAACTTATTAACAAAATAAGACTTTTTAAAATCAGAAATGTAAGTTTCATTTTAATGCAACTTGCGTTTCTTCAGTTAAATTTTCGTTATTTTAGGAAGATTTCTGTAAAGTTAAATATTTATATCCCGCATAGCATAAAACTTAAGTTACACTTGATCATGTTAAGTTGCACATGAATCATTGATGATTTAAGTTACACATGAATCAACCACATTATAGCAATCCCCTATTTCAATCAGACAAAAATTAACCAAAGGAAGATTAAACTCAACGCAAAATTAGGATTGTTGAATTGAAAAATCGGATATTTAACGTAGGAAATTATTTGCTGAAACCAGATGAAATAATTTATTTGAAATTTATCCATAGGAAATAATCTGAAACTATGTATTGTAAGATTTTTTCATATTTAAAAGTAAATTTATTTTATTTTCTGGTTTTTATTTTTACATTTTCAGACATTTTACAGACATTTTTACATTTTACGCAGAACATCAGCTTCCCACAGAGCTGTTTGGGAATTACTGGTTAAGTCATGATAGCAATTCCTTTTCTTAGAAATGCATGTAAATGCCATAAATTTAGTTTTGTTGCCATTTTTCTCAGATAACGCTTTAAACAAGGTATCTAAATTATAAAATCTGCTGCTTAAGATAAACTAGATTTTTTTACTCGATATATGACGAGGTGTATAGTTATACTAAAGATTTCCTCTAATCCTCTCGACAGCAGCGATTGCGCTCCTAAAATCTCTGAATACTCACCGACAAAGCACTTCTCTCAATTAATATAAATTACTATTCGACTTTAACCATACCCTTCTTCAAATCAGGATTAAGATCAGTGGCGTAAGTACTATATAAGCGCGGTTAGTCAACGCTAAAGGGCCCAAGAAATATAGCAGTTCAGAGCAGGATGGGACGACGCCCTAAATAAAACAATTTTTCCTTCAAAAAAAATTTTTTTTAAATAAAAGTATTTTATTGTTATTATAAAAATTATACATGTCAAGTTATTTCTGACTAATTAGACTAATTTTTATGATAAATACGAAAACAATTTTTCAGAAAACATCCCCCCCCACCCCGGCTGCCCAAATAGCTGCTCAAGGCGTCGGACGAGTCGGACGGCCTGGACTTTCAACACAAAACATCCCCCCCCTCCGGCCACACATTAAGCTGCCATAAGCCTTGGGGTTGGTCGTGTGATCTGGGTCTTCAACACAAAACATCCCCCGGCCACTCAACCAGTTGCTCATACCCTAGGGTGAATCGGGTGGCCTGGATCTTTCACACAAAATATCCCACGGCTGTCCAAATGGATGCTCTATGTCTTCGAATGAGTCGGACGGTCTGGGTCTTCAACACAAAATACCCTTTACTTGTTAAATGCAAATAAAAATGTTTCAAAGTTTGAAAAACGCGGGGACCAATAAATTGGTTCCAGGCCCCTAATTTTATGATTTTCCTCAAACTAAAAATTTTTTTGGCATCCCCCACATTTTAAGATCTCTAAAATAAAAACATTTTATTAAATGCTTTCTTTTGAATGGGAGTGGGGGGGGGGGGCGAAGTTAAAACAAACATTTTAGTTCCCAAACTTTTATTTTTGAATAATCTAAAATGGTTCCATTTTAAGGGCCTTTTACATATTTCGCTTAAGGGACTAAAATTCCTAGTTACGTCACTGGTTAGGATTCTTCAACAGGCTACCCCTAGACCTGAAACAGCTGCATTACAACGGGGACTTGGTGGAAACCTAATTGAGATTTCATATTTTTTTTCTTTTTGAAGAAGTTTTTGTTTCTTGTACTTAGAAGTGAGTTTTTTTTTTACAATTAAAATTTTGCGAGAAATAATTAATTCCCATAAAGTTACTAGAATTATCGAATAAATTAAACTTAATTTTCAGATGTATTGAATTATATTGATTTACATTGATTGCCAACTTGGCGATATTTCGTAAATTTAGCGATACTGCGCCAAATTTGCTGCATATATTACTAAATTTCTAGCCAAGCTTGAAAAATAGACAGAGGATTGGCTTTTCATGTATTTTATGTGTCTAATTGTACATATATACACTAATGCATCCAATGTGACATTAACACTACTCGTATGTAGATCTATTATCTCAAAAACGTTCGATTCGAGTGAAAGAATACTCAAAACGTGACATTCCGTCAGAAACTCAAATTCGAATTTTCAACCACTTCACAATACTTTATATGAGACTTTGTTGGAAAGCAATATACAAGTTTTTGAAGACGTTAGGGGATAAAACATACCGTAATCTAAAATTTACCATTTCCAAATACATTCTTAGCATTCCAAAACATACGACTTCTTAGGCGGGGGCGGGAGGGGGTAGAGAAGCATACGATTCCGGATTCGATTAGAAATATTTTCATTGCTCCATCACATATGTGAATTTTCCAGGGTTAGGGCAGGAATTTGGAATAAAACCAACGCATTAAAATTCTTCGACGTATATAAAAAAAAAAGTTTATCGTTACAGAAACTGAACATCTGACATATTTGGTCTTTGGTTTATTTCTGTTTGATATTCAGGAAATACAAAATTGAGGAAACATATTTTCCCTTTTGATGTATGTTTGCTGAATCATAGAAATAAGTATTCTTAGTCTCATTTATTTTTCAGGTTGTGTTGACTGGTGATAAACGTGGCTTTTTAGTAAGGGCGCAAGAGCTAGTGATGGGCAAACTTATACAGTGTATTGATAGGTTGTGTTGACTGGTGATAAACATGGCTTTTTAGTAAGGGCGACAGAGCTAGTGATGGACAAGCTTATGCAGTGTATTGATAGGTACTGTTTAGTTGTATATGTATGGATACAGTATAAATATCCTTCATCATTGTATCCATACTGTATCGGATCGACATCATCAATAATCTAATCAAAACAGTTGCATGTTCCAAATCTCGAGTTTTAAAACGTTAAATAATTTAATGATTAAATACTTCAAATTGTGAAAAATGCATTGTATGTTTTCAATAGTTTGAATGTAAACAGCTTAGGTATAAAATTGACAATTTATCTTTGTTTAATTGGTTGACGATTACCTTTGTTTACTTTCTGTAAGTGAAATTTTAAAAATACTTTATTTTTCGAAAATTTGAATTTATAAAGAATATTTTTCTATAAGGTAAATTTTGAGACTTCAAATTTCAAAATGTTTATTTGATTTCAATTATTAAATTTCAAAGCCGTTTATTCACTTTTAATAATTTACACTGAAAAAAGAATTGTTTACATTCCAAATCATTAAATTTTAAAATATAATCTATTCAAGAGTATATGATAATTATGCTTTTACAAATGGAATTTTTGATCTTCAAATAACGTCCCAAGATCAATGACTAATTTTATTTTATATAATTAACCATGGCATATCAATGCCATTTTTTATCCAAAGTTTTTTTCACAGCTTATAAACCTTTTTCTGGTGTTGATGTTAGGAAAACACTCAATCGCAATTTATGACTTCACAAAATGTCACAAAATTTACTTAGACATAAAAGTTACAAATCTTTTACAAAGCATAGTTAGGATTAATTATATCTTATAACACTGTTAGCTACGTGCTTCGAACGCCAACAAAACAAAATGTTCCCACTATGACTCAGTGCTGCCATCTAGAGTCCCTTTGGGAAAACACAGAAACGTCTCTTACAATGCTTTATTAAGGCTATTATTATGGTAAAAGTCTTGAACCTAGTTAAAACAAAATAGTATCTTCTGTTTTGAGGAGATTCCATATTTTCATCATGTTAAATTAAGCACAGATTGAAAATAATAAATCCAGAATATTTACATAAAACTGAAAATGGTCATTATATGCCTAAAGGAAGAAAACACATGCAAAAACATTGCGAGAACTGTGTGTAGCGTATGACGTAAGATATTAAAAGTGACATATCTTACTTATTTTATAAAAGAAAATGTCTGCATCAAAAACGTAGCATAAGCTTCGAACAGCCACGAAATTCGGTACTGGGTTAACTCACATTCCAGTGCGACAGACCTTGGCGAGATTTTTTATTTGTAATAGATTTTTAGTTAATTCATATTGAAGCACGATTTTGGACAATTTTTACACAAATCGGATCCACCAGCGATCGGAAATATTACAGAGTTTCCATCTTGACATCATCGGAAAAGTTGAAAAACGTTCTTTCTAATCAACTTTATATCGAATTTATAGGAAAAGTTTTTCATATTTATTTATTTTCAATATATCGACATGTTTTTATTTTTCCGCATTCGAAAAAGAAAGATTATCTCAAGTCTAAATTTTTGGTAAAAAGTTGGGTGTATATCTTCTCATTCTAACATTTTTCTTAATTACTCTATTTTTTATTTTCCGTTAATTTTTAACCAAAAGCATACACATTGAAATTTTCCATTTCTATCTCTCTCCGGTTAGCGGTTAGTACTTGTACGCATGCGTGGTAAATAGCTGCGCGCGACTACATGTGCGTTGAAACTAAAGAATTTGGTTTGAAACAAAAGGGGGAGGATACATTTTGTTCAAAACAAGCAATTTAATTATGTGGTGTTATCTGTATCTGTCGAATGTCTCAAAGTCTAGATGTTTTTTTTTTACCTGGCAACCCAAACCACATCACACATTTACATTCGGTTTTCGTAGGCCATTTAACCAAACAATAATATTTTACATAGTCGTATCCGTGGAACAATAACGGGAAAGCACGCAGTAACTATTAAACTGAAAACAGACGCATTTAAAGTGCTTCCCAAGTGAATTCTGAACACACATTCCAAGACAAATATTTTCTCAGGCATGAGTGGTGGTTGTGGGGAGATAACAGGGTCATACGTCGAGTTATTCGATTCAGAATGTTTCCGTTGTTTTATCATATGGAGGGTTTCCCTCGGTTTAGGAAGGTACTGGAGTAAAGCCAAACACATTGGAAACCACGAGAATAGTTTTAGTTCATTAAAATGCACGAATTTATTTGAAGGAAAATGTCTTTGTCTGCCTACTTTTTTATTTCATTTTGCCTGTTTACGAAATAAACATCTGAAAATAGGGAGAAAATACCATACTCGGTAGACGGGATTAGGTAGTTAAACATCTCGAAATCTCAGATAGGACAAAAATCGCATGGGATTACAATATTTAATTCGGATCAATTTTAGAATCCGACTACAGGAGGCGTTGCCAAAGTTAGGGTCACGCCCCCATTGCGTAAAGCAGGCAAAACTTGCAGCCAGCCCCTGTTGGGTCTGAGTATGAACTCGTCAGAGTATTGCAGCTTGAACTCAATCTTCAAGAAATTTGAATCTGGCTGTATTACAGGATTGAATTCCTTGATCTTTGATAGGCAAATTTAGGGCACATAGTTACTATTGCAGGCATTGTCTATTCCAGGGGTTGGTAAACTCTTTGATAAGAAGAAGCACATAAAATAGTTTTCATAGACATGTTCAGGGGTCAAATAAAACATTATTTTGTAATTGCATTTATAAATAATAAAATATACAAAAATATAGTTATTCTACTCACCAAAGCAGAATCTGTGGCGAGTTTAATTTGGTCGCGCACCTCGCAGCCTAAAACATTGAACCTCCTTTGTCTCATCTTTCCACTTAGACCTCATTTTATCATACTGTAACATTGCGTCCCTAAATCCCCCCAGTTATTCTGCATTTCCATCCCACAGTCAAGAGGGGCTGCAAGTCCGTATCTCCACCACTGAGTTGAATAATTTTAATATCTGCTCGTTAAAGACTTTGATTGAGTCTTCATTTTTGCAGTAACAGTTTAAAATCTGGCTGGTAAGATATCAAAGATGTTCTAAAAAGCTCAGTGAAGAGAGCATAACGTTTTGTGAGAAATTTCCTGATAGCATAACGTTTTGTGATAGGCTGTTAGTGAAGATAACATAACGTTTTGACTTGAGAAATTTCATTACAGAGAAGAGATATTCACACTAATAAGTTGTCCACAGAGTTGTCAGAAACAGTTTTTTGATGATTGGGGTGCTTCTGGGATTTATTTCCATGAGTCAGTTAGGGATGCTTTTTTATGTTCTATTCAATATTGTATCAGAAATCGCACAGAGTAGCTTTGAGAGCCGCATTTAACTCACTTTAGTACGGGATGCGTTAATACGTTTAATTCCATTTACAGAGAATGCGTTTAATCCCATTTAAAACTAGTGACTTACATTTAATGAAAATAGCCTGAAGACCAAATGTGAAAGTAAAATAGACTCAACAGTATGCTGGAAAAAAATTACTTTAGGGTGGAGAAATATTCCTTTATATATAAAACAGGTACTAAATAGGTATTAAATACCCATCTTTCCCTGTTCCATATACACTATATGATCAAAAGTATCAGGACACTTTGGATGTTAGAATGTTTTTCGAATTTCTAAACAAATACTTGGCGAAGTGTTCTGTAACTTTGGTGATGTGAAGAAAATGTTTGAACGCATACTTTCCAGTAAAGTTTCGGTGACTTGTGCATTTAGGGGTCCACTAGATATTGAAAAGGGGGGAAAATACATTTGATCACCCAGTATCATAAAAAGCTGTAAATGATTTGTAACTTTCACAAAATAGATAACTAGCTTTGTTCAATGTATATAAGCATTTTCGTAAATCAAAACGTACATTCATGAAGATATAAACGTTTCTTTAAAGAAAAAACAATTGTTACATGTTTTTTTGCTTACAATATCTATAGGTTTCAATCAAATTTCACGAAACTTACAGAACATTTATCAACATCCAAGAAAAACATTATACTTCAATTAAAAATTAAAGCATTGAATATACGATGAGATATAAGCATTTGAAGAAACTAAGTTTTTAATGAGCAGACGCGAAACATAGCAATAGATTTCTTTCATGATTTTGTAGTGAATACTGTAGGGTAACTTCTATAAAAAAATCCACTGAAATATAGTGAAAATTCACAAAGATATCGACGATATAGTGATCAGTTTTTCTTTGACTCTCTGAAAGTACTTGGATGATAAGGGGGTTTCCACAAATTGACATTTTACAAATGCATCGGACACCCCCTGTTCTAAAAATGAATTAGTCCAATTTTATGCAAATAATGATGAAATGTCTCCGGACACCCCTGTACGTTGTGGATTCTGCCAGTGACGTGAAATTTCTAGCTCTCAGACAAGTATGAAAGAAGTCAGACGAGTTAACAAATTTAATTTCAAAGCCAGAAAACTAAAATGGGAGGGAAACGCGAGCTAAATGAGTTTGAACGAGGTGAAGTGATTAGTTGTCACCGCTGTGGAAAATCTGTTCGTGAGATTTCTGTCATGTTACCAATGGCTCGTTTCACCGTAAATGATGTGATCGTGAAGTGGAAACGTAAGGCGTAACAACTGTGCATGCCACGACCTGGTCGACCATTCCGTCCAGTAGAAAGCGACGGCAGAGTGCTGAAGAGAGTTGTGAAATCGAACCGCATGCAATCGGCGGAAATAGTTTGTTCGGAATTTCAGGAAGCCTCTGGATGCAACGTCAGCAGTTCGTTGGGAGCTGCGAAGTCTTGGTTTTCATGGGCGAGCAGCTACACATAAACCAAGCATTACCGCAACCAATGCCAAGCTTCTCTTACAGTGGTGCAAAGCGCGCAAAAAATGATCCTTGTAGCAATGGCGTCAAGTGATATGGAGCGACGAATGACTGTGCACTCTCTGGTAATCCGATGGTAGAGTCTGGATGTGGAGAATGCCGGGTGAACGCTTTTTATGTGACTGTATTGTGCCGCAAGTTAAGTTTGGTAGTGGAAGCATAATGGCTTGGTGCTGTTTCTCATGGTTTGGGCTTGGCCCTCTTATTCCTGTGAAGGGAACTCTGAAGACGAAAAGATATCTCGGCATTTTGGACAATTCCATGCTGCCTGCATTGTGACAACAGTTTGGTGTGGGTCCATTCTTGTTTCAACAAGATCGTGTTCCTGTCCACAAAGCACGGGCTGTGCAGAGCTGGTTTGCTGGCATGGCTGTTGAGGAATTGGACTGGCCTGCTCAGAGTCCGGACTTCAATCCCTTAAAACACCTATGGGATGAATTGGAACGTCGACTGCAAGCTAGGTCAAAACACCCCACATCTGCGGCAGAGCCGACTAGTATTCTATTAAAAGAATGGCGTGCAATTTCTGCTGCAACATTCCAGAAACTAGTGGATAGCCTCCCTGATAAAGTAGCAGACACCATTGCAGCAAAAGGTGGCCCCACTTCATACTAATTTGTGACTGTTCTGAAGGAGAAGCAAAACATACAGGTGTCCGGATAGTTTTGATCAGATCGTGTATATGTATGTAGTATATTAGTTAATTGCATTTACTTCTGTTTAACTATCCTATGATTTACGATTTAAAATGTCAATTTGTGGAAAAAACCCTATCATCCAGGAACTTTCAGAGAGTCAGAGAAAAACGGATCACTATATCGTCGATATCTTTGTGAATTTTCACGATATTCCAGTGCATTTTTTATAGAAGTTGCCCTACAGTATTCACTACAAAATCATGAAAGAAAACTGTTGCTATGTTTCGCGTCTGTGCAGTAAAAACTTCAATTCAAATACTTAATATTACTGTGCAGTAAAAACTTTTTTCAAATACTTATATCCCATCGTATATTCAATGCTTTAATTTTCATTTGAAGTATAATGTTTTTCTTGGACGTTGTCAAATGTTCTGTAAGTTTCGTGAAATTTGATTGAAACCTATGAATATTGTAAGCAAAGGAACAAGTAACAATTTTTTTTTTAACGAAGCGTTTATATCATCATGAATATACGTTCTTGTTTTACGAAAATGCTTATACACATTGAATAAAGCTAGTTAACAATTTTGTGTAAGTTACAAATCATTTCCAGCTTTTTGTGATACAGGTTGATCAAATATATTTTCCCCCTTTTTCAATATCTTGGTTGTCCCCTAAATGCACAAGTCACCAAAACTTTACTGGGAAGTGTGCGTTCAAACATGTTCTTCACATTGCCAAAGTTACAGAACACTTCTTCAAGTATTTGTTTAGAAATTCAAAAAACATTCTAAATGTCCGAATACTTTTGATCATATAGTGTATAATGTAAGCAATTGAAAATTGGATTTCATGGTGTGAAAACCTGATAAAAATAATCCTGTAACAACACCCAAAATTTAAGTATTATAAATCATATATTTAATACAGGTACTAAAGATTCTATACCACATGTTCCCTGCATTAACATACATGGTGTAAGTGCATTAATGGTATAATAGATGAAAAGATTTAAACTGAAAAAACATCACATGTAGCTCGGCCTTTCTGGCTCCCAAAATTTTGATTATACATGGAAAAGAATTATAAATGAAAGAGGAAAATGAATTAGTAAAAGTGAAAAGTATCTCCGAAACAATGTACGTTTTCTAGAGCCATGCTTGGTTCGGTAATACTGAAATTTTACGTTTCTGTGTGCATAACTGTACATTGTATTACAGGAATTATTATATATATATATATATATATATATATGGGCTTGTCCCCCTTCTCAGATATATGGGGTACAGAGACAGAAGTACTAACCATGTAGTGCAGAGACATATTTAAAATTTTGTCTGTCATAATTAATTCTTTATTTTTCTCGTTACTTACCGTACATAACTAAAATCTGTTAAAGTTTTTTTAAAGACCACAAAAATTCAGAAAGCTTAGAGTAAGAAGCTTAGAGAAAGCTTTAAGTAAAGAACAATCACATAATCTAATCCACCACGATAACTTCAGTTAACTAAAAACATGAAATTCATATAATATTAATTTGTGTTGTCTACCAACAAATTAATTTTTATGCTGGTAATCTAATTTTTGAAAATGTGTTAATTATTTCATCACTTTATTTTACTCCAACTCTTAAAAGGGATTACTTAAACATTAGCAAAAACGTTTACATTATTTTTCAACCGGATCTCTCCACATTAAATAGTTTATTTAATTAGGAGATTAGTTTTAACCAGTTTTATTTCGCATGCTAGTGTGGTCGATAGATGTGCTTACAAAATTTTTTTTTTAAAACGATTGCGTTAGCTGTCTATCTTCAGTTAATTCTTTGTGTATAAATTTTTTCTCAAACTGCTGTTTGAAATAATATTAAATAAAACTACTCCACTAATAACAACATAAGCAATTGATTAAGGGTGAGGGTCAGTAAATCTTCTGCCCTATCCACGCTTTGTTAACTTTCGCGGCACACATTTTTCGCCGAAATTCTGCTCAAACAGATGCGAAATATTTTCTGAAAGATAAAATGCAATGCTTAGATTATATTAAAACTAAATTTATTACCCAATAAAACATAGAATATATTTTCTATTTTAATTCAAAATATTTTTGGTGCTGCCATCTGTTGCCGTAATTTAATTCATACCGACTCTTTTTATTTTTTAATGAACATTTTCAAATGTCTATTCCTTCTAATACGCTATTAAATACAACAGATCATATATAATAATGCCACAATCACGGAAACGAAATTGAACTTGGACTTGAAGACAAAGAAACTTGAAGATAAAACTGCAGTCCTCAGTGGTGTATATTCAGATCCCCTTATCAAATTTATAGATTGAGAAATTACCTTTCCTGATTGTGGCATTATTATATATGATCTGTTGTTGTATTTAATACTGTATTAGAAGGAATAGATATTTAAAAATGTTCATTAAAAAATAAAATAATTGGTATGAATTAAATTACGACAACAGATGGCAGCACCAAGATATTTTGGATTAAAATAAAAAATACATTCTATGTTTTATTGGGTATTAAATTGAGTTTTAATATAATCTAAGCATTGCATTTTATCTTTCAGAAAATATTTCTCAATTGTTTGAGCAGAATTTCGGCGAAAAATGTGTGCCGCGAAAGTTAACAAAGCGCGGATAGGGCAGAAGATTTACTGACGCTCACCCTTAAGAGTATCATCAATCAGTTTTGGTGGAGAAAACAGCTTCTTTCTCCAGATATAAAGGCAGATCGACAGCATCATTAAAAGCCAGAAAGCGCATATCAAATAAATGTTTGCATCGCATGACACAGGAAAGGAATAGCCAAACAAAAAGTAAAAAATAGAAAAACGATTTTTTTCCCATCATTCTAGGTTTTACTTTACATATTTTATGTTTCGTTCGGCAACGATTTTTTTTCTGTGTATTATGACGAAACTATATATTGACAGGCGCGTATGGTGGTGTACTTACTGTCTTTAGATCCTGAAGAAGAGAGTTGCTTTTTGCCTCAGAAACCGGTCGAGACCCTTTGTCCACTACTTATATTATTATTAATGAAGTATTTATGTTTCATATATATTCTTTGTGATTTCCGCTATCTATCAAGCAATAAGAACTTCAAAATCTTTAGCAATGCATGTATCCTATACTTTATTAGTATTATATGATAGAGCTACTTTGGACTCCAATAATAAAAAAATATGTGAAATTCTTAAATATTTTATATATTTAGACCCTGCATGAGCCGATTCGTTATAATGTGGCATTCCACCCCCACATCACTTAGACCAGTCGAACTTACTCGAAAGTATAAGGTAATTGTTAGGACGGTAGTAACCACAAGGAAAATACAACTCTTTCCCTAATCCATCACCTCTCGAATAGATTTTCGGACCTGCAGATGTAACGTGCCCTTACTTCGCATAGACACGGAGATAATTTTGTACGGCATCAAGCCCGGGTTTACAGTGAATGATCCTCTCGCCTCAACCACTGGGCATTATCTCTGTTCCTTATAATGCAGCCTTTATTATTATAATATTATATATATAATATATATAATTTTTGGCTAAATTATACATAATTTTTAGCTAAATTATATATAATTTTAAGTGAAACTATATATAATTTTAAGTGAAATTTTAAAAATGGCAAAACTCCATTCCAAGCAACACTTGAAATATCTCAACAATTTAAAACGTAAAACGCCTTTATTGCAGTAAACATTAAATTAGCCAATGAGGGTTCTTTATATGCAACTTCCTAGGATTTAAGGGCGACATTTGTTCAAATCATGATGTAACTAGCCAAAGAGGAATAACAGTAATTTGAAAGTTGTTTAGTTTGAAGGAACCCTTGAAACGTTTCACAAAATAACCTGGATGAAAACATATATTAACTTCGAAAGCGATAAATTACCAAATAGGCATATTTAAAGCGGAAGAGTTAATAAAGCAGAAGAGTTAATAATAATTCATAATTTTGGTTAAAGCATTACCAAAATTTTTATTGTGTATTTTTATTTACAAATTACTCTTGCTAAAAGTATAACGAATATTTTCACTTTCTACCTGGCTTATAAGTTCTAAAACGATTACTGGGTGTTCAAAAAAGTGAACATTGGAAGATATTGTGAACAGCTGATTGTAGACATATGGTTTCAATTGCAAAAATGTGGTAAATAAGGTAAGAAATTATGCAATAGTTATTTAAATAATGCGCAATATTTCTGCAAAAATTTTACAAAATTACATATTACAAAACTAAATTTTGAAAGCTTTCTTCGCATCCCTGTCCTCAGCTCCGTACATTAAATGCATGTCGGGCTTCTCCTGATTCTTCTTCTTCAACCCAGACTGTTCCACCTACCAGAAAGGTATAAGGTATCTGTTTGGACGGCCGGGAAGTGCCCCCAATTTAGACAGGAACCCACTGGGGGTGGCATTCAACCGTACCCTGCTTCCCCTACCATCAACCTCTCGGAAGGACTTACGAACCCACATGTTTAAAGTGATCGTACTTCGCGTGAACAAGGCGACAGTTTTGCAGTGGCTGAAATCGAACCCGAGTCGACTGAGTGCAATTCCCGCGTGCTAACCACTAGGCTGTCGCACCCCGGACTTCTCATGATTGGTGAAACAACCCATCCTTTCTGAAATCCAAAGTAGAGCTGACGACGAGTGCGATAACAGGCGCTTAATGCGTTCGCTGGACAGCGCCCTCTGGCGCTTAACTCGACCTCAGCGCCTTCGTTGAACAGCGCCCTCTAGCGCCTTGGATTACAAATAGACTTTAGCGATGCATTAAATATAAAAATAAGTTATATTCCATATTCATAAATATCAAATCAAATGTGGACTGGCAGTGTTTCCGAGGTTATAGGAACTGATTAAATCGGCAACTGAAACTTGAAAAAAAAATTTATTACCAAGATCACTTTTCAAACGCATCCATTAGTAAAATACGAGTAAGATAAATGACCTTTTAGGCAGAAGAAAAACTTTAAATTCTCTTAATAGCTTTATTCTGGATGATCGTGAAATTTCAGATACTGAAACTCTAGCTCAGGAATTTAACAGCCATTTTATTACTTCGTTGAAGCTTATTTCACATCGGCATTATCATAATTCTAATTATTTTCGCCATAACTATAATGTTTCAAATTCCATGGTTTTTGCTCCTGTCACTCCAGATGAAATTTTAAAGGTTCTACAGCGTCTTGACATTAACAAAGGGCCGGATTATGATGAATTACATCCTAAGGTTTTAAAGACCGTTTCAACCACCATTTCTGCTTCTCTTTGCCATATCATAAACTTAATCTTCTAACCTGGTCATGTTCCCGCACCCTTTCAAAATTGGTAAAGTTTCTCCGATCTTCAAAAAAAGTGATTACTCAGAAAATTCTAAACTATAGACCTATTACTGTCTTAACTGTTTTTGCCCCAGGTGAAGAACTACACTGGAACACATATTTGACTGTCCAGCAATGCTTGTGGCTTTACAAAGCATTGTGGAATTCCCTTTCCAGGGAGAATTTTATAATGAGAAGATTGTGGATCTCGCTAGGACAGTAATATCTGCATATGGTTCAATTTGACTTCATATGGACACGACACCAACTAACCAACGAACTGTTTTTGCTAAGGTTTTTGAAAAACTACTCTGTGTTAGACTTATTGAATTTCTTAATGAAAATAATATTATTCATCCCAACCAATTTGGATTCCAAAAAACAAAAATTAACTGAACTTGCAATTCTGACAGTCTTAAAGACTATACAGTGAAATTGATGTTAAAAACTCCGTTCTCGGTATTTTTTTTTTTTTTTACTTATCAAAAGCTTTTGACACTATTCATCACCAACATCTCTTATTAAAACTTGACTGCATTGAGGTTAGAGGTGTTACTAATATTTTATTCAAAAACCACTTAACTGATCGTAAACAATTTATCTACTAACAAAGCGTATGTTCTAGTCATGAAACTATCCTCACTGGTGTTCCTCAAGGCTCAATCTTAGGTCCGATTCTGTTTTTAATTTACAGAAATGATATATGTTCCTTCTTATGCTTCCAAAATAATTTTTGCAGATGATACGAGCTTATTTTTTGTTGATGAAAACTTCCAGACACTTGTCAATCAAGTTAATTTTCAAATCCATAACTTTATGGACTGGTTTTATCAAAACTTCTTAACCTTAAATACTGAAAAAAAAATCTGATGTGGGCAGCACATGACTTTCCTTATATAATGCAATGAATTTACTACTTTTACAGTAAAAAAAAATAGATTATTTTTATAGTAAATATTTATATTATTTCCAAGATATTGAATTTTCGTCAATGAGTCGTCATTTTCACTGATTTAGCGTCATTCTTATCAATTTGGCGAGTTTTTCGTTAATTTAGCAACATTTAAAAAAGTCGCCAAGTCGGCGACATTCTACCAAATTCGTCGCCAAAATCTCGCCAAGCGTTATGGACGGAGAAATAAGTTATTCTTACAGCAGTAAATGGCTATTGGCGTTCAAATACAAAAGTATTACTCAAAGTATCTTTATTCATGAATGGAACGAGCTAGATCCACGAGAATGATGTCACCAAATTCATCGCACGGTATTACACATGAAAAGTGAACATGTTTCTCAATAGGAATTTTTTTTTATTTTATATGAATTTTTGATAATTTTTTTCAAAAATGTGCAATATCTCGAGAACGGTTAATGTTAGCGTTCTAAAATTTATATCAATCGTTTTCTAATGAAAAATTACATAAGAAATGTCTATTTACGTAACTTTATTAGAGGTTTTGATTTTTTGACGATTTTTTCAAAATTTCATTCGAAAATTTACGGGGTTCTGAACATTCGATTGCGTATAAAAACTGTTAGAAAAACTTCGGTTGTAAACAAGCACGTACGTGAATCGGTCGATGTACGGTCTAAATCCTAAAGTAACTTCGTTCTAATTGGCTAATTGCTTTCGGATCGCTTGTTAAGGAGTTTTACTCCCATGGTCAGTGATCCTACAAAACTGAGACGTCAACTTCCGGTTTATGCTAATTTCTACTTCAACCGATTAGAGATTAGCATACTCCGGAAGGAAAACATTAACTTCAACTTCAATGATACCGGGCTATTTAAGCTAGTGCTTGTGTCAGTGGAATATCTTCGTGATGCATTCTTATGTTCAGGTGAGATCGTTATCTTTATGATAGATCCTTGTCTGTACGCCGGTTAGATGGCGATTTAAAAGGTCGATACTGTTAGGCCTAACTGCTGTTATGTCTCTTGATAAAATTGACAAGACTTAGTTTGTTATGTTCAACTCTACAATGTTACCATTTCTCGAAATTACGGAAATGGATATGTTAACTTTGATGTTTTTAAGTTCGTGAAGAAATAAAACTTCGTTATTTTTCACGTTGACTACTTTCACTTCACACCATTGTGACGCTCTGATACTATCTGTATTTTTTTTTTACGAATTTTTCACCAGATAAAGAATAAATTCCAACAAAAACAATAGGCTTCCAGTGTTTACGGATTGTAATTTTTGTACCAAATTTTGTTCAAATCGTTCCATTCGTTCGTCAGTTATCGTCTCCACAGACTCATTGACACACTCACACACATACTTTCACACACACACACACATACTTTCACACACACAGACATCACTTCAAAAATCTTCGATTCGTGATCAGGGATGTTTGAAACGTACTCTCCCGTCGAAAACTCGAATTCGAATTTTCGACCCCGTCACAGTACTTCCCATATACATTATTGTATATAAGAAAAGTAACTAAGTGTGTTCTTTTTGATAGGAAATATTCTGCTCGTGATATAAATCATATTTATATAAATGGCTCATGTATTATTTTTTCTTCTGACGTTAAGCTCTTGGACGTGATTTTACAGAATGACTTAAAATGGAATAAACAAGTTGACCATATTTGTAATTAAAAATAAGAAAAAACATTGGTTTAGTTAGAACTAAATTCTCTTTTTTACCTAAAACTGTTTTAATTATGCTCTATTCCAGTTTCCGCTCTATTCCAGTTTAGGTTTTCCTCATCTGTCTTATTGTAATCTTGTTTGGGGATCACTGTTACCAGAAATATAAATAGGCTTCGCATTCTACAAAATAAGTACATATCTCTTCTTAAAGATTCATTTCATCTGAATATTCATCACCATGATATTTGTTCTCGCTGCAGAATTTTGCCCGCCATTAAGATTTTTCATTATCGTTTAGTGCTCTGTTTGGATTCTGTAGGTCGGACGGTCTGGGTCTCAACTATCGTTTGGCTTTATTTATATTTCAGCACATTCATCACCATGAGCACGATAGTATCTTTTTCGCAATTTTTACGATCATACTTATAATACTCTGAATAAGAATCAATTGTTACCCCTTTTTTGTCGTACAAACAGCTCATACTTAAATATAAATTCCACTAGCTCAATATTATGGAATTCTTTTTCACTTTTCTTAAAATCACTGAACAATGAAAATAGTTTTAAGAAGTACTTAAAGATGTTTCTGTCACAGGTCTGAGCGATTTGCTGACCTATTATTTATTTACTTTGCTACCTGTATTCCTGCTAGTTGTTTCTTGTTTATTTTGTTATGGCTTTTGGTCTGCCACTGACCATTGCTTTAATGCTAGAGTGTTGTCAGTTTGGTTGGGGGTTGTGGACCTGTCAGACCTATCTAAAGGGTCTTTTTTACGCAGTTCCTTGCCCCACTATTACACATTTACTTATAAGTATAAATTGCATGTGTTGTGTATATTGTGTAACAAAATAAAGTACGTTTTGTGTGGTATGAAAAAAATTATTTAAAACTCTCGACACTCGAGGGGCTACGACAGATAAAGCCATGGAGATGACTTATGCATGGAGGTGATTGCACACATGACTGGCCTGCGAGATCCGCAGATCTCACACCCTGTGATTTCTCGTTGTGGGGGATACCTAAAATCACGAGTGTGAGATCTGGGGATCTCGCAGGCCAGTCATGTGTGCAATCACCTCCATGCATAAGTCATCTCCATGGCTTTATCTGTCGTAGCCTCCGAATGTCGAGAGTTTTATATAATTTTTTTCATACCACACGAAATCCACCACCACGGTGAATATTAATTTACAAACCGCATATCTCTTCGACCCATAGATATTTTTTTATAGCGTTTTACTTTTGCTCCGAACTTTTGAATCACCCTGTATATATATATATATATATATATATATATATATATACCTACATGAACTCAACCGTAAAACTGAATTTACTGAAAAAACTGAATTACTTTCGGCAGTGTATCAGCTTCCGGGAGTGTCGTCATGACATAAAGCTGGCTTAACCGGGAAGTGGGGATCACAATCCCCCCCGGCTACTTTTGATACATTGCTGTTCTTCTCTTTCATTATTCTTCATATATATATATATATATATATATATATGTAGTGCAAATATAGTAGTTATAAAGTTGCATATATATATATAATTATATAGAGCAAATAAAAATTTCCGTTCCTAAAGTTTCATCAGCCCCCCACCCCACCCCACCCTCCAGTTCTGTTGCACAGTTCCTTAAATAGTTAAATACAAACTTTGAATCGACGAAATAACGAGTTACGCCGTTTTCACAAGATTTTTCTCCGAAATGGTTGCGTAAATCTTCTTTAATTTTTTTTTTTGCAAACACAAACGTTATATATATATATATATAACGATCACTTATAAAAGAAGCCGACGTGGTTGTCGTGTGGTCAAGACAAGCGTTTCCGTAGCAATCGCTCGACCGCCACGTTGTGGGTTCGAGCCCCACGTAAGGCATGGATGTTTGTGTTATGGGCGCAATGTGATCCGCCCCCCTCTGGTGCGCCTGGGGCAACGTCAATGGGCGGCTAAATGGTTCACACTCTGGCCGCTGTAATAAAGGCGAAAGACGAAGGTCAAAGTGCCTGGCCATATGACAAAAAAAAAATATATACATTCTGATTAAAAAAAAAAGGATTCTGGAAAAATTTACATTCTATCCTGTTGCAGGGAGATAAAATTAAATTAAGTAAAATTAAGCGAATATCTACATAACCAGTTTGTAGAAATCTTGAACGAAATGATGAAAGTTTTGAGAAAATGAGGAAAAAAAATTACGCACATCAATCCATAACGAAAGAAATGTATACGATTTTTTGCATGATGCTAGTTTTGAAACGTTGATAACGAGCCCATTAATATAAAATCATAAAAGAGAAAACTATAAAAATTTGAAAGGATATATACTTCTTTAAGAAAATGTAGTCAACTCTCTGCGGTTACTTTCATAAAAAGCACATGGGCCTTTATATGCATGGGCCTTTCACAGAAAGGCCCATGCATATCTAGACTTGATTTTTTGGTATTTGTTTATTTTTATTTATTTAAAAAAAATGCAAGCTACAGGACAAAGTTCCAGTAATAGCGCGCAATAAAATACAATGCAAAGTATACAGATTAAAATATAATAAAATACATTAAAATGTAAACTATTGACAACAAATAATTTTCAAAAGCACCTGAAAATGAATAAATACATTAAAATATAAAATATTTACAACAAATGATTTTTAAAAGCCATTTTCGATGAATAAAAACATCAAAATTATCAGGGAAGCTGTTGTATAGTTTACAAAAATTATTAATCGCACAGTAACAACCAATATTCGTGCTGAAATTCCTTTTAAGAAATACATTCATGCTCCTGGTAAAATACTGTGGAACATAAAACCCGATCCCACCCAAGACAGAGGAACAATCAATTCTGTTATTGAACAGATTCCTGAAGAATGAAAATAAAATGAAATCCCTTCTGTTCCGTGGGCTTTTAACATTAAACATACTATCACGAAGAAAAGTAGCATATAAGGCATAACAAAAATACCTGCTTTTTTTATAATATCAAGAATACTAAGATAAGATTTTCTTATCTCAAGAATTTATTTTGAATAATTTCGATTTTGTTTGTATGAACAGCATGAGAAGGCTTCCACACCACAAACGCATGTTCAAACTCAGACCTGACCAAGGCGTTAAAGAAAACAATGATGGTATCCTCATTAGTAAAATCCTGAATAATTATCTTAGTAGCTTATATAGCCTTATTCTATCGCCAACTAGCTCAGGGAATTTCTTTCTTTTCCAATTAACCACTCTTATCAGTTGGTGTGCCACTCTTATCAGATCTTAATGGTGTGCCACTCTTATCAGATGGACAACGGCATTCACTAGCAGGGTGTAATTCGTTTTATTCACTTAGCAAAAACGGACAATGCTAAACTGTGAGAAGGAGTTTTTATTCCTGCATTGAAATTAGAAGGGATGAAACACACGCGTACATTTACTTATCTTAATATGATCCCGCATTGGTTGGTCTACAAAATTATTAATATATTGTATCTTCATCGTTAACAGGGATCTACGTATTTAAATCATAAACAGGTTTCATCTTTAAAGGAATAACAAAGACTATATAGAAAACGATCAATCGTATATGCAATGGGGAGCAAAGCCACTGGACGAATATATAATCTACTGTGTGGTGCTTCACGTTTATTTGATTGCAATTATTCTGCTTACCATTCTTTTTGACAATTCTTTGACTTCAATTCCTTGAGTGACTAAACAGTTCAGATCTATTTAGTGACTACTGTACTGAAATACTGTTTAATCCCACAGAATTAAAGTTATCTATAACACTAAAATACAATTAAAACCTGTAACACATATTTGCAATTGTAAAAATTTTTTTTATCGAAGAACTTCTTTGTTCGAAGAATGTTAGTGAAAATGACATTTTTATGGTGCTAATCTTCTGTATATAAATATATTACCTGCTATTGCTGAGTGATATCGGAATTTTCTTGAGTTTTCACAGGAATAAGTTTAGAAAAACAAGTACTCACCTAAAATAGAAAAAAGTTCATTTTAAGAAGATTAGTAACTAGGCAATTTTACATTACATCACATTCGATATCAACTTAAATTGAATTTGTCGTTCAGATACTTCAGTTACTTACTTTTTTTAACATTTGCTACTAGTTAGTGTAGGTATAGGCAAGATTTTGGAAACGAATAATACAGAGCTAATTCTTTTTTTTTTGCTAATTTAGATCCACTTGTTCAACCAATGTTATGAAGAGTCAAACCGCCTCCCATAGCTACACCATTGAAAACTAGTTTCTTTGTATTTATATATACTTTTAATTATCATTGGTGTGTGTCTCTATTTTCGCATGTTCCAGCATCTGTGAAAAAACTGGTGCTCCTAAAAGTCTGCACGGGCCGAAATTTCAGACTGTTACCCGGCCAAGCCGGACAATGCAAATGTTTGAATCCTGAAACCAGATTTATTTTTAAACCTCCACCCTGATCAAAGACAATGTGCCAAAATCCTGAATTTACGGTGGGTAAAAATAATCAAGATAACAGTAGTATTTTCAAACACTTATCTTCACATAGCAAAAATTTTGATGTGAGCAGCATATGACTTTCCCTGCAGAATCATATTCACGTTTTCGTTATTTCTTCAATAATTCATTATATTTAGTTCAATTGCTCAAAATAACACCGACAATTATTTAAAATTACACTGAATGTGCACTTTTAATTCAATTTTCGTTCTCATTTGGTAATTGGACTTATTTTCAAAAGTGGTGTAGCGAAAATGCGAATAAACTGCAATATCTCGAGAACGGCTAGTGTAATGGGGTTGGTCTGTTTTTTTCATCGTTAAAAATTACATATAAAACAAGTATTTAATTGGTATATGAGCATACGTTGTGTTTTTATTTTCGATTTTGACGATTTTTGCGGGACATTTCGCAAAAAAGGCAGGTTATTATTTTGCCGAATCGTACTAAAATCTAATCAGCACCAGAGTAACCCACAAGTGATTCATCTACTAAATTTTGCAAAATTTGATGTATTAGTTTTTTAACTAGAGTGGATGCAAGCAATTTTTGAGGACCATTTCGCAAAAAAGGCGGTTTCTTTTATCCCGAATTGTACCAAAAACTAATCAGCACCAGGGTCACACACAAGTGACTTACCTACCAAATTTTATGAAATTTGGTCCATTAGGTTTTGAGTTAGAGTGGATACATACATTGCACATACAGACAGATAGACACACACACACAGACGTTACGCTAAAAGTAGTTTTTTCGTATTCTAGAGGTCCTAAAACGTGTAGATCCATCGAAAACTTGAGGTGTGATTTTCGGCATTATTCCAATACTTACTTTCCCTATACATTACCATGTATTACAGGAAAAGTTGAACTACACAATAATTCTTGTTTTAAAATTCGTGTATAAATTTTTCAAACATTCAATATGTCCGAACGGCTCCAAACCGAATTTTTAATAACTAATTCTCTCTGTTCACGTCCGTAGATAAATCAGACCGGTCAGACCCACAATTCGTGGGCCATGCACAAGCGCGTGCAGACCTCTATATACCATATATACGTAGGTCCTTTAGTGAATAATTATAGGGGATCTACAAATTAATTATGACTGCTACTTAAATCTAAAACAGAATTAGGAAACTATACATATCTACCACTCAAAAATCGAAAGAAAAATATTTCTGAAATTGATGTAAAGTTGAGAGCAATTAATTCACTTATCACTTCTTGAAACTCTTAAAATGACTCCGATGATAGGCGTGATATGTGTTGAAGACCCAGACCCTCCGACTCATCCAGGGGACTTGAGCAACTATTTGGACGGCCGGCGGCGTGATATGTATGTATAATCCAAGAATTTGAACATGGAAAACAGCTTTACCTATCCTAACAGAACAATACTTTATTGTAGGACTTGAAACAATTTTTGTTTACAAAAAATGGAGAATTTTGATATATATTTAAAGGAAAATACAGATATTTTAAAATATGAAGTCTTTGAAACAGAATTACTTTTTATCGGTGAGAATAGGTTTCTGAAGTTAAAAAGATAAAATCTTAGTGTTTAGGATTTCTGTTAGAATGGAGAACTAAAGTCAATTTAAATTTAGTGACAATCGTAAAACTAGCTTGTTTTGAACTTTAGAACTATCCTATCCTCTGGTGTCTGGGCGAGGGGTGGGGGGGGGGGGTGCTCGGCGTCCCCGAGTTGTAGTTTTGTTTTCCCGTTTACAGACGTTCTAAGCTCTCAGGTAAGTGGCGTGGGTTGAGTTGCGAAGAGCTATCCTTTTGGAGCAGAATAACCTAGTGGTTAAAGTATGGGGATTGCACTCGGAGGACCCGAATTCAATTCCTAGCCCTGCCCAAATTTTCCCCGTGTTTACGTGGAGTACGGGCACGTTAAACCTATGAGTTCTTTATTGCACTTTTTGTTTTTTTAGATTTAGTACATTTACTTTTCAAATTTAGGACAAATGACGTTTAGATTTAGATAAACTTAGTCATTTTTTAGAGATAGTACGTTTATGAGAGTTCTCTAAAACCGGACATTTATTTTTATAGTTATGTATTTGTATTTATGCAGGATGCCTTGATTACTTCTGGTTTTTAGATTTAGTACATTCATTTGCGATTTTAAGTTTTGTGGAAATAAATGTTAATTAAGCAATGACATTTTTGCACGAAATGTGTCAAAGTATTAATTTGCAGTTTATATAACAGCAAATAAAAACATTTTAACAAATTATATATAATAAATAAATTATGAAAACATGAGTATTCCAATTTTTCTTCAGCTTTTATAAGAATAATAAGTTGCGAAATGACAGAAGAAAACATATTCTGAGTCAAAATAATCTGATTAAAATTTAAAAAGTAAATAAATGAATGAGTTAAAAAAAATACGACGAAACGAACAATTGAATAGAAGACTTCGGGAGGTGAATGGTTATCACTAGGTAAGTACTTTTATTATTAGGAACTTTATACTGCAAACGAGTACAATGCAACATGCACAAGTGCAGTAGTTAATACTTGTATAGCTGTGGTTGACTGGAGATGCTGTATAAGTACAATTAGTACTATAGCCCAGCATGTCCAGTCAACCAGTTATACAAGTACAATTAGTACTACAGTACATCATGTCCAGTCAACCACAGCTATACAAGTGCAATTAGTACTATAGCCCATCATTTCTAGTAAACCACAGCTATACAAGTACAATTAGTACCATAGCACAGCATTTCCAGTCAACCGCAGCTATAGAAGTACAACTACAGTTATACATCATGAATTCTTCTCTCATTACAGAAAACAGCCCCTATGGGCCAGTTTTGAGCTTATTATGCTCCCGTCAGCATGAAAAAGACAATATCTTCAATGACAGCAAGAAAACTTGCTATTCGTCTCAATTTTACGGTCCTCTATCAAGAATGACAAATTCAGCTCTATCAATAAGCCGACTTCATTCGATTGAACTCAGGGTGTACGAAGCAGAAAAGACTAGAGTCCCAAAACTAGCCTATAGGAGACAAAAATTAAGATTATGTACCCATTTGCGGATACTGTGACTTTCATAGTCGCTGCAGCCTCGTGTAACCTGAGTCAAATTTTAAGAAATTTGGAGCCAAACTGCGTAACTATGATTCGTTAAGAAGCCGGATAATATTTATTAGTATTGATTGGATTCAAGGTCTGTGTACGTCTGGATATTTTAAGTGCGCGAGTGCTAGAGGCGAGCGGGTGGGAACCTATACATAACTTTATGCACTCCATCATATAACAGGGTTAATATCTAGTTGATGACGCTATTTTGGACATTTCCGATAAAAAAAGTAATTTATCATTTTTTAATTAATAAAAGACATGTAGCATGTATTTCGCTAAATAAAAAAATATAAATTACTCTTCAGTCGTTTCAATTGAATGTCATAATACAAGGATGTTACACAGGAGGCTGTTCCCTCTCACTTTTAAATTAAATGTTGGGTACGGCTTTGAAATTAGCAATCCGTCACTGGCGAGTAATTGTTCAAGCGTTAGGCATTGCTGCTACCTGTTTAATAAAATATCGAAAGCAACGATATTTTATTAAACCGATCTCAGAAATGCTACATAACCAGCGATCCGACCGCCCTTCGCTTTTTGATTTCTTGACGTAAAGAGGAGGGAGTGTCGTGCAGACTTCATATTTGGAAGCCACAATACACTAATTGAACATTAAACCTTTCCGGTGCCATTTTTTGCAGTAGAAAGGGTGGGGGGAACTCCATGGCAATGAGGGGCGTGGTTAACTGGCAATGTCAAAAAATCCTTGATTTTACTCCAGTTCTTTAATTAAAACTTAAATATATAGTTTTATTTGTTTATATATAAATAATATTTAAACTTAACAAAAACAGGGAAACTAACACTCTTAAAATATTAAATTGCAACTTTTTTTAATATTTTTTATTTTGTTTGATAATGCATGACGCTTAGCGTCAAAAATAGTGGCATTAATAAAAATATTGATAAGTTAGATTTTATCTTGTGGTCGATAGAACTTAACTGATCAATCGAGAGAAACCAAACCTAAGTGTGTAAAGTTTAAGCCTTCTACTTACCGGGGGGGGGGGGAGCTTTGGGGCGGCCTGTAAAAACTGTTCGACTTCCCAAAAATAAGTCGAAAAGTTATTCTCTTTTAGCCTCCCGGAGGAAGAAAATGAAAATAACGACTCAGGTTCTCTCCCGTGTTTAATGCTATAAGTATGCAAAGAGTCAGCTATCAAGTCACCGGGGGGAGGGGGGGCCTCTGGAGAGTCTAGAAAGGCAATTAGAAATCAGAATTTCTAAACTACCAGAGGTGAAATCCAAAATCCAGCTCCATAATCCTGTTCTGTCCTGCAGTTGATATTATATGAGTGCAAAAAGTCAGTCTTCTAGGTCACGGAAGGCCCTCCGGAGGGTTTAAAAAAACAGAAACACACTAAGCAATTATTATATTATATATTAGTTTTCTTCATTTAACAAGTCAATATCAAACTGGAATAGCGGTTAAAATTACTGACAACGAGCAATAAAGATACGGCAATAAATTATTTGGCGTTTCCATTTCTTGACAGAAAAATGTTCTGTTATTTTAAGTATTCTGCTGTTTCTACTGAATACAAATAAGTATATAAATACGTTAAATTCTCAATGTTATTTGCAATTCTTTTTGGAAATACATGTTATTTTGTGAACATAAATATTTTACAAGAAATGTATAAAATTTCTGAAACTTCAAATAAATAATACGAAAAATGCATGTATATTTCATACGAAAATACGAAGTATGACCTCTTTCTATCAATCGAATATCAGTTAAAATAGTAGTAGAATATTTGCAGAATAACGATGTGACTTTTTTATGGATAAAATATTTTATATTAATTTAAAAATAGTAAAAAGTGATAAATAATAAAATACCATTTATTCCGAGTCGCATTCTTCAAGAATAGTGAAAAGCACTTTTAAAACAAATTTTAAGAATCTAAAGTAATTTATTGTGCCCTTAACACCTATCTTTGTTTCCAAAACTGCAAAAAGTACCACTAAAACACTCAATAAATAAATAAACTATTTTTGACTTTTTCCGTTTTTCTAAACCACGAAAATCTTGTTCGCACGCTAGAAAACTCGTTAAAGTCAGTAGCATCCGCACTCAAGATAAACGAGATGAACACCGATATGAACGGAAACACGTGCAGACGAGAAGCGGGGACGCTTCCATCCCCAAGGTTTTGTGGTTTTAGCTCCAGTTCAATGTTTTACTATTTACGAGATAAAAATATTCATTTAAATAGTAGACGTGATTCGGCGGAATGGTTTTTACGTGCTCCTAGATTATCGAAACAAATTTTTGTTTTTGAAATTGGAAGTTGCTTTCGGTAGCAACTGTTTAATTTAGACGACTAGAAGAGATAAGTATTTCATTCGAAGAATTATTTAGCGCAGGAGTCGGATATATTTCTATTCTTACTGACCGCATTTGTTTGCAAGATTCATTACAAAGATTGCGTTTTAACACTTTTGCTACTGGTGTCATTGATCATGGGGAAATGTTTGCATATTTATTATAAATTTGCATCTACTGCAACCATTATTAAACGTGTGTTTGTATATATGCATACCTCTTCCATCTATGAAAAAATATTTACGTGGTTCCTTCGAAGAAATTATACAATCTGCAATTTTGTTTTATATGAAAGCCACCAAAATTGAAAAAAAAAAACCCTGAAATTTTTGAACTGATCTACATAAACAAAAATTATTCTTATAGTTAATATGCAAGGTAGGGTTTACGTTTAAGAAAATAATCCAAAACTGTCAATTTTGAGCGGCTATAAAGTTAAATCATCTCGAAGATGAATCAAATTAGAAGAAAATTTTGTTGTAAACATATGCAAGTTATCTAATTCAGGGGTTGGTAATTTATTTTGAGTGAACAACCATTTTTACTTTCCTTATATACATAATGTATAAAGAAAGTATTGTGACGGGGTCGAAAATTCGAATTCGAGTTTTCGACGGGAGAGCACGTTTCAAGCATCCCTGATCACAAATCGAACATTTTTGAGGTGATGTGTGTGTGTGTGTGTCAGTGAGCCTGTGGAGACGATATCTCACGAACGAATGGAGCGATTTGAATGAAATTTGGTACAAAATCACAATCCGTGAATACTGAAAGTTTATTGTTTTTAAACGCAATCGAATGTTCAGAATCCCCCCGAAATTTTCGAGTGAAATTTTGAAAAAATCATCAAAAAATAGAAACCTTTAAAATAGTTACGCAAATAGGCATTTCTTATGTACTTTTCCCTTAGAAAATGATTGACACAAACTTCAGAAAGCTAGCATGAACCGTTCTCGAGATGCTGCCCATTTTTCAAATAAATTTATCAAAAAATCGCATGAATTAAAAAAAATATATTAACTATGAGAAACATGTTCACTTTTCATATGTAATATCATGCGATAAATTTGGTGACATCATTTTCGTTGATCTAGCTCGTTCCATTCATGAGAAAAGATACTTTGAATAATACTTTTGTATTTGAACGTCAATAGTCATTTATCTACTATAAGAATAACTTATTTCTCCTTCCCTAACGCTTGGCGAAAGTTTGGCGACGAATTTGGCGGAATGTCGCCAATTTGGCGACTTTTTGAAATGTTGCCAAATTAACGAAAATCTCGCCAAATGGATAAAAATGACGCTAAATCAATGAAAATGACGACTAATTGACGAACAATATCTGGAAAATAATTGGAAAGAATAAAGTATCTTGGAAAGAATAAAGTATCTACTATAAGAATAAGCTATTTTTTTGCTGTAAAAGTAGTAAATTCATTGCATTATATAAGGAAAGTCATGTGCTGTCCACATCAGATTTTTGAAATTATATCTGCTAAGAAAATACGTAAGGAGCCGCACGCTGGGGTGAATTTTGAGAGCGAATGTGCATGTCTTAATGCGAACTACATTAAGACAAATATTGTAATTAAATTATATATTCACTATTTTTACAGTGGCATGTTATTGTACTTGTGAGAAAGAGGGGTATGATCGTTATACGAAATTAAATAATAAAATAAAATTTTCCTCCTGTAATTACAAAAGATTGGCATAAAATCAATTAACATATTTCTATAGTAAATATTTGTAATTAAAAATAACATTTAATGCAACTTTTACTGTTAAACTTCTTGGGAGAGTTCGCCAATATCTGGTATATTCGCCGTGATTTCCATTTTAAAGCACGACGAAAGTCTCAAGTTGTTCAGCTGGTTTCTGAACTTATGTTTAATGTAATTTATATTAGAAAATGTTTTCTCGCAGAAATATGTCGATTTGAAACTCAAGAAGTTCAAATGCGTATATTTTTCCTGAATATAAGTATGAAGTACACTATTCCGCAAGTCAAATACAATCTGATCTTGCTTTTTAAGATCTTCTATTTAAGCCCGTTTGTGTTGTATTGCAAGGGTAGATTTTTGTTTATCCAAATCCTCAAGATCAGCTTTAAGAAATTTAAATTTTGAATTCCATAAATCCTTGGTTTTCAGGTCCTGTAACTTAAGTTGCAATGCAGCCTCATCCATTCCATTAAATGGTGAACAATTTAATTTGGTAGGATTAATTTCAAGTGGTCTCAAAAACGACAGTTGCATTGTCCTTCTACACTCTTCAAATCTACCACTAAATGTAGGTCTTATATCTACCACTATACTTAGAAACGTTTAAATTTATGAAATTATTATCAATTTTGATCGCAGAAATTGCAACTAACATAGAAAAATGTCGTAACGTGTCTTTCTCTACGTCTGTCGCAAACAAGCATAACTTTTGTTCAGATGCAAGCATTGCAAACAAAAGTGCTATATTTCCTTTTCCCAGCAGTGTCTTATTTAGTATATATAAATGGGGAGTCATATCAATAAAAAAAAATAATTTTTTAACCAATCCGGTTCTTCTAACTCTGCATGTTCAAGGCTTTTCTCGCCTTTAAAAAGAATTTCACTTCTTCAAGCAGATAGCATATCGCATCAGCATTGTACCTCTTGAAAACCATTTTATTCTATTATGCAGAGAAGATTGGAATATTGGCAATTGGTTCTTTAAGAAGTTCACAAAATTGATGATGATATAGAAGTCTTGGTATCATTTTGTTAATATTTTTTACAACAAAATCGATAACTATCGTTGTCTCTTTTGGAAAGCTTTGTGAACAAAGTGCCTGTGATGGATTATGCAGGGAAAATAAAATACGTCATGCAAAAATGTTTTTTTAAATAAAAGATATGTTTTTTTAAAGATATGTTTTTTTAAATAAAAGAACAAAACCTTTTTTTTTTCGCACCTTTCAAGCTCGGTGCCCCATATGTCGCAATAGATATTATTTAGTTAATATTAATTCCGGTATTGGTAACAACATATTCAACAACTTTTTCGAGAGTTTGTCCTGTAAGTGGCACAGGCAAAGGATAATTCTGATGTTGAATTTAGATCTGTAAAATTATGCCCCCTACAGTCTAAAATAAAGATAATGGCATATCTTTATTTTTGTAGTTATTTACGCTTTGTTTTTAAAATCGAAGAAAGTATATTCGCACATTTTAATAAAACATTATTTCATACATTCGCCATCCGTAAATGGTTTCCCCTATTTAATAATTTTTGGAGCGGCCACAAAACTAGCAATAGTTGTATTACATGATTCAATCCACTTAGATGGGTTTACTTTACGTTACAGCTCTTTTATTGCCTTTTTCTTTCATACCCCTCTGGATACGTTTTAATCAATGTTTTAATCAGAGTCTTTATTTAAAAATGTTTTTGTATATTTGATTTCTTATTGCTTGAAATAGTTTTATGCCATTTAAACGCACGGCACTGGATACCCTGTTGAATTTGTTACCAATGCATAGGATTCGGTGCATTCACTTTAAAAATCTCAAGTTATTGTAATAATTATTTATTTAACAAAATATGGTTATAGTCGAATTGTTGTCATATTCAGGAATCTTATCGTTTGTCTGTGTGTGTCCCGCAGAGGAAAATCTAAGCTTCGGACATTTCGAAATTGAACAAGGGTATCTGGACTCACAGGACGTTGTATCGCGCCGATTTCTTTATAAAATTTAAATTATTTTAGAAGTCATGAACTTTAAAAGTCTAAATTTAGCCGAAACATCTTTAGGCATGATTGCTGGTAAAAACCCATTGAAATGTTGCTATTCAAAGTTAAAATGTTAAAAAATTGCAATTTCTTTTATATTTTTTTATTGAAAATAACCGCAGGTTTGATTTAAACAAATAAATGTTGCACTCACCTACAGGCCACGTCTTTTAATTTAATATGGTTGGTATTTTTTTTTCGACGTTGATTGGCAGAGATTTCGTACGTACTGTGAACATGTTCTTAAGCAAACGATCCACTGCGGTAATCATACATTTCAAATCAGTAATTATCGTTCATAAATCGCATAAAATATAAATGGGAATGACTTGAGAATAGCATGAAACTTATTCATAGTTCACATACGTTCTGTCGTTGTAAACATGCTTGCAAAGCGAGCGTTAGCGAGATACGGGGGCTGGCGAGCATAGCGAGACAGGATGGGGCCTAACGGGCATATTATGCCTACCCCAACTTGCGTATTACGCCTGCGTAGTAGGAGGTATTAAAGTGTTTGCGAAGCGAACTCAGCGAGAGTAGTGAGCAGGGGGTCGAACCTAACGGGTATATTACGCCTGCGTAGCAGGTGGCACTAAAGTCGTCGCAAAGTGAATTACGGAGTTTGGCGAGCGTAGCGAACAGGGGTGGTTACCCCCCCCCCAGTGTGTTCAATTAATGCGATAGGAATAGTGATTGCAATCTGGGATGTTTTACAATTTCGAAATTTTATGGATAAATTTCAGAATCTATAATTATAAAACATTTTATTATTCAGAATTTCTGGAATATAACTGTAATAGACAATTTAATATTTCTTCTATTTCTCTTCAAAATCATTGATGAATCTAAGCCATTGACTGATATGTAAATATTAAACCAATTTAACGGACGAACCACTTGAAATTAAAATTTGATATTAACTGGATATAACTTCCGCTATACACTGTGATGAGCTTACTTTTCTAATAATCTTATTAATTTACATGAAAAACATTTTTATTCGCATGCAAGATCCGTAAAGTAAAATATTTATCAGAATCATATGAATCGCATCTTTACTAGAATAAAACGAAAATATGTATTAATTTCAGATTCTTAAGTCATTATTTAAAAAGAAAAAATCATGAAAATTTTTAAAAAGTTTATTTTGTAAATTAACAAGAGCTTAGTGATAACAATAACTGGCTACATTTGGCTTATCCTTGCTTTTAATAACTGCTTAAAAAAAAAAAAGTCCGCATAGAATATTTCAAATTACTATAATCTTAAGAATGCATAAAATGTTTTCACCGCATACAGACTCTATGCAAGGAGAAAACACTTCTACAGGCAACCATTGCTATTGCGTGAAAGTAGGGTTGCCAGAATTTGACGATTTTTTGAGAGCATAATTGCTTGATTTGGAGAAATATTGATGACTTGGCGGCTTTTGGTGGGTGTCCGATTTCAACAAAAAATTCTCAAAATATCGACTGCTTTACATTTTCTAGAAATTTCTATGGAGAGTGGCAGTAACGAAGCCTTAGGGGAAACAAGGGGGAGTTTGGCGTACTTCTCAAATCAATAAGAAAGATACACTTTGTGCAAAGGATAAGGAAAACTCAAACAACGTATATAAGAACAAATAACACAATAATGCAGCATACAACTGTTTTGGGGATACGCTGGATCCCCTAAGTCAGTGTAAGAGAACCAACAAAACCCAAGTCCGAAACAGGAAAGGGATCAAATAAAGTCGAGTGTCGTACAAAACAGAGCACCAGGCGCGAAGCGCCTTTAATCTCCAATTTCAAAATGTGGTTCTTATCGTCATCCTGTGACATTAATTCAGTGACCCTAACAGGAGGTTCGAGGTTTTTATTTACTACTTTTTTATTATTTATCCTAGCTCTTATTGTGGCAGTTTGTTGCACATTTAGAGTTTAAGCAGTTTGGGAGGTTGATGCAGATCTGAGGGTTACCTAGCATTTTAACAGCTTAGAGTTTTGAACACTAGTCGCGAGTTTAATTTGATATCAGATGTTTGGGGTGGGATCTTTTAATTCCGATTATCGATGTTTAGAACAGCGCGGGGTCTCTTACGAGATTTGGCCTTGCGATGATCATAATCCTGCAGATTGAATAACAGTTCATTTGGAACGGATGGCAAATTTTTGTAAAATTTAAGCGCTAGCTTTTTAATTTGGGCTCTAACAGTTTTTATTTTGAAGTCATTCCTAATTACCGAGTTCCTTAAATACCTGGGAGCTTTCCTGATAATCCGTAGGATTTTGTTTTGTTTTGTCTCTAGGAGGTCTATCGTAGTTTTACAGGCATATCCCCATACGGGTGCTGCATACAGCATTCCCGGGCGGATGACCGATTTATAAATTAGCAGTTTGTTTTGATGACTGAGATTTCCGTTTCCTATCATTGGATATAAGGCTCCTGTAGTTATATACGCTTTTTGATTAAGTTCGTTACGTGCTGTTTCCAGGTTAGGTGGGAATCTAGCGTTACACCTAGGTATTTAGTAGATTTTTCCGCGCGTAAGGCATGATTGTTTATATACAGTGGCGGCGGCGGTTTGTTTTTCCTCGAGAAATAGATCCAATGACATTTGTTGGGGTTTAATTTTATTCGCCATTTTTCCAGCCATGTTTGGAGTATGTCTAAGTGTTGTTGTAGCTGTCTGTGCATTACTGAGACATATGGGTGTTTTGCAAGTATCGCACTGTCGTCTGCATAGAGTGCCAGCTCTGTGTTTGGAGTCCTGGGGATGTCGTTCAGGTATATGTTAAAGAGTGTCGGGCCCAGGATAGAACCTTGCGGTACACTACTTTTAATGAGCTTGGGTGTTGATAAGTTACCTCCTACTCTGACTTGAAAGTGTCTGTTATTTAAGTATGAGATTAAGAGTTTGACAAGAGCGTCAGGGACTTTTAAAGTGATCAATTTGTACGCTAATCCACAGTGCCATACTTTATCAAAGGCTTTTTGTATGTCCAGAAAAATCGCAGCTGTGGGTGTCTTACTATTAAGTCCAGAAGATATATACTCTACCACTCTCAGCAATTGATGAGTGGTGGAGTGCTTTGGCCGAAATCCAAACTGCTCCGGAATGAGGATGTCATTCTCACTAAGGTGCGTGTTCAGTCTCTTAAGAATTATTTTCTCAGTAATTTTACTAAGTGTCGGTAGCAGGCTAATTGGTCTGTAGTTGGCTGGAATTGTGGCATCTTCACCTGGTTTGGGGATTGTTATGATTATCGCTTCCTTCCATTCTTTGGGAAAGTAGTTTAGTTTTAATATTTTATTTATTAAGATAGTCAAGTAGCATATTACGTTTAGGGGCAGGTTTTTAACCGCAATATTTCTGATTTTGTCGTGCCCTGGGCTTTTACGATTTTTGAGATTTTTGATAATTTCTACTATCTCCTGCGGGGTGGCTGGGTTAATCTCAGCCGTTACCGGGGAATTCCTGAAGTTATTTAAAGTTTGGCTAACCATTCTTAGGGTATCCTGACACATTAGATCGTGGTTTGGTTGGAATTGTTTTTCATAATGACTTGCGAGCGCCTCGGCTTTTTCCTCGTCTGAGTACGCGATTTTAGCGCCATCCATTAGTGGCGGGAGCTTAATTTGAGGTTTCCTGAGTCTTTTTGCGAATTGCCAGAGCGATACATCTTCTGGGCTAAGGGATTCGATTAATTCTTTATACTGTTGCTGCTTTTCTGCGACAATTTTCCCCCTGACTTTACACGTGAGTCTGTTAAGCTCCCTTTTAAGGGCGGGATCTCTGTTAGCCTGCCATGTCTTACGTAATCTATTCCTTTGCCTGACTAATTGTTTGACATGGTGGGAAAGTGTGGGTAATTTTGGAGACTCACGGTGTGTTGTGGCAGAGGCAATTGCTCTCTTGATTTCTGTTGTGAGTGTGTGCGTGGCAGAGTCAATATCCGCCGTGCTCATAATGTTAGGTACTGCTAAGTGCGGCTCGAAGAGTGCTCTTTTGAATACTTCCCAGTTGACCCTCTCTTGTCCCAAAGAGGCTGGAAGAGGTGTGTTCAGGTCAAATGTCACCAGTACCGGCAGATGATCCGAGTCGAATTCATCCAGGGTACTAATAGTGTGAGCGTAGTCTATGTTTCGAGTTAGGACAATGTCTATGAATGTGCCGCTGGCGCCTGAGAAACAGGTTGGTGTCGACGGAGCAATAATGTTAGTATTTGTGGTGTTCAGCAGTCTATGTATCTGTGTTCCGCGTGCATTGGCTCTCCTACAGTCCCACGCTCGGTGATGTGCGTTGAAGTCGCCTGCGAGTATCGTGTTGGGATATCGCGAGAAAAGCAGTTCCAGCTGCGCAGCTACGTCTACTCTACTCATATTTTTGACATATGTTGAGGTTAGGATAAACGGGCTAGTATTATTCATTTTAATTTTTATGCTAGTATTTTCTATACTTTGAAGATTTATGCTTTTTAGTTCCTCGTGGGGAATATTTCTTTTAATGTATATTGCTGTTCCTCCATGGGGCGTTCTAGCATTAGTATTTGAGCTAAGATTATGATAACCTGAGTAGTTGGCTATGTTTAGTTTTTTACTTTCTCTAACTCTAGTTTCCTGAATTAGTAAGGCATCTACGTCATTTTCGTTTACATAGTTCCTAAGTTCATTTATTCTTGGAGATATGCCGTTCGCATTCCAAAATAATATTTTTATTGACTCTTTTTGGGACCTAGCCATGACGGGTTTGATTCTCACTGTTACTTTTAAAGTCCGCGATTATTTTAAGGGCCTCAAAGACCATTACCATTGGAGGCCCTTAAAATAATCGAAGAAACAGAGGGCTTTATGTAGCCAAGACCTGGATTAAGGGCTCACTAGAGAGAGCCAAACAGAAAGCAGAATGAAGAATGGTCCAGCCAATTCGAAAAGAGAAGTAACACATAAGATTGACGTGCGCCAAACACAACAGGGATATTCAGACAAGACAAGTCCGAACGAGAAGAAATGAGATCCAATAAGAGGAAGAATATGTTAAAACGACACATAGGAGCCCCAAAGGTTAAGAAATGAAACGACGACAGTGAAAAAATTTACAGGTCACTCCGCCAGACCGCGGACAAACATGGAGTACCGGGCATGTCATTAACTAACTAGAATTTTTCTGGATATGGAAGGCTACAAAGAAGTCAAGATAATAGATCACCGTGCATTTTGTATGATCCTTACTGAAAAAACTCAAAACGGTGGTAAAATTGACAGGAATGTTGAGTAATTGAAAATTTATTAAATTCCTGTTTTTTTTAGATATAGATGTCATGTTCTTTAATACGAATTTTTAAAGCATGTTTAGTTTGGCTAATATAAGAAAGACCACACTGCCAAGAAATACTGTAAATGCCCCAACTATTAGAATTTTCCAAAGGATCTTTAAGATTAGAAAATCTGAGTTTATTAAATAGTTTAAAAGTAAAATTGAATTTGAATTCTTTAAGGGTTTTAGCAATCTGCTGACTGATTTTCGGAAAGGAATAGTAAAATGATAATATTATTAAACTATTTTTAGAAGTAAGTTTGGAGGAAGGTTTAGAAAAAATTTTGAATTTATCAGCAATGCTGGGAGAAAAACCACGATCGGCAGCAACAGCTTTCAAATAATTGATTTCTAAATTGAGCACATCCATAGTAAAACAAAACGTTCACAGAACGATAGATTAACGTATTAAGAGCAGCAGTTGTCTAGTTAAGCGGATGGCTGGAATTTTTCAGTTTTCTGCATTCTTGCATCCAGTTTCCTGCATTCTTGCATTCAGTTTCCTGCATTCTTGCATTCAGTTTCCTGCATTCTTGCATTCAGCAAAAGACGTGATGTCTCACATCAATCTATAACAGGCAACAGTGTTAATCACTAATTATTTATTTTTTATACACCAATTTTGTCTACTCCGAGATCAAGCTTACAAAATTTCAGACTTGTAAACCAAATTCTTTCTTTTCTAGGAGCCGAACGAACATGGTTTTAGACCTTGAAATGCGCTTACTCGTCAAATATTCAAATTCGGAAATTATTAAAAAAAAAAACACTTTTCTATATAGAAAAAGTAAAAGCATATTGGTGGGTGAAAATTAATTACATCAATATCTAAATGTAAAATTTTAATACATTATAACAGTAGTTTCAGCAGTAAATTATGCACATTCCCACACCTTCTCTGCATACCACTGGAATACATTTTAAACAAGTGGTTCGTACACAGAGGGTGAACCACTTTAGTCACTATATTAATTGGTTCGCAAAAGTTGTGGCATATATCAAGATTCTTACAGGCATAGCAGATATCAGCTATTCCATGATGACAAGTGCGTAATAAACACGAAACAGGTTCATGGATGTTGTTATGTGCAATAGGAGCGTAATCCAAACTTTGCGAACGTTCCCTACGGTCCCCTACGCACTTTGTAAACGTTCTCAAAACGAATTTTCATCTGTTGCATTAAATTATTTTCAAACTACATCGGCAGTATGAAAGTTTTTGGGCGCTTTTCAGCCGGGAATTCCTTTCGGCAATCTCAAAATAGAAACTGGGTGCATCTTTTCGCGTTTAAAAAATAAATTAAAAATAAATCCGTGGTTCCTTCACTTTTTTTCGTCCGCTCGACAGTCGTTCCCAAAATCTTCAGTTATTTTACACAACTTTTTTTTTATTCTTTGTTTTGCTTTTAACTTCACTTCACTCGTCTGGGACTGAATCTTTGTTAACGGAAAGTATCTAACCAGGAAGAAACTTTCCTTAGAAAACAAATGCAAAGCTTTTTAAAAAGTTTAAGGGTAATGAAAATTTTCTTAAACATTTTACCCGGTTGGTTTATTGTTCATTTATTTTTTAAAATCTCCTAACACTGAAAGTATCTTTAAGGTTTTAAAAGATAAAGTGCTGCGATACAATTATTAGTAACAGCGCTTTTATATTTTTTGCAACATTTCTTTATAAAATTAATTAATTAACATTTCATTAAAAAAATTCTGGTATTTAATAATGTTTCATATATATATTGATAAACGTTTAATTCCTAAATTCAAAACTTATTCAATTTATTTTTATAATGAGGTTTACAGAATCGCTCGGGCGATATTATATTGCAGGAGAATGCAGATTTTTGTCATTCAAAAGGACACCAGAAACATATGAAAAAAAAGAATAGCACAGTAAATAATATATAATTTTACTATCATAGGAGTATTTGTATTTATAACAATCAACAGGTGTTGATAATCTCTGTTATCGCAATTTGCCCAAATAATATAACCCCCACCTTCTTGATTTCGTGACAAATGCTATACCGACTTATTTATCAAGGCTACAAGAGAACCTGATAACATTATAAATTATTATAATCAACAGTGAATAGTATTACACTATTCTAACGGTATTGCAAGACATATCACATTTTTAATGTGTAAGCTATAGTTAGCATTTCAGTTGTATTTGAACTTTAAGGCTATAGCATATTAGTTGTAATTCTATCCATTTTCAAATGCATAATGGATTCTTTATAAAAAGGGCAATTTTTTTTTATTTATAAACGTACAAACTAGATATATTTTAAACAAAACTTATTTTCCTGTACTTACAAGCAAAACTGCTCATACACTAAAAATAAGAAACACTTCCACAAAATTGAAGCTTTTTCCCTAATATAGTGATATTTAGAGATAAAACAAAATAGTTGCTGTTTCAACTTAGCAAAAATATAGTCCATAAAGACCTGGAATATGATTGGGCAATTCAAATGGTGCTAGACTGACTGATAAGGACTGCAGAGGCTATATTGCCGTAGAAAAAGTTAAATGAAAAACAGAAGCAAATGGCAAAAGTTCTGGTGGGGGTCATTTGGTAAGAAATGGGCAATTCTAGGTTAAAATCACTGTGTTTAGGCCATTTTGAAAACACAGATGTTTTGAAGATTGTTTTCTGTGTGTTTTGGAGTCATATAAAAGATATTTTGAAAAGTAATTTCCCTCTGATAATGTAAGAAAATTTCCGAGGTTTTAAACCTTTTGTAGATTTTAATTGTGATGTTATTGTTGTTGTAACATGGTATCTTAATAAAAGCTGGGTCTTTATATATAATTTTTATTTTACTTCATCTAATGGATTTATGTTTGTATAATAGTATGATAAATTTTTATTTCACAAAAATTTGAAAGTTAAGAAATATCGCCAAATTAATAAGTAAATCGCTAAATCAACGAAAATTACTCCAAAATGAGCATTAAAAGAAATGAAATGATTGACAATAATATCAGGTTATAAAAATGAATAATTTTATGATTTAAATTACAACTTTGTATAAAATAATATTTAAAATTGAAAGATAATTTATTATAATCAATTAATAAGTTTAAATAAAGTTTAAAAAAATAAAAAGTAGAAATTGGAAAAAATAAAAGCACATTTTTTTATACACACACTTTATGTAACGCTCTGAAAACTAGAAAGTAAAATTTTCCACTTAAAAATTTACCAGTTTAGGTACGCAGATTAAAAGTGAGCGTCTGAGAACAATTTCCTACATATAAACTGTTGACATTTATATGTAATCAGAATGTAGATAGTCAATAAAGGTGGCTGATTATATATAAATGTCAAGAGTTATTATATATTGGAAATTTATTAACTGTCTGCTTTTAATCTGCAGACCAAAACTGTTACAATTTTCAAGCGATAAACATTTTTTTTCTATTTTTAGGACATTATAAAAAAAGTGGATATAATTAAAAAATGTTTTTATTTTATTAACAATTTATATTGTCATTGTTCTGGAGTTGAATGATTGCATGTACCTGATAGAATGCAATCACATAGATAGATAAACAGAAAGTATTAAAATAAAATTTCTTAAAAGAGGTTCATTAAAAAATTAACTGATTCCATAAATATTTAGAAGGATATTTTTGTTTCTTGTACTGAGCAGGGAGTTTCAAATTATGAATTGGTTTTGTAAGATTTTCATGATTTTTACCGAAATATTTAGCAACATAATTATTCAACAATTATATAACAGGCTTTGCAAATCGTACTTCACAAACAAGTATCATTATTTTTCTTTATTTTCATATTCACTATTTTTTTTTTCAGTTTTTGAAATTTTAAATAAAATCTATCTTCAGCTTCAAAACAGAATATGTACCTTCTATCAGAATACACAAAACGAGCTATCATTGATTAAAATCGGATCAGTAGTTAAGACTGTAGGTTAATGAAGACTGAAGAAAGAACGGGTTAAAATGACAATAGCAAAAAGTACCATTTTAAAGTTATTTTCCTTCCTTGGAATGCTACCGCAACAACGCTTATTATTTTTTCTTTCTACTTTTAGAACCTATTAGAGAAATAATAATGAAATATTCAGCTATCTTGGGTTCTGAGCTTCAGACCTCTAAAAACCGGGGTCACGTATCTCCTGTCACTCGACGACTGGGATGGAATACTGACGCTTTCCTAAAATGTGTTGATGACTTTACGAAATCTCTTATTTCCAGTTTTTGACTTAAAATGTTTGAGTTACCTAGAAAGCAAACAACTGCCCCTAATAGCAATCTTTTCACAGTGACGTAAGATTTACGTCACACTGTGACTTTGGGACGTCACAGGAAGTCGCAGTACATCTCGGCAATGTGATATTGAGGTCACAGCGAAGTCATTTTCATGGTCGTTTGTGACGTCGCATATTAACTTGTTCGTGACGTTACATTGTAATTTCGTCACATTGTTACGTGTTAATTAAATTGTGGAAACGTCACAGAATATAGTCACAATGAAGTTACAAAATTACTAATACGTAATGTCGTATAGAAGTCACAAATATGATGTCACATTGTGACCCAGGTGTCACGTGACTACAACGTCACTGTCACACATGTGACGATCTTTGCTGAGAGGGGCAATTTTTCGGGTCTACAAAAACAAATGGTGCAATATAAAAGCTATGCTGATCACAATGAAAACTCTTTAACCCGAAATCAGAATGAAATGATGATGGAAAATGCGCAATGGCCAAAACGCGAAGTTTCCGTGCTATTTTTTGCTACCGCATTCTAAATTAGGTCCTGCGAGTCAAGCTAGAAAGGCCTGTTCCCTGTCACTTCAAGATGGCATGGTCGTAATTTGTCACGTGCTTCCACCACAAGAGGTCGCTGAGAAGGGGACTGATAAGAACGGAAAGAGGTTTCTGATTTGGGTTTTCATCACAGGGAAAAACAAAAACAAATAAGCACAGAAAAGCAACGCAGAGAATAAAAAGAAAGGTTTTCTTGTTACCCCGTTCTTGAAAACAATAATGCCAGGCAGTTGTTAGTACGTTTTTCACAACTTTTTCAATAACCGGGAATTTAATATTGTCTTTGGTGTACTTGGTATTTGAAGTTTTTTCTTTTCTGTTATCAAATCCGTAAGTCCGTAATACTGCTTAGAAGGTTAAAAGAAACATTGAAAGTATTTAATTTAAAATATTTAAATATAGACAAATGAAATTGAAAATTTGTTTGTTTCAGTATGGCGAGATAACTGCTGTACGGAATTTCGGGAAATTTTTATGGGTGGCTTTGAAAATTGAAAATTCCATTTTTTGGAGGAATTACAATGAACGTTTCAGCTAATTAAAATTCGATGATTGAATTTTTAAGCAATGTGGAACACGAAGAAACTTTTTTCACGTGATGTTTGTCTGTGACGTCTACGTGTGCATGTATGTGCGCGCAATGTACATTTAGCTCTAAATAGTATTCGAATTTCATGAAATTTAGTTGATAAGTCATTTACGCCTTATCCTAGCGCTTATTTAATTTGGTATAACAGTAAAAAAAAACACCTACCTTTATTTCGAAATGACCCGCAAAAATTGTTAAAATCTGAGATAAAAGAATAAATATAATTAAATATATTAAATAATTGCATGTTGAATATGCAATGATAAAATAAATAAAACCAACCTCATTACTCTAAAATAAGCCGTTCTCGAAATATTTCAGTTTTGCAAAACATTTTGCGACTTGGCGGCCATTCAAAATTTGAAAAGTCGCCAAATGAAAAGAACGTACTTTAAAATTACAAATTGGATATAATTTCAAATAAGTGTATACTTTCTTGCGATAAAATTAGATTTGATGTATTGCTATTGAAAAAAAGGATACAAAATACAAATAAATGTCTTAGAAATCTCGGGCTGTACACATCATATTGTTTTTATTGACAATCTCCTAGACAGTAATGTAAATTGATTAACAAATTCAGAGTTGATGATAAATGTAATGTCCTGCCAAATTGAACAGTTTGTCGCAAACTGATTATTTCGTTCAACTTTAGCATTAGATATCAATAATTAGTTGAGAGTCAATCTCAACTTTAAATATTTTCTTCCTAACTGTTTCAAAAATTCAATCATTTTACTTCAGACAAATGGAAAATCATAGTTATTTCAGTGCTCTTCAAATTGTTTTTCTTCTTCTTCACATAGAGCTCCATATCGTAATAATTATCTTTTATCACTCAACTCGCTAATTCACCTCGTCTCACAAAATCTGGACTGCTAGCCATTAGACAAATTATGGCAATTATAAATTATTCTTTTCTGGACAAGAGCCAAACGTCATCACATCACGCCTGATTGAACTCATTTGTGTGCGTGACCGTAAATTTCTTCGACCAAGAAATACGAGGGAAATCAAATAAGCTTTAGGAAATATAAACTAGAAATTCCTTTAACGATTCAGCAAAATATTAAATGCGTGTAAATATAAAAAAAATCTGATGGGAGCAGCACATAAATTTCCCTACAGATTCGAATTCATTCCTTTTTCATAATGAATTAAATTAAATTGAGTTTAACTGCCTAAAACGACACAAATATTTGTTACTTTCCTTATATGCATAATGTATAAGGAAAGTACTGTGACGGGTCGAAAATTCGAATTCGAGTATTCGACGGGAGAGCACGTTTTCAAGCATTCCTGATCACGAATCGAACATTTTTGAGGTGATGTCTGTGTGTGCGCGTGTGAAAGTATGAGTGCGTGTGTGTGTGTGTGTGCGTGTGAAAGTATGTGTGTGTGTGTGTGTGCGCGTGTGAAAGTATGTGTGCGTGTGTGTATGTGTGTGTGAAAGTGTGTGTGTGTGAAAGTGTGCGTGTGTGTGTGTGAAAGTGTGCGTGTGTGTGTGTGTGTGTATGTGAGTCTGCGGAGACGATAACTGACGAACGAATGGACCGATTAGAATGAAATTTGGTACAAAAATTGCAATCCGTAAACACTGGCAGTCTATTATTTTGAAACGCAATCGAATGTTCAGAACCCTCCTAAATTTTTGAGTAAATTTTGAAAAAATCGTCAAAAAATCAAAACCTCTAATAAAGTTACGTAAAATAGACATTTCTTATGTAATTTTTCATTAGAAACAGATTGACATAAATTTTAGAATGCTAACACGAACCGTTCTCGAGATACTGTACATTTTTCAAAAAAAAATTATCAAAAAATCATATAAAATAAAACAAAATATTTTCTATTGAGAAACATGTTCACTTCTCATATGTAATACCACGCGATAAGTTTGGCGACATCATTCTCGTGGATCTAGCTCGTTCCATTCATAAAAAAAGATACTTTGAGTAATACATTTGTATTTGAACGCCAATAGTCATTTATATGCTGTAAGAATAACTTATTTTTCGTCCATAACGCTTGGCAAGGTTTTGGCGGTGAATTAGGTGGAATGTCGCCAACTTGGCGACTTTTTAAATGTTGCTAAATTAACGAAAAACTAGCCAAATGGATAAAAATGACTCTAAATTAATGAAAATGACGACTCATTGACGAAAATTCAATATTTTGTAAATAATCTACTATAAAAATAATCTAATTTTTTTTACTGTAAAAGTAGTAAATGCATTGCATTATATAAGGAAAGTCATGTACTATCCATATCAGATTTTTTTTCATATTGCCACGAACGTGTATAATGGAATCTTTTCAAAATCAGAAGCAGAAAACACTTTACAGGCAGTCATTAATATGTCGTGAATTTAGGGTTGCATTATAAAGAAGTTCAGAGGGTGCCATATTTGGCGATTTATTGCCAAATTGACGACTTTTGACGATTTTTATAATGTTTGACAAACCTGTCGAAATAACAAATATTTTACGAGATACGAGCCACTTGTGTAAATTTATACTGAGAGTATATAAAATGACACATCGTTCAGTTGTAGCAGTTGTCGTGATACGAGAGCTATATTTAACTGTGCGATACGTCAATGTTTTAGAATAGTATTGGTTGTTTTGTGAAATTAGTTGAGTATTTAATTGATGCTGTACTCTACCTGAAAGTTGTTTAGTGAACTTTTGAGATAGTTATCGGGCTATTTGCTGTATATTGTTCCTGTTTGCGCTATGCTTGTAAATAAACGTGTTAGTTACCCAGAAATTTTGACACATTTTTTTATTCTGAGAGTCCACCCATGATTCTAGAGGATACGTCGTAGCAATATTATATCTAATTTGCAGTTTTAATGAGTCTTATCATAAACTTTATGCATTTATCACACTTTATGCACTTATCTTACTTCATGCACTTTATCTTTTTATAAATTTTATGCATTTTGAACTTAAATCAGAATGGAAATATACTAGAAATCCCATAATATCTGCAATTTTAAAATTATGTAGGGAACTATGATAACAATGTAAGTGCGAAGCAGACATGTCAAAAACTGATTTTAGACGGAGAAAAGTATTTTCTTAACAATTCATTAATATTCTTCTAAAAAATGTGTTTCGTTATAATGTATAAAAAAACGACCTCATTAGGGAACAAAACATTTTTGCTGAAGTTCGAATCGTACAGAAATAAAGAAAACACTCATCAAGGAAATAATTTTTTTTTCTTTGGAGTGTAGAAATATTTTAAGAATTGTCTGTAAAAATTTTAGCTCCTCAGAAATTTTAATTAGCCGTAAGAAAGTAGATTTTTTTTTTACAGTTTAAAGATGGTGTCTTTCTTGAATACTACTATTTTTTTTGTTGATATATTTACTTTTAGTAAGCTTAATTGTATAAGAAAAAAATTGATGACATGGCTTTCTCTACAGATTAATGAATTTTTATACTGAGAAAAGACAATAATTGAAATTGCAACTTTTTGACAAGTCGTTATATTTCCAAATCAATAGGGTCTTCTTTATTACTGATTATAAAAAAGCATACCAAATTTCATTGAAACACTATCTTGATACTTTTAAGAGCTATCTCTACGCTTTATATAGAGCAGTAAAGTTCCTTCAACATCGAGAATGACTTGTAATACATTTTAATTACAACTTTGAATTTACTTCTAGTTATAAGTACTTAGAAAGTGTTCACTTATTTGAAAAAAGCGAACATATTTATTTTTATTATTTTTTCCAGCTTAGATAAAAATCGTGCAATATCTCGAGCACGGCATATTTTAAAGTTCTGTAACTGATATCATTTGTTTTTACATAAAACATAACATAAAAAAAAAGAATCATTTCGTAACAATTTTAAAAATAATTTTTTTTCGATTTAAAAAAAATTGAAATATAAATAATATTTTCTCAGATTTACAAGGAGAATTACAATTTATGTAATATTTCAAACACTTCAAATATGCTTTATTCAAGTCTCGAAATATATTATTCCGTTATAATGTTCTTCATAGTTTCATAATACAAAATTTTTACCTCGTAAAATTAAATAATATATTGATTGCCACTTAAACAGAACGTTTACTTGTATTCCGGTATATGTCTATTAATCTCCAAAGAGAATTATTCACAAAAAATTTGTAAAATTTAACTTAATCAGATTATAAAATTGAAACCTTGAATATGGAATGTATAAAAGGAATATTGTTATAAAAATGAATAAATAAATTCTTTAAAAAAACTATGTGATATTTTAAAGTTTTATGTTATACGTCATACATCAGAAATTTAATACCAAAAGTTTAATTTTAGTATTAAATAAATTTTAGATTTTCAGTAGAGCAAATTGTAAAAAAATCATTAATTCTGAAAAGGTAGTATGGGTAAAATCATTAATTCTGAAAATGTTGTATAAAGCAGCATGAAACATAAATTAAAGATTTAGGTACTGTTCAGATAAATATATATTAGATGAAATGATAAATGAAAATCTATCTCATAAATGAAAATCTGAATAATGCTATAATTCATTGATAAACATATGTAGGTGTCGTTAGTGTTAGTAACGTCCTATCTGTTTTCATTTGGTAGAACAAGAAGGCGTAGTGTATAGTACATGGTTTCCTTTATTATTTTAAAATTAGAATTACCAAATTATGAGTAGAAGTAATAAGATTTCTTCCTAGTTGTAGAATATAATATAGAATGTATGGAGACAGAAATAAATTGAAAGAGTGAAATAAATCTCTATAGGTAGTAATATTCTATTTTTTACTCTAATTTGCATTGCACTGATAATTTTATTCAATGGGAATCAAGGTTTTTTGCAAATATTATTTAACATTTTGCTTACAGGTGGGACAGCGTCCATTCCAAACGAAGAACCCCCCCCCCCCCTAAAAAGACAGGTATTTGACATACCCTATCCCAAACAGTTCGATCCCCCTTTTCAGGCATTGGAATCCCATAAACAAAAGATTAATTCAGTGCGGACCTTACGCAATACAATGCAGTGAAACTCTTCTTACCCCAGCACCACCTGAATAATTGTCTCAAATGATTTGTCGTTTTCTCATCATGAGGCTTTTAACTCCTCCCCTTTACCTCCATGTTTATAACTATTGTATTACATTTTAGCAGCAATATAAGCGTCCTTCGAATATAAATTTTAAGTTAGACGACTTCAAAAAACCATCGAACTGCCAAGCACGATTTGAATTCCAAACAAATGTGTGAATTTCTACTTATGTATTTGTAAAGTTGAAATGTATACGGTAAATCATTTAAATTATATAACATTTATTAGATACCTAATTCAAACATTAAGATATAAACAAAATAATGTATTTTTTTTCTGAATATATGCATACCACTTTTTACACAGAAAATGCAGTTATAAATAACTAAATATACTAATTTGTAGTAGTTGTCTCCCGACACTTCCAAAATGAATTTCACACATAAGCTAATGTTAACGTTATACAAAAAGCATAAAAAAATAACACTTTGTTCTCATTAGGGAACGTGACTTCCCTCCCAAGCACAGAGAAGTAACAGCACCCTAAAATAATTGCAAAACGTGACAAGTTTACGCTAAAGGCCGACATTGTAATGTTTGGATTTATGCAAAAAAATCTTTTAAGCATACATAGTATTTTTGAATTTTTTTTTTTTTTTAGAAAAATTCATTTTTCTTCATTTTTAAATACAATAAATTTGGTGTGGACAGAAAATTACTTTCTGTAATAATATTAATAAACTTAAACCTTTGGAATTCAGCAAAAGAGGACATAAATCACAGTTTTTAAGAAAAATATTGAAAAAAAAACAGTATACGCTTAACATTACACTTGCTGTCTCTTAATATAATCAAGTTGATACAAAATTTGGTATCAATCGGTTGGACAGCTTTTTGGGAAAAAAGAGGGAGTTAGATAATTTTGTAGTGTAATTTGCATGGAACGAACGAAATAAAAACCTGTCACGAAAAATTATTAAATATTTGTGTAACTTTCTGCAATTATGCTAAATTTTTTAATAAATAATAAATTATTGCAGTATTATGATAATTTAAAAAACATTACCGAGGAATGTATCGCATTTTAGAGATGTTTAAACCAGGCAATTTACATTCCAATGCCGTCATTTGAAAGAAGTTCATTTTTGTCGATGAAGTTTTAAGTTTTCAAATATAATAAATTAATGTAGTATTGTGAAAAGTATTACCGAGGAATGTTTCGGCTTTTAAAGATGTTTAAATGAAATTGTATTGAAGGTGGAAAGTGTTTCATAATCAATGCTTTATGCATGATTGATCTTTCTTGTTTACCTATCGCTTGATTAGTTTTCTACATATCGTAATTGAGTGTAAGTGCATTTACGCAAGACGAAAGTTTCAAAAACATTACGATCGAAGTTTTTATCGTCGTTTCTGCTTCAATAATTTGTGTAGTTTTGAGGGAAACACTGTTGCATCGAACTTGGGGCAAAAATGCTTGAACACTTATGGACATAAAAAAACATGCATACATATAAATTTTCAATTTCGTTGAAAACTAATTTCGATGATTTTTTTACTAAAATACTCTTATTGGTAAAAATTCTTATGGCGATACCAAATTTTATTTACAAACGTTGATTAACACATTTTTTTTTAAATTAAAAAAATCTTATACGGAGCGGTACCAAATTTTCTTACAGACGTTGATAGAAACATTTTTTAAAATTGTATGCCGCAGCCAAGGGCACCCACCTAGTTTGAAAGCATTACATAACCTTAAGCACATTGCATTTTTATAGAAAAAGAAACAACATGGGCTGATTATGTTTACTAATCTGTTAGCATTAATTTACGTTTCATCGCACAAAATAACACAAATATTTAAAATTACAGTACAGCACCTTTTATACGCTTCTCAAAGAACAAGTGAAAGGAAGTGTATAACCGCAAAATCGCATTTTTACGAACATATAAAATGCTTTCAGGACTCTTTGAGTCCTCACAGAGGAAAAACATTTTTACAGACAGCCATTCCTATAACGTGAAAGTAGGGTTGCCATTTTTTGACTTCAATCTTTCTGTCATTGCTTCTTGTGCGGATTTCACTAATAATAATAATAAAAAATAATTTTTCTACAAACGCCATTTTTTTCTCTCTAGGACATATTTTTTATTTGGGACCCTCTCAACACTGGTCCCTCCCACATTGTGGGATTACGCGGTATGGTAGTTAAGCCCCTGCACAGGCATTAAGCCAATAATATGCATCACTGTTCTAAATAGTCCGAAACGTGTATTCACCACACCATCAAAAGCTGGAGTTCCAAATTTTGAACCATACAAATATTTTTCCTATACATTACCATGTATTGCAGTGAAAGCAAAAATAAGCAATGCCTTCCTTATTTGGAGAACTTTTCAAGAGAACTTTGTCATACTTAGATTGCAATTCTGTTTCTCCTCTAGACCACAGCATTATTTCAAGCCTTTTCTAAAAATTTACAGTTCGAACATTTGTTATAATTTCCAATCATTCCTTTTAAAAATGCTCCGCAAAAGTTATTTTCATTTTCGATCGAAACACGATTGTAACTTGAGTCTAATCAGAAAATCTTTGAAGCGGAAATACGTTTGCATTTTTACTGAAGTACTGAGAGGTTATACAGAAGTATTTTCGTTGGACAGCTATTTAATTTCCTGGCAAAAATACTAATGCTCTTGAAGAATAGGTTTGCACTAAGTACTATACTGTACATTATGCTTCTTTTTGTTTATTACTTCAAGCTACAAAAGTGGCTGGCAATTAATTATTGAGTTTTAAATTACATCCAAGTCTCGGGATTGAGTCTATATCTACAGATAAGTTTGCGGGAAAGTCCGAAAATTCGGTCTGTTCGGGGATCAAAATTTTCGAGATTTTCCGGAATCTATTAAGAAAAACTCAAGCAATGTGTATAAGCACAAATAACAATAATGCAGTATACTGCTGTTGCGACGATACGCTGGATCTCCTTCGTCAGTGCAAAAGACCCAACAAACCCGAAGTCCAAAAGAGGAATAATGGGCTTTTCCTCCGAGGTCCATATAGTGTACTCTAAGGCCCATTCTAACAGAATGGCAAATCCAAATCCATTTTATGAACTTTCTAGGAGACAATTCTACTTATTTTTTGCAAAATCTTGGAAAATAACTAAAATATACCACGCACAGTCTATCAATACTTTGTACCCCACGGAATATAGAATTCGTACCCCATGGCTCAACACCCATAATTCCGTGTTCAGTTCTCCAAGGAATGCATCCATTAATCTTTTAGAAGTATGACCATATCTCGCCGTTCTGTATTACACTTCGCTCACCTTCCAATTTGACGTCGCATGCTGACCATTCACAACTATTTCAAGTTAAAAACTTTAAAAATAAAGACAACCAAAGATAGTTAATTAAAATGTCGTCATCAATGTAATGGTGTTTATATTAAAGACATTTTAACTAACCAACTTTTATTGTTTTTATTTTAAAAGTTTTTGCTAAATTGACTTTTTTTCCCATGCAATTTTATTATTTCTTGTTATTCTCCAGAAAAATTCTGTAATTTTTTTTTTCATTTTTTATCCTACTGTCCTAATAAGATTCCAGTCTTTAAGTCTAATGGAAAGAATTCTTCGAGCAGAACGATGTTTACATTTTCCCTGACGCACTGGAAGATAAACACAGGGACATCTACGTTTGGTAACCATTTATTTTCTTGTTTAAAATAATAAAACTGTCTAAGAAATCGTAGGAATTAACTACTGCACTTAGAGCTTTTCTTTTATTTTATCACTTGATGTCAAGACTGAGTAAAAATACTTTATTTTGTATTGAAAAAGGCGTCTTTCAGACTATAAGAGATAAAAGCTTGTAGCTAAAGATGATAAAATCAATTTACTTTTTCCAGTAACTATATATTACTACCTCTTCGTTTATATGAACATTGCGTAATTATAAAGAGTAAAGTGTAATTATAAAGTGTATTGCGTAATTACCCCATATTCTAATTGTAAGCTATATTTACAAAGCAAAAAATCTGATGTGGGCAGAGCAGGATTTTTCTACTTAATGCAATAACTTTACTTTTTACACAATGAAATAATATTACAACGAAATAATAGTACAACGAAATAATAAATACACTCTGTTGCAAACAAATATATGCATCCAAAAGAAACTGAGTTACAGCCACGAAACTCGGCATGTATGTATAGTATGAGGAGATATGCAAATGATTAGAATTTGAGAATAAAAAAAAAACGTTTTATTAAGAAATGGTGGCAGCAAGAAGACGGCATTTTAGTAAGTGGTAAGTTGTCCCCTGGGAGCTATACAAGTCAATGTTCGGTGCGTCGGTCATTTCAGTTGCTTATGCCCCTCTGCGGAAGATTCTGTCACAAATTTTGCAACTGGTACGCTAATTTAGTGGTATTCTGAGAATACTGCAATTGCTGTTCCAGCATGTCAGAGGAGGTCACAGGACCTAAATGTCTATGGGAGGGTATTAAATTCTCAAAGACATTGTTTAGAAAGTCGTGCAGTATGTGGTAGAGCGTTGTCTTGTTGGTAAATAAAACCTAGGCGGATGGACAGTATAGGCAGAACAGTCGTCGGTAGAATATCGTCGGCGTGCAAGCGAGTCATCAGATTGGATTGCAGAACAACTAGAAGATAGTCCCAGCCCACGAAATGGCTCCTCAGTCTGTCACGCCATGTGTGGTACACATAGTGTTGTTGATGTTGAGATCCAGACCGTCCGACCTACCAGAAAGGTGCAAGGTAACCGTTTGGACGGCCGGGAAGTGCCACCCAATTTAGACTGGAACCCAGTGGGGGAGGCATCCACAGCGATCTACCCTCCTTCCCCTACCACCAACCTCTCGGAAGGACTTACGGACCCACATGTTTAACGTGATCGTACTCCGCATGAACACGACGGCAGTTGTGGTAGCGTGCAAATCCAGCGCGCAAACCACCGGGCAATCGCGCCCGAAATGTGCCAACAGCACGCGGTACACATAGTGTAGCTTTACAACAAATACGGAATCCCGTACGTTGGCGATTCATTCTTGAAATACCTAGCAATTTCTTTAAACTTCGTATCAGAGAGATGAGTCATCGTGCTTTATGACATTAATTGAGTTTCTTGCAGATGTGAGCTTGCGTCCGCAGCAGCCTCCCACGAGGGGGGGGGGGAGGGTGTAGGGTGTTGTCCAGCCGTATATGGTGGATAACAGGCGAGGTGCATCTAGGTGCATCCGATATGAGGAAGTACAAATAAAACCAACTTGCTACATAGAACAAATTACATTTGATTACTGGGATTGTTTGGAGTTTTTAGGTCAGAGAAAAGAGTGAAGATATCAAACATCTTTTGCATAGGGTCAGAATTTGATCTTACTATTGGAATGATTTTTTCAAGTATGTTTTTGATGTCATTAATATTTTTATAGTTGTTAATTTCTTTAAAGAACTTTAGGGAGTCTAGAAAGAGATTTGCATTTTGTTTGATGCTGTCTTCTTGAGCTTGAAAACGGGCCACGTGCTCTCCGTAGCTTGAGTGCCGCATCTCGACACGTGCCGACTCGACATGATTTGCATTATCTATAGGGGTTTGGAAATTAGGGAACGGCGGAAAATTTTCCATATCGTGATTTATCGGGATACTAGCATTTTCGGTTTGAGGTTTTTGAGCATTAGTTTTGGATACCTGGAACTTTTTGCGGTTCTAGTTTCTTGGGCTGGCTAGTTCTCTTCCATGCACGTATGTGGCGGTCATCAACACTAAGAAGCGGGATTCATCGCTAAAGACAACATGCCTCCAATCGGACACTGGCTCACCGAGATCGGCACCAATCCAGACGATTCTGCCTATGTTGAAGAGTAAATGGTAGTCCCTTAATGGGCGTCAACGCGTAATCCCTCCTTCTTCTAGTCGTCACCGAATAGTGTCCCCTGATACAAGATGCATGGAGGATGGCAAATACCCTTGAATGGCTGATAGCGCGCTATTGGTGTGGATGTGACTCATCTCCTGATTACACGATCCTTTGGAGTAGTTGTCTGTCTGGGGCATCTTAATCCTCTGCGGTGGTTACATGCGCTTTCTCTGATCCATTGTTGCTGACACCGAGCAAGTTCTATATCGCTCCAACCAAGATGGTGACGAGTTTCGCGGATGTAGTTTAATTTTTTATGGATACATGTTGTGAGACCGGAAATAGTTCACACATTTGATAAGACACTTTTATTCAGAAATTTATGGTGGCCAGAACGGCAGACAAAGCTTGTAGTCTGGCTGGCACCAAAATTTATAGTCTTATGTGAGACCAGAAATAGTTCTCACATTTGATGAGACACTTTTATTCAGAAATTTATGGTAGCCAGAACGGCAGACAAATCTTGTAGTCTGGCTGGCACCAAAGTTTATGACGACGTGAACCTAAAGGTCAGAAGACTATAAATTTAGCTGCCAGCCAGACTACAAGCTTTGTCTGCCGTTCTGGCCACCATAAATTTCTGAATAAAAGTGTCTCATCAAATGTGAGAACTATTTCTAGTTTCACACATGTATTTCTTTGCTACGTATTTACAAGATTCACGACACAAACTTGAAGTTGACGTGTACATTAAAATTTGGCACTTTTCATAATGACCGTTTGTGAAACTATTTCAAAGTTACACTTTAACTTATCATTCAAGCCAATGTAATTTAGTAGAAAAATTGCTGGCTTCCGCTAAGCAATGCTGTCTATATATTAACAATTTTAATGATCAGAAACTAATATTTTATCACATAAAACTTATGGCTTGAGAGCTAATCGATACATTCCTAAAATTCAAATCCACGTTCTAGTTCTGCTTTTGTGTCAATCGAATTATGTCTCTCATATTTTAATAATGTAGTCAACGTTTCTTAATTTAATTTAGGAAGCGGAGTCTTGTTACTGTGGGAGCAATCTAATTATCACATAGTTGCTAAATGTTCATATAAGTAGATAAGGCCATATCAGAATGAAATCGACAATGAATTAACATCGCGTAAATTTAAATTTATCGCCTTTTTGGCGATGGTCTTAATAAAATAAATTATTTACACACACGTGCAAAATTGACATCAAAATACCACCGTGAAATAAATGATTAATTGGGAAAATTGCTTTGTCAAAATACATAACTATTGCAAAAATTGTTTTCCTCCTTCAATGGAACGAGCTATAAACGAAAATGATGTTAATAGATTTAACGCATAATATTACATATGGAAAATCATTTTATTTGATGATAGTTTCTACCTTTTTAATTTTATGTAATTTGTCGCGAATTTATTTGAAAAACGTCTGCTATCTCGATAACGGTTTGTGTTTGAAATCAAAATGTGCGTCATCCGTGTTCTAATTACATATACAATTATTATTTATTTAAAATTACTGAACGTTCTATTTTTACGATGTTTTAAAATATCCATTTAAAAAATTTTGTAATCTTCTGAACCTTCGACTGCGTTCAAAATAAATTGGATTCCAGAATTCATTATTACTTTCCCTGCAATTCATTGTAATGTACAGGGAAAGTATTGGAATCATACCGAAAATTGCAACTCGAGTTTTTAACGAATTTACAGGTTTTGTGACCTCTAGAACAAGATAAAACTGTTTTTAGCAAGACGTCTGTGTGTGTGTGTGTCTATGAAATGTATGTATCCACTCTAACTGAGAAACTAATTGACCAAATTACACAAAATTTGGTAGATAAGTCGCTTGTGGGATACTGTGGTCCTGGTTAGATTTTGGTATGATTCGGAAAAAAGAATTTGCCTTTTTTACTTTCCTTATGTACAATAACGTATAAAGAAAGTATTGTGACGGGGTCGAAAATTCGAATTCGAGTTTTAGACGGAAGAGCACGTTTCAAGCAACCCTGATCACGAATCGAACATTTTTGAAGCGATGTCTGTATGTGTATGTGTGTCTGTGTGTGTGTGTTGATGTTGATGACCCAGACCGTCCGACCTACCAGAAAGGTGTAAGGTAACTGTATGGACGGCCGGGAAGTGCCACCCAATTTAGACCGGAACCCAGTGGGGGAGGCATCCACAGGGACCGTACCCTCCTTCCCCTACCACCAACCTCTCGGAAGGACTTACGGACCCACATGTTTAACGTGATCGTACTCCGCATGAACACGGCGGCATATGTGGCAGCGTGCAAATCTAGCGCGCAAACCACGGGGATACCGCACCCGAGATGGCCAACAGCACGCGGCGTTCCGAGGTGGTCACCCACCAAGTACTAACCGCGCCCGATGCTGCTTGACTTCGGTGATCTAACGAGAACCGGTGTTTTCAGCACGGTACGGCCGTTGGCCCTCTGTGTGTGTGTGTGTGTGTGTGTGTGTGTGTGTGTGTGTGTGTCAGTGAGTTTGTGGAGACGATAACTGACGAACGAATGGACCGATTCGAACGAAATTTGGTACAAAAATTACAATCCTTAAACACTCAAAGCCTATTGTTTTTATACGCAGTCAAATGTTCAGAACCCCCTAACTTTTTGAGTGAAATTTTGAAAGAATCATCAAAAAAATCAAAACCTCTAACAAAGTTACGCAAATAGACATTTTTCATGTAATTTTTCATTAGAAAACGATTGACATAAATTTTAGAACGCTAACATGAACCGCTCTCAAGATATTGCACATTTTTCAAATAAATTATCAAAAAGTATATAAAATAAAAAAAAATATTTCCTATTGAGAAACATGTTCACTTTTCATATGTAATACCATGCGATAAATTTGGTGACATCATTCTCGTGGATCTAGCTCTTTCCATTCATGAAAAAAGATACTTTGAGTAATACTTTTGTATTTGAACGCCAATAGCCATTTATCTGCTGTAAGAATAACTTATTTCTCCGTCCATAACGCTTGGCGAGATTTTGTACTTTTTTAAATGTTGCTAAATTAGCGATACTAGCCAAATGGATAAAAATGACGCTAAATCAATGAAAATGACGACTCATTGACGAAAATTCAATATCTTGGAAAGAATATAAATATTTACTATAAAAATAATCTATTTGTTTCCAGTAAAAGCAGTAAATTCATTGCATTATATAAGGAAAGTCATGTGCTGCCCACATCAGATTTTTTTTTTTTTTTTTGCGAAATGGCAAGCAAATCTAAAACATCAGATCTAAAATAATAACTACTACATACGCTCAAATGTATCAATTAAATTCTTGTTTTATACGTGATTTTTGACAACAAAAGGAATGATATCCACCTCATTACTCTAAAATGGACCATTCTCGAAGTATTTACATTTAAAATTTTGGCCAAATGAAGACGATTTTCATTGTAGTTAAAAAACTACTCAATAAAATTTCTTAAAACTTAGTAGTTAAGTCCGTTGATGATTATCCTGATGCTGAGTAACTTTTGATATGATTCAGGAAAGTATAAGTTTTTTGCGAAATACCCCTCAAAGATAGTGAAAATCTGAAATAAATGACAAAATATTTTGAAATATATTAATTAAGTACTTCCTCTTTAAGTAAATTTTGACATCTAAACAAATAAGACTGACCCTATGACTGTAGGCTGAACTGTTCCCGATATATTTTAGTATTTTGGTATTTTGAGAACCTGAAGTACTTAAATTGAATAAAGTTGCCAAATGAAACCAAGATGCTATAAAAAGGCAAATTGGATATAATATCAGAAAAGTATACATGTCATTTTCTACTATTAAACCAATTTAATGCATAATGAAATAAAAAATAATAACATTAATTTGAATCTGCAGGGAAAGTCATGTGCTGCTCAAATCATATTTTTATTTTATTTTCACTATGCATTACCATGTATTCCAGGAAAAGTATTGGAATCATAGCGAAATTTGCAAGTCGAGTTTTCGACGGATCAACACGTTTTGGGACCTCTGGAACACGAAAAAGCTATTTTTAGCATGACGTCTGTGTGTGTGTCCATCTGTGCAATGTATGTATCCACTCTAACTAAAAAACTAATGGACTAAATTTCGTAAAATTTTATAAGTAAGTCAATTGTGTGTGTCACTGGTGCTGAGTAGATTTTGATTCAGTACGATTCGGGAAAAAAAGAAGCCATCTATTTTTGGGAAATGGCCAGAAAACTTATCTGCATCTACTTTAGCTGAAAAGCTAATATCTACTAAATTTTGTGAAATTCGGTCTAAGTCATTTGTGGAATACTCTGTTGATTCGATTTTGGTACGATTCGAAAAAGAAAAACCTGCCTTTCTTACGGAATGGCTGGGAAAAAATCACCAAAATCTAAAATAAAAGACTACGTATGCTCAAATGCATCAATTAAATACTTGTTTAAAGCGTAATTTTGGACGAGGATATACATAAATATATAAAAAACCAACCCCATTAATCCTAAATTAACCATTCAGGAAAAGTTTTAGTTTTTTCGTATTTTTGTTAGGCCGCCTTTGAAAAAATGTCCAGTTACTAACTAAAAACAAAAATCTGATAAGGGCTGTACATGAATTTTCCTGCAGACTCATATTCACGTTCTCCTTATTTCTTCAATAATTCATTAAATTGAGTTTAATTGTATAAAATAACACCCAGAATTATTTTAAACGACACTGAAGTTGCACTTTTATATCAATTTCCGTTTTCAATTGACAACTGGACTTATTTTCAAAGGTGCCGTAGCGAAAATGAAAAAAAAAACCCTAAAATATCTCGAGAACGGCTAGATTTAAAGTAATGAGGTAGGCCTTATTCTTTTCATCCTCAAAAATTACGTATAAAACTGAACATACATAATATTTTATTTTAGATTTTGAAAATTTTTGCGGGACGTTTCGCCAAAAAAAGTCATGTTCCTTTCTTTCAAATTGTACCAAAATCTAATAGGCAAAACACAAGTGACTTATCCACCAAATTTTGTGAAGTTTGCTCTGTTAGTTTTTAGCTAGAGTGGATAAATAGGATACTTGCGAGCCATTTCGCAAAAAATGCAGGTTGTTTTATCCCAAATTGGACCAAATTCTAATCAGCACCACGTACCTCACAAGTGACTGACTTTTAAAATCTTATAAAATTCGATCCATTAGTTTCTAAATTAGAATTAGAATGTATACCAAATATCTGCACAGACAGACAGACAGACAGACAGACACACACATATATATACACACGCCACGTTAAAAAGTGTTTTCGTGTTCTTGAGGTCTCAAAACGTGTAGATCAGTCGAAATCTCGATTTGAAATTTTCGGCATGATTTCAATACCATGTACTAAAGGGAAATTAAAAATCTAATGTGGGCAGCACATGAGTTTCCCTGCAGACTTATATTCACGTTCTCATTATTAACACTTTACAACAAAGTTGAAAAGTGTTTATGACTTTGTTCTTTCTGTCTGTCTGTCTGTCTGTCCGTTAGCACGATAACTGCCGTAAAAATGACTTAATCAAAATGAAATTTTAGTATGTTGTTCAAACGGTCTGTAGAATCTATGGAAATATAAATGAATAATATCACCCAATTAGTTTTGGATTGAACCCGGGTTGAAAAAATGAAACACATTGAGCCCTATGGGACCTAATTTTTCAAACATTTTTTAAGCGGATTTAAAATTCACAAATTGCTTCGAAAATTTTAGGTAATATTCAAATTGTTCCATAAAATATATAAAAAAAATTCAGCGAAATATATTCAGTAGTTTTTTAGATAAAAATTAAAATAATGATAACACCTCTTATATGAAGCGATCACGTGACCATGATATGAAAAGATCACGTGACCCACTTCAAAATGATATATGGTATCCATCTTGTCACAAAATCGTGATTTTTAAAGTTCTTTTTTATTCATATTGAGTGTTGTATCCGTCCTAAAACTACTTTATTTTTGCTTAAATTCTATGCATCTACATACTAAAACAACGCAAGTGCAATATATTTGAGTTTAAATGCTCATCCAAATTTGATTATTTCTACAACGAAGCCTATTTTTCACCTATGTAAAATGTAAACAGTAAAATATGCAGAATGAGTTGTATTACAATTGCTGTATTTCTTTAATACAAAATCATTTAGTTCATGGAGTCTGCATAGATGATATGAATGAAATATTCACTGATTTTAAAAAGAGAAGGACGATTTTTTTCGATGAAGTTCTACGCATAGAGTTTAATTACTTGTAGCTCCATGGTCTTAATTTTTAAATTAAATAAATTATTGTAGTATTGTGATGAGTGACATGAATGGGAAATTATGTATGAATGAAATGTTGCTTTTATAGAGAGATCCAGGCGAGTTATTTTTTCTATGACGTCATTTGAATGAATTTCAGTTGTTTTCGATAAAGTTTTTAAATATAATAAATTATCGTGCTATTATGATAATTCTAAAATTATTACCGAGGAATCTATCACATTTTAGAGATGTTTAAACCAGGCAATTAATATTTCAATGCCGTCATTTAAATGTAGTTCATTTTTTTTCGATGAAGGTTTAAGTTTTCAAATATAATAAATTAATGTAGTATTGTGATAAGTTTTAAAATATTACCAAGGAATGTATTGCATTTTAGACATGTTTAAATAAAATAACATTGAAGTTGGAAAATGTTTCATTAACAATGCTTTAAGCATGATTGATCTTTCTTGTTTTAATTAAATTTAATTCACTTTTAATTCAATTTTCGTTCTCATTTGATAACTGGACTTATTTTCAAAGACGGCGTAGAGAAAAAAATGAGAAAAAAATAAAATATCTCGAGAACGGTTAGCCCTAATGTAATGGGGTTAGTCTTATTCTTTTCGTCGTTAAAAATTACGTATAAAACAAGCTTTTAATGGATATATTTGAATATACATAGTTTTTTATTTTAGATTTTGTCGATTTTTGCCTGCCATTTTGCAAAAAAAGGCAGGCTATATTTTTCAGAATCATACCAAAATCAAATCAGCACCAGGGTGTCTGTCCCACAAGTAACTTATCTACCGAAATTTGTGAAATTCGGGATATTAGTTTTTCAGCTAAGTGGATACAGGCTTTTGCGGTCCATTTCGGAAAACAAGGCGGGTTCTTTTATCTCGAATCGTACCCAAAACTAATCAGCACTAGACTTGCCCACAAGTGATTTACCTACCAAATTTTATGAAAATCGGTCAATTAGTTTTTTAGTTAGAGTGGATAAAATATCTGCACAGACACACACAGAGACACTCACACACAGACGTCACGCTAAAAATAGTTTTTTCGTATTCTAGAGGTCTCGAAACGTGTAGATCCGTCGAAAACTCCAGTTGCGATTTTCGGCATGATTCCAATACTTTCCCTATACATTACCATGTATTGCAGGGAAAGTAAAAATTGAATTATAAGTGCATATCCAGTGTTAAGTTATGGGATTAAAAATCAATTTGATGAATTATTAAAGAAATAAAGAGAAAACGAATTTGAGTCTTTAGGGAAGATCATGCGCTGTCCACATCAAATTTTCTTAAATCAAATCAAATTCTTTTCGAAGCGCAATGCTCATTGAGATATAACGCTTATAGATTCACAGACCTTCACACATACATATACTCAAACACAGAGATATCTCAAAAAGGTTTAATTCGAGTAATACTTAAAACGTGTTCTTTCGTCAAAAACTGTAGTCCAAAAAATGGGTTAACAGCCTCCGTTGTGCACTCATTCTCAAAGAAACTTTTATTAATTAGTTGTTACAAATCACATTTATCGATTTTGTCATACTTAGAAACGAGGACTTAGCTCAGAGGCTAAACGATGTAATAAGTATAAAACTGACTGGACCCCGTATATCTTCATGACTAAAGTGATAAAAGAAAGGAAAGAAATATATAGTACTTAGTTTCTCCGACTTCTTGAGGAGCATTAGTACTTTAATAAAGATTAAATACACAGCTTCTGAATGAAAGTATATAGGATGTACAAGAATGCCATAAAATGGAAAACGAATAACTTGTAGTAAATGAATGCGAATAAATGCATTTTATTGCTTGCTATATACATAGATGACAGCTTTCTTTATAATTTGACTAGAATGGATTACTTTCAATTAAAAAAAAATTCTCACGTACTTGTAAGATGAGATGTATAAGAATTGCTGAATTTTTTCCACGCAAAATTATTTAACTCTGGAGTCTGGAACAAAAGTGTATGAATGAAATATTCACTGCTTTTACATAGACAGCCAGACGATTTATATGCTGATGACGTCATTTGAAAAAAGTTCATTTTTTTTTCGATGGAGTTTTAAGTTTTCCAGTAAAATAAATTATTGTAGTTCTGCAATAATTAAAAATCTGATGTGGGCAGCACATGACTTTCCCTGCAGACTCAAATTCATATTTTCTTTATTTCTTTAATAATTTGTTAGATTGCGTTTAATTGCGACAAATAACACTAAATTTGCATTTTTAATTCAATTTTTGTTTTTATTTGATAATTGGACATTTTTCCGAAATCGGCGTAACAAAAATGCAAGAAATCTCAAATATCTTGAGAATGGTTAGTCCTAAAGCATAATGGAGTGTGTTATATTCTTTTCCTCGTCAAAAAGTGAGTATAAAATAAGAATTTAATTGATGCATTTGAGCATACGTAGTCCTTTTTTTTTTAGATTTTTGCGGGCCATTTCGTAAAAAAAAACAAATTGTTCTTTTTCGAACTGTACCAAAATCTAATCAGCACCAGAGTATCCCACAAGTAACTTATCTACCAAATTGTGTGAAATTTGGTGAATTAATATTTTAGCTAGAGTGGATACATCAAGTTCTTGAGGGCCATTTCGTAAAAAAAGCAGGTTGTTCTTTTCCGAACCATACAAAATCTAATCAGCACAGTATCCTACAAGTAACTTATTTATCAAATTTTGTGAAATTTGGTCAATTAGTATCTTAGCTAGAGTGGATACATGACATTTTTAAGGGCCATTCCACAAAAAGAGGCGGGTTATTTTTTTACGAATCCTACCAAAAAGTAATCAGCACCAGGTTCTCACCCAAGTGACTTACCTACCAAATTTTATGAAATTCGGTCCAGTAGTTTTTAGTTAGAGTGGATACATACATTGCACAGACAGACACACACACACAGAGACAGACACACACACACAGAGACAGACACACACACAGACATTACGTTAAAAATAGTTTTTTCGTATTCTAAATGTCTCGAAACGTGTAGATTCGTCGAAAACTCGAGTTGTGATTTTCGGTATGATTCCAATACGTTCACCGGATTGCATTTCAGTTGGAAAGTGTTTCATAATCAATGCTTTATGCATGATTGATATTTCTTGTTAATTATTAACTAGTAACACCAGCAGGAATTTTATTCCATAAAAAAATTTTAACAACCGTTTTATTTATGAGGTATATCTGTCTTTATAGAATCGGGGTTTGTTTACAGACTGGCGATTGCTCAATTTTCATCTGATTATTACTCAGATTTCGATCTCTTATAAAAATAATTAACTCGAGTGTAGATCAACTCGATTTTATCGACATAACTTATTTTAAGTAGCTTGTGGGTCTTATGTTTTCAAAATTTTACAAGAAAAATTTTGAAAAATTGTCATCGTGGGTCCAAATCATTACAGTTATAATGTATTAACATTTACTTTAAAGGACTTGAAAAAATATTTCGATTGACACCATACTTAAAAATCTGATGTGGGCAGCACATGACTTTCCATGCATATTTCATGTTCTCCTTATTTTAATCCGTTATTTTTTTCCGAATCGTACTAAAATCTAATTAGCACCAGGATGACTCGCAAGCGATTTATCTACCGAAATTTGTGAAATTCAGCCAATTAGTTTTTCAGCTAGACTGGATACAAGCTTTTGCGGGCCATTTCCACAAAAAAAGGCAGGTTCCTTTATCCCGAATCGTACCCAAAACTAATCAGCACCAGATTCGCCCTTAAGTGACTTACCTACCAAATTTTATGAAATTCGGTCAATTAGTTAGAGTGGATACAAAATTTAGTTAGAGTGGATACAAAATCTGCACAGACAGACAGACACACACACAGACGTCACGCTAAAAATGGTTTTTCCGTATTCTCGAGGTCTCAATACGCGTAGATCCGTCGAAAATTCGAGTTGTGATTTTCGGTATGATTCCAATACTTTCGCTATAAATTACCATGCATTGCAGGGAAAGTAAAAGCTTATATCTTATTCTAGATTTTTTGATAAAAGAAAAAGCCAGATATAAAGTTTTTGAAAATCCATTAATATTTGCGGCCGCTACAGCTAACACAAGAAATCGACCACAGACATACAGACAGACATCACTCCAAAAATAGTTAAAACGTGTTCAGAAAGTCATAAAACATATATTTCCATTGAAACCTCGAATTCGAAAATTTTCGCGACAATACTTTATTATAATATATAGACAATACTTTTTTTATATATAGACAATACTTATAGACAATATATTATATAGACAATTATAATATATAGACAATACTTTCTCTATACTATATATTACATAATATGAGAATTAAAAAAAATAAACGTGACAAGATCTTTTAATAATAAGTTAAAGTTACAACTTTACTGATAAAATAAATATGTGACATAAGAGAACAACCCATGGAGATAAGTGGGCTTCGTGAACAATCGATTTTAAATCTTTATTCGTTCAAACTTTTCTTTAGGAAAAATAGAAATAAAAATTTAAATTTAAAAGTTATAATCCGTGCAATTTAGTAACGAGATATATATGTATTTAAGAACGAGATGACGCTGACTATTATATAATCTAAGCTTCAATGCGTCCACTGACGTCACATGCGAGCAGACGAGTTTTTTACCTATTACATCGCGAAATCGAATTTTTCCAAGGGCATTGCCCAATATTTTTTGGAAAGCGAAACTCAAAATCCACAAAAGCTTTCAAACCACATATCAAAGTTGGCTATTTTACGCTCGTTATAAAGAGCCAAAAAAGTTTTTTCATTAGTGTCAGTGGGACGAAAAATTTCAAAGTGTACTCAAAATGACTTCGATTGACTATTTTAACACTGTACAACATATTTGAAAAGTGTTTATGACTTTGTTCATTCTGTCTGTCTGTTCGCACGATAACTGACGTAAAAATGACTTTATAAGAATGAAATTTTAGTATGTTGTTTAGGCGGTCTGTGGGACATATAGGAATGTAAATGAATAATATCAGCCAATTAGTTTTGGGTCAGACAGGGGCCGGCGGGATTTCTTCTTCTTAAGAAACAGAACTAATCCCGCCGGCCCCGGTCAGACCCAGGTTGAAAAAATGAAATATATTGAGCCCTATGGGATCTAATTTTTCAAATATTTTTTAAGCGAATTTAAAATTCACAAATTGCTTCAAAAGTTTTGGGAAATATTCAAATTATCCCATAGAATATAAAAAGAAATGTCAGTAAAATATGCTAGGTTGTTTTTAAATAAAAATTAAAATAATAATTACACCCATATAATATGCCGGCCGTCCAATTAGTTGCTCATGTCCACTGGATAAGTTGGATGGTCTGGGTTTTCAACCCATATAATATGAAGAGATCAAGGGATCCACTTCAAAATACAATATGGCATCCATCCCTTTTTTTCAAGAGTAAAAATCGTGATTTTAAAAGTTCTTTTACATTTATATTTTGTGTTGCATCCGTCTTAAAACCGCTTTATTTTTGCGCATCTACATTCTGCGCAAACGCAATTTCAATAATTTTGAGTTTAAATGATCATTAAACTTTGAGTATTTCTACAACGAAGCTTAATTTTATTGGATGCAGAATGTAAACAAGTGATTGTAAAGATGAGTTGTATAAGAATTGCTGAATTTTTTCACTCAAAATTATTTAACTCTAGAGTCTGGAAAAGTGTGTGATTTAAATATTCGCTGCTTTTATATAGAGAACTAGACGATTTATACTTCGACGACGTCATGTGAATAAAGTTCATTTTTTTCGATGACGTTTTAAATTTTCATAGAATATAAATGATCGTAGTTCTGTGATAATTAAAAAAATATCACCGCTGAATGTATCGCATTTTGCATTTCAGTTGGAAAGGGTTTCACAATCAATGCTTTATGCATGACTAATTTTTCTTGTTTTAAATCGTCTGTTATTCGTCCATACAATTTTCGATTCTATTTATATGGATGTTCTCAAATTTTAGCTGCGACTTACAGTTCGGTGGATTTTAGTGTGCTCTGCTCTTTTATATAGCTAACGGTCACTATATGGACTCTAACTTAGCAGAAGTCTGTTATCTATTGTAAAGAGGAAAATGAAAAACAAGAGAAATTAAGATAAGGTAAATAGATAGGATTACTTAAGATAGCTTTGCAACAAATTAAGGCTCCGAAATATGCAGGCTGACGCAACCGCCATTGTGACGCCAACCAGTCCAGTGAGTTATCGTCTGCACGTGCTATTTCAATAGCGCGCGTGTTACATGACTAATATTTGATGCGCAATTTAGTTGAAAAGGAGATGCTTTTACTTTTAAAAACTTATCTTGCTTTTAAAAAAGTGTATCAATCATTCAAGAAAATACTCTAGAAAGTTTTGATTTTCGCGCGATCCCAAGAAAAGGACGAGAAAGTAGCACTCTCTTCGCCATGTGCAGCCATCACTTCAAATGGAAGTCAAGGTGGCAGCTGTCTGTTTAGGAGCCATGGTGAGGTTATGGGCCTGGCATGTATACTATACTAATGAATAGGGATATAATTATAATGGCAAATTGTGGCGAAAACCCAGACCACACAACTCAACCTGAGGCATGAGCAGCAGTTTGAGTGGTCGGGAACGACGGCAAATTGTGTGATTATGCTCTTTGTCATCATATATATTGGAGGTCATTCCAATGTTTGGAGGTGGTGACGTAGGTATAAAGCATTTTCTGGGTGATTAAAAAGTCAAGTACATAAAAAAATCTGATGTGGGTAACACATGACTTTCACTACAGACTTAAATTCATATTTTCTTTATTTCTTTAATAATTCATTAGATTGAGTTTAATTGCACCAAATAACACTAAATTTGCATTTTTAATTCAATTTTTGTTTTTATTTGGTAATTGGACATTTTCCCGACAGCTGCGTAAGAAAAATGCAAGAAATCTCAAATATCTTGAGAACGGTTAGTCCTAAAGTATAATGGAGTGTGTTATATTCTTTTCCTCGTCAAAAATTGTGTATAAAACAAGAATTTAATTGATACATTTCAGTATACGTAGATTTTTTTCTTTTTTTTTTTGATTTTGGAGATTTTTGCGGGTCATTTCGTAAAAAAAGGCAGGTTGTTATTATCCGAATCGTACCAAAATCGAATCAGCACCAAAGTGTCCCACAAGTAACTTATCTACCAAATATTGTGAAATTTGGTCAATTAGTATTTTACTAGGGTGGATACATGAAAATTTTGCCGGCCATTTCGTAAAAAACAGCGAGTTCTTCTTTTCCAAATCGTACCAAATTCCAATCAGCACCAAAGTATCCAACAAGTAACTTATCTACCAAATTTTGTGAAATTTGGTAAATTAGTATTTTAGCTAGAGCGGATAAATGAAATTTTCACGGGTCATTTCGCAAAAAAAGGAGGGTTCTGTTCTTACGAATCGTACCAAAAACCATTAGTTATTGAGTTAGAGTGGATACATACATTGCACAGACTCACAGACAGACACACACACAAACGTCACGCCAAAAATAGTTTTTTCGTATTCTAGAGGCCACGAAACGTGTAGATCAGTCGAAAACTCGAGTTGCGATTTTCGACATGATTCCAATACTTTCCCTGTACATTACCATGTATTGCAGGGAAAGTAAAAATCATATAGCACATAAAAAATCGTATAACGTTTTGGAAAACTGAAACAGTAGAATATTTGAAGTGGCACTAAAACACCTTTAGAGTATATCAGAAATTCGTCAACAGTTTTTGATACGTCAGATGATCATTAAAGACCACATTTTTATCAATAGAAGTGCATTTTATTTTCCCAGGGTAAAATATTTATTCTATTTTAGAACAATATTTCTACAGCCATTTTTATAAAAAAGACATGGAAGAGTTTCAGAAGCATGTTCTAAAACCCAAAACAATTCCACATTACGAGGTAAATAAAGCGTTTTCGAGAATCTGGATATGTGTTGCAGATAAACCGAGAACAGGCGGATCTTCCATTTTAACTCTATAAACTATTTGCAGTGGAGACTGCGTTGATCTCTTCAAGGAAATCTTCTAAAACTCTTCACTGATATTCTCATAATAACGACAGACATATTGTTCTAAAATTATAAAATCATTTCCCTCTGAGAAAACACCATGTTCTTCGATCGATGAAAACGAGGTCTGACCTATTAAAAACATCAGATGATATTTGATATATTTTAATAGGTCTGTAATTGAAAGCCCACTAACTGAAAAAAGTTGTACTATTTCAAATTCTCGGTGCATAGATAATTTTAAAGTTAGTTGTGTCCAACTTTTTAACTGAAAACTTGAACCCATTTTACGCGGAAACTATAAAGAATATCGAATAACAGCTTTATGCATTGAAAGGAAAAACTTATCAATTCGTCGACGCACTTATTTTTTCTGGAACTTTAGCTTATCTAATTCAGACATCTACCAAGAATGCATTTATAAAATGCGGTCGATCAAGAGCGCCCTCCTTGTAATTATCACGTTTAAATAAGATCGTAGATGTTCTTCGATAAGTAGTTAGAAGTGCAGATAAGTAGTTAGATGTTCATCTTTCATAATTATCTTGTAATTATCATTCGAACAATTGACGGAAAGTGCACAAATCACAGGAAATTGATTTTAATATTCAGCTGGTTGACGCAATATTCAATCATTTTATAAAAATAGAAGTTCGTCAGCAGGTACTTGGATTTTCGAATTATATTAATATTTAAAAGAATTTTTGTTGAAAACAGCTCCTTGCAATTTTATTAAATATGAATCTGTAGTAGTCATATTTGACAAATAGTCGGCACACTCCATCGGTAGATTTTAAAATGTGTTTTCGTTAATATAAAATATTATAAAAATCTCCGAGATGTTTGATTAATGACATGACTGCAGTGTGATCCAGTTGTGGAGTTCCTGACCAGAATAGCTTTAACCTCCAATTTGTACCAATATTTGAATCCATGAAGCCATTTGAGCAAAATAGAATTGATTTAACGATAAAAATAAAATTAACATTTCCCCGTGTACAAAAAAAGGTATACAAAAATCAATTAAGGTTAAAAGTTAAGGTATCTCAAAGAGTTTTCGTGATACAAGCTAAAATAAGTCTGGTTAACGCCGTGGATTACTACTTTAAATGCAATAACTTAAAATAGAAAAAAACATAAATAAAATAAAATAGTGGAAGACATAAATAAACTAAACCTAATACGCTATTTTATTTATAGACATAAATAAAATAGTGGAAGATATTTTGTAATGATACATTCGATAACTAACTATAATAATGCTTTAAAATAAACGATTTAAATTGGAAACTCTTTTCTCTGTATTATGTAAAAAAATCTGATGGTGGCAACACATGACTTTTCTTATATAATGCAATGAATTTACTACTTTTACAGTTAAAAAAAATCTGATGTGGACAACATATGACTTTCCTTATATAATGCAATGGATTTACTATTTTTACAATAAAAAAATAGGTTTTTCTTATAGTAGCTATTTATATTCTTTCCAAGAAATTGAATTTTCGTCAGTTAGTCGTCATTTTCACTGATTTAGTGTCATTTTTATCCATTTGGTGAGATTTCCGTTAATTTGGCAAAATTTAAAAAAGCTTCCAAGTTGGCGACATTCCTCTAAATTTGGCGCCCAAATCTTGCCAAGCGTTATGGACGGAGAAATAAGATATTCTTATAGAAGATTTCTGTAACAGAACTATTGGCGTTCAAATACAAAAGTATTACTCAAAGTATCTTTTCTCATGGATGGAACGAGCTAGATCCACGAGAATGATGACGCCCTATTTATCGCATGATATTACATATGAAAATGAACATGTTTTTCAACAGTTAATATATTTTTTTTAATTTATGGGATTTTCTGATAAATTTATTTTAAAAATGTACAATATCTCGAGAACGGTTCATGCTAGCGTTCTAAAGCTTATGTCAATCGTTTTCTAAGGAAAAGTTACATTAGAAATGCCAATTTGCGTAACTTTATTAAAGATTTTGATTTTTGATGATTTTTTCAAAATTTTACTCGATAATTTAGGGGGGATTCTGAACACTCGATTACGTTTAAAAACAATATGCTTCCAGTATTCACGGATTGGGAATTTTGTACCAAATTTCGTTCGAATCGGTCCATTTGTTCGTCAATTATCGTCTCCACAGACTCACTGACACACACACACACACACACACACACACATACTTTCACACACACACACACACACACACACACACACACACACACAGACATCACCTCAAAAATGTTTGCTTCGTGATCAGGAATGCTTGAAACGTGCTCTCCCGTCGAAAACTCCAATTCGAATTTTCGACCCCGTCACAATACTTTCCGTATACATTATGTATATAAGGAAACTAATAATAATTATAACTTATTGGCAAAATTTCAGGAAGTATTATAGAGATTTTTATTAAGTGCAGTGCATAAATAGGAGGGGTTTGGTGTAAATCCCCAGACCCCGTCTATTTGTCACACAACGCAATGTCAAGGTTGTAAAGTTAACCTAATCTAACTTTTTTAATAATAAATTTTCTTAACAATTATACAAATACAAAATTTACAAATTAAACAAAAAATATTTTCAAATGCTGTATATGTCACTTGTTCTTAGATATGACGCTTTTTATACACGTTCTGTCTGCCCACTGGTGCTAAATCCTCCTGGTGGTGATATATTTGTAAAAATGTTTCACAACTTTTTTTTATGACACCCCCATACTATTAACAAAGAGTTCGCAAGCAGATATTAAATCCGTCATATGATTTGATTGAAATGGACTGAAAATTATGTAAAATATTCTCTCACATCCGCCTGCCTGCAGCAATTACGCTTTTAATATCCTTCGGACAAAGTACCTCACATAATCGATAATATTAATCAGTATACTATCTTCTAATGAAACATAATTGTTATACAACCCCGAACAAAACTCAATTAATTCACCGATACCTTAAACTCCCTAACAAAACACCTGTTCCAAGAACTGTGTCATTCAATATATTCTAAATCAAGAGTATTAAATTAGTATTTCCTGCAAAGTGACATTGATCATTAAGGAAAATTGAACTTAATTTTCCGAGATATTGAACTTCGTGTCAATTGGGTGATATTTTCTAAAAATCGTCGAGTTGACTATATTTTCTCAAAATTTACCCGAAGTAGCCAAATTTGTCGCCAAGTAAAACAAACATACACATAAAGGATTTCTTCATATACAGCATCATCAATAACACAGTAGCTCTACCATGGGAGCCCATAGAACTTTTCCCAGAAAGGGGAAAATCACTGACGCTAGTGTGGCAAACTTAAGGACATAATGTACAACATCGAATAGCCTGATGCCTATCATTGTGACCTTGAACGTCCAGAGGAGGGCATGTGACCCTCCTGTACCCCCTATAGGTGCTCAGGAGCTCTACAGTCTTTGAAGGGTCTTGGCTTCCAGCACAAGAGGGCTCAATTCCAATATCCCCCCAACTTTCTTTCTCCAGCCTGTTACTTCAAGTCTCGAAGTTATTTTACGTGTTTAAGTCACTTTAAGTCTAAGTTACTTTAACAGTATCCAGTCACCTTTTTCGTGGTCGTCCAGATCTTCTCCTACATATACTGTCATCTATTCTCTCCATATTTATACAGACTATTTAAATATTCTTCACACCAAAGCACACAAAGCATAAACCTACATTCCTCTATTTCACTTGCACTAACCATGCTGTCAACCCTTTATATTGTTTTTACGCGTACATTCATTAATAAATAACAACATCCAGACAATTTTAACTTTTTTTAGGACATCCACCTTTGTTTTAGCTATCCCATTCGTGTTATAATACTGCAAATTGTAATGTTTCTATGACTACGTCGAGAAACATTCAGGCTAAGATATTATGCGAAGCAGTAAAATAAAGAAGGAAAGAGATAATTAAAAAAGGCAGTGCAGTTTTCTTGCATGCTATTTGGATAGAGAGAATTAGAAACAAAAAATGGTTGGCAGAACCATTAATAAATCAGATACATTGTTACAAACTCTGGAGGAATTTAATAGTGCATTCAGAATGTCGTAAACGATAAACTCGCCTAATGTGAATGAGTTTAGTTTGAACAGGTTTGCTCATTCCTTGTCAAATACGAATTAAAACACTGAAGTGGACAATGTTCTGAGATAGAGCAAAATGTGATGATCGAATTTTTTGCTAAATTATCTTAAATCTACACTCTACTTTTTCACATATTCATATTTCCAGCCAATCATTAAGCTACTCTCAGGATGAGTCGGTCGACCTGGGCTTTCGACATATTCATATTTAGCCAACGGTCGTACCGTGCTGAAAACACCGGTTTTCATTAGATCACCGAAGTCAAGCAGCATCGGGCGTGGTTAGTACTTGGGTGGGTGACCACCTGGGAACACCGCATGCTATTGGCACATTTCGGGCGCGGTAGCCCGGTGGTTCGCGCGCTGGTTTTGCACGCTGCCACAACTGCCGCCGTGTTCATGCGGAGTACGATCACGTTAAACATGTGGGTCCGTAAGTCCTTCCAAGAGGTTGGTGATAGGGGAAGGAGAGTACGGTCCCTGTGGATGCCTCCCCCACTGGTTTCCGGTCTAAATTGGGTGGCACTTCCCGGCCGTCCAAACGGTTACCTTACACCTTTCTGGTAGGTTGGGCGGTCTGGGTCTCAACAACAACATATTCATTACTGTTTAATTCATGTGTATTACAATCATTATGAGAATTAAAAAGTTGGCGGTAGCTCTAGTTAGATGGAACCGAAATGGCCTTGAAATAAAACTCTAAAATGCAACTTTTAAAATAAAACTCCGAAAAGTTTAAGAAATTTATTCGTGGTTTTCAGTCTCAATTGCTTCGTTTAGAAAATATAATAAAGCTCTATGTCTGTCTTCGTTTTTTGACCTTTTCAAAATAGTTCAAAAGATTAAACTATTTAAATTAGAACAACCCATTTCAAAATGTTCAAAATAGTGAAATATTGAAATTAGATGTTTCGAAAATTAAGATTCCGAACCAAAATCCAATTACATGTCCTTGTAAAGCTTTCATGTATCAACATATTATTCTTTATTGTTTATAGCTGCCACCTTCAGTTTTCAATATAAGCCTCACAGACTGAAAAAAGAAACGGAAAATTTTCTATCTTCTTCAACTTGAGAAGACGAATGCTCGAAAACTATAAAAATTTTGTCAAAACAAAATATTGATTTAGAAAATGAGTTTCTATTGAACATTCATTTTTGCTTATAAACATCTGTCTCTGAGGCGTACACACAATAACAGTTTATTTTAATCTATATTTTATAATTTAGAAGATATATCTAGGAAGCAGAGTGAAACAAAGTTTTGCTCGTGCAAAAATTTTATTATATTTAAAATAAAAATAGTTCAAAATATAAAAATATTGAAATTATTTTAGTATATTCATAAATGGTATCTTGTTTCTATAAATCCAGTATACATTTTTTATTTATTAGGTTTTAAGCGTCTAAGGTGTTTACAGTTTTCGTAGCGCATATTACATTTTTCATAGGTGTTATTTACTTGTGAAAAATGCACCTTTCTCAGATTTAGTAACCAAGTTATTCTTTCGAAATATTCCGTATGAATTTATTAAGTTTATTTTTTCAAGTTGGCAACAGTCTAATAAAGCTGATGGTTGCTTTTGACTTATCTACGTAAGATAACGCGGACAGGAGAATCCTTATCGAAAATATCCTTTCCCTCCATTGCTCCACCTATATTTGCAAGATTAAAAACTTTTTAACAAACGGAAAAATTCAAGTTAAATGGAAAGATTTTTGACCAATTTGTCAGACTGCAATATGTTCTTCAGGGGTACATAATCACCTATTCCTATTTAACATTTACTTGAGTGATTTGGAAGAAAGCATAAGAAAAGAAGAGGCAATTTATATCTGCGCAGATGATATAGTAATAATCAGTGATAAAGATGAGGAGAGAATTTACAGAAAGATCCAGGACAACATGGAAAATATGACTAAATGGACTAAGAGAAAAAACATGGAATTATCAACAAGGAATATTAAAATTATTAATCTTTTCCCGAAAAGAAAAGAGTTAACCCGTGAAATTATATTGAATGGCAAAGAAGTAAAAGTGTGCAAATGTGTGACATATCACAAAAAAGATAAAACTGGATGATAATACATAGGATACCCAACCGCGTAGTGAGTACCACTGCTTTATATGATCTCTGCTTGTGTAATGCTTTATTTAGATGCATCTGTGATAAAAAATTTTGGCACATATTAACGTATTTTTGATCTAAACAATTTCCATCGTCAATTTGTTTATGATCCCTATTTTCACTGATGAAACAACCTTTCACATGGTACGGAAAAGTGGTATAAGTCAAATTTTTTCCTTTATCATAATTCAGTTGATTTTAAAGATAGAGATATGAGGGTTTTTTAATGATCTTGTTGCATTAAAATAAAAAAAATTCTGATTGACCCAATTTATCTAAGGGGATCATATAAAAATTTAAAAAGTGTAACTTTTTGAAAATTAATGGGAGGACTATTTCATTAACGTAGTCTTATTTTCTACCTTACATTCAAGATTTTTGCAATTTACATTGCTCACTTATCTCCAGGTAAAGGATTAAAGGGCGTTTCAATCTTTTTGGGACACCCTGTATATATCCACGAGAATGATGTTAACACGCATAATATTACATACGAAAAATATGATAAGTGAACATATTTCATAATAGTTAATACTTTTTTCAATTTAATGTGATATTTTTGGTACATTTATTTAAAGAAGTGCAATATCTCGAGAAAAGTGCATGCTAGCATTCTAACATTTGTGCCAATCGTTTTCTAATGAAAAATTACACAATAATGATCATTTACATAACATTAGTGAAGGTTCTGACTTTTTGATGATTTTTTTTTTAAATTTACTTCGAGAATTGGGCAAGAGGGGTCGTCCGAACATTCGACTGCGTTTAAAATCAATAGGCTTCAAGTATTCACTAATTGTAATTTTTGTATCAAATTTCATTTGAAACGCTCTGTTCATTCGTAAGATATCGTCTACACAAACTCAGGAACACACCCACAACACTTAAAAGAAAATTCATACGAGTTCAGGGATGCTTAAAACGTCCCCTTTCGTCAAAAATTCGAATGCAATTCTTTTTCAAACGATTCTTATAAAAGTTGCATTTCTTCTACTTGTACTAGAAATACAAATTCACATAAATTGCGAGATCTTGTTACTGGAAATGATTTCCGTCACGTGCTGTTTAATCACGAATGGGCGGAGAGTAGGCGTGTCTTACATAACTTGCGTCCTTTTCAGAAATGATTGAATCTTGTAATAATGAAAGGTCGCAATTATAGCAGAGATTTCTTTTATGAATGTACAACATACTAGAAAAATATTTTAGTCTTACTGAAGGATATATAGGTGTAGCCAGGGTCTCGGAGAGGATGGGGGGGATTCGAAATGAAGTTTACACTGATGGTTTTTGTGTTACAATGTAGATTGCAATGAAAAGTATTTAAAAATTTCAGTAAATTGGATGGTGGTGATCACTGGCAAAACGTCAAGGGAGACAAGCTTGATAGTGTCTACCCAAATAATTTACAAAGTAACTTTTATTTTAATTATATATTATTTAAAATGAATAAACAAAATGTTTCCTTTGTAAATAAACCATAAAGGAAACAGACTTTAGACTTCTAAATAGTTTTTTATTTTAAAACAGCTATAAAAATCTAAATAATACACAACACAAGTATGTTTGTTCTTGAATATTTACTTATATATTTATTTATATTTCAAAATTTGGTTGTTAAGTTATGAAGTATTAGATATATAATATTAAAAGGACATATGTTTGTTTTTTATTCGAACTTGTTTTAAAACTATTTCGAAATTTTTGTTGTTTTTATTCGTTTGTTTGAAATTCGGTAGAGTTATAGTTCTGGCCATTTGAGAAATAAATCGGTGGAATTTTTACTTTCCTTACACATATAGTATAATGCATAAGGAAAGTATTGCTACGGGGTCGAAAATTCGAATTCGAGTTTACGACGGGAGAGAACGTTTCAAGTATCCCTGAACACGAATCAAACGTTTTTGAGATAATCTCTCTCTCTCTCTCTCTGTGTGTGTGTATGTGTGGCGACAATATCTCACGAACGAATGGTGTGATTCGAACAAAAGTTGTACAAAAATTACACTCCGTGAATACTGGAAGCCTATTGTTTTGAAACGCAATTGAATATTTAGAACACCCTAAATTTTGGAGTGAAATTTTGAAAAAATTATCAAAAAAAGTCATAACCTTTAAGAAAATTACGCAAATAGTCATTTTTTTTGTAATTTTTTATTAGAAAACGATTGACACAAGCTTTAGAACGCTATTGTGAACCGTTCTCGAGATGTTGCTAATTTTTCAAATACATTTATCGAATAAATCACATAAAATAAAATAAAAATATTAACTATTGTGACAGATGTCCACTTTTCATATGGAATATCATGCGATAAATTTGGTGACAACGTTCTTGTGGATCTAACACGTTCCATTCATTAGAAAATATACTTTAGGTAATTTTTTTATTTGAACGCTGCTGGTCATTTATATGCTATAAGAATAACTTATTTCTCCATCCATAACGCTTGGCGAGATTTTGGTGACGAATTTGGCGAAATGTCGCTAACCTGGCGACTTTTAAATGGTTCAAATTAACGAAAATGTTGCCAAATTGATAAAAATGACGCTAAATCATTGAAAATGACGGTTAATTAACGAAAATTCAATATCTTGGAAAGAATATAAGTATCTACTGTGGGAATAAACCATTTTTTCGTCTGTAATATTTGGATAAAATTTTGGTGAGGAATTTGTCGGAATATCTCCAACTCCCTGACATTTTATATGTTGCCAAATTGACAAAAAGTTACCCAATTGATAAAAATTCGCCAAATTGTCAAAACCGACGCTAAATCAATGAAATGACGACTATTTGATGAAAGTTCAATATTTTGGAAAGACCATAAGAGTAGACTATAAGAATAACCCATTTCTCTGTTCGTCCGTAACACTTGGCGAGAAATTTAGCGGGGCGTCGCCAACTTGGCGACAATTTTAAATGTTGCCAAAGTGACAAAAATATCGCCAAATTGATAAAAATGACGCCAAATGGGAAGTAACGTTTCGCAGATTCTGATTTCCGTTATAAGACGGACATACCTTCTAGTATATAAGAATGCTCTATTCTCTGTTCGCCTGTAACACTTAAAAATCTGATGTGGGCAACACATGACTTTCCTTATATAATGCAATGAATTTACTACTCTTACAGTAAAAAAAATAGGTTTTTCTTATAGTAGATACTTATATTCTTTCCAAGATATTGAATTTTCGACAATTAGTCGTCATTTTCATTGATTTAGCGTCATTTTAATTCATTTGGCGAGATTTTCGTTAATTTGGCAACATTTCAAAAAGTCCCCAAGTTGGCGACATTCTGACAAATTCGTCGCCAAAATCTCGCCAAGCTTTACTGACGGAGAAATAAGTTATTCTTATAACAGATAAATATTGGCGTTCAAATACAAAAGTATTACTCGAAGTATATTTTCTCATGAATGGAACGAGCTAGATCCACGAGAATGATGTCACCCAATTTATTGCATAGTATTACATATGAAAAGTGAACATGTTTCTCAATAGGAAATATATTTTTTTTCATTTTATATGACTTTTTGGTAATTTTTTTGAAAAATGTTAAATATCTCGAGAACGGTTCATGTTAGCGTTTTGATTTTTTGACGATTTTTTCAAAATTTTACTCGAGAATTTAGGCGGGTTCTGAACATTCGATTACGTTTAAAAACAATAGGCTTCCAGTGTTTACGGATTGTGATTTTTGTACCAAATTTCGTTCGAATCGGTCCATTCGTTCGTCAGTTATCGTCTCCACAGACCCACTGACACACTCACACACATACTTTCGCACACACACGCACACACATACTTTCACACACACACACACACACACACAGACATCACTTCAAAAATGTTTGATTCGTGATCAGGGATGCTTGAAACGTGCTCTCCCGTCGAAAACTCGAATTCGAATTTTCGACCCCGTCACAATACTTTCCTTATACATTATGTATATAAGGAAAGTAAAAATACATTGTATAGAACTTGGCTATATTTCGCCCCATATTGACTAAAACATCGTCAAAAGTGCAAAAATGACTTTAAATTGTTGAAAATAACGCCTAATTGATGAATTGATTATCAAAATATTTTAATATATGGACTATATAGCTTATTGAGAATGCTATCAATATTGATAATTGTTTATTTAGAGTTGCGAGAAATATAAGTTAATTAGGTACTTTGAAACAGTTTTACACGTTGCCATCCAGGAAATGTCCAAATGTACAATTCAATGTTAAAAACACAGTACCGTGGATCTTTTTTAATTTCTAATTTCTAATGAATGTTTAGGTGACCCACTTAGTCAATCAATTAATTAGTTCAGTGCATATTATATAGAGCACTCAAACACAAATTAAAGTAGCAAAATCAGCAGTGAAATTGACATAAAATAAATAAAACAAGAAATTTGGAAGGCCCTTATAAAACTGCCAAGAGATTTAAAAAATTTGACGAAATTTCATTTACCACGGGTACACTATAATTTTTTTCAGAAACGATCACCATTCATAAAATGATATGCTACCTTTTCGATTTATCGTGCGTTTTCGATCGAAAATGTTCTTAACTTTTGAATGAGTGAAAGCTTTTAAGCAAAGTCGGTTAAAATATATCCCAACACCGTTCTATATTCAAATTTTTGTTGATTTCGATTTACCAATGAATTTAAATAACTTCTTAATTTACATAACCAGGAATCCCTGCTCCTTACTCGTTTCTTATTTTCTTCGCAAGCTGCTATACTCGTAACAGCCGCTTTCTGTTATGATTTTGAATATCTAAATTGCCTTCATAGTACATTGTCTGCCTTCGAGGAAAAACGACATTTACTGGCAACCATTATTATTGATGGAAGATACTGGTCGATTGACCTTGGCGAGAAATTTGACGACCTTAGTTGCACATTTAGAAAAATATCCCCAATTTGGTAATATTTTTCGAATTTTTAAATTTCACGATTATTTTAAATAAATTAAGAATTTCCCGAGTTACGCAGATCTTTTTTAGATAATATCACAGTCTACAAACTGGTCATCATTCAGTCAGCGACAGTTGACGTGATACGAGTAAAGAGGGGGGGGTGAATACTGTGCCAGTGTTTTAAAGACATAATCATAGGTTTTGTACAGGAGTTGAAAATTTAGTAGATGTTTTATTGTATTTGGCATTTGTTTTGAGGCCTTGTAAGATAGCTAGAGTAATCAGATACGTATGGTGATCCTGTTTACGCTTATTGTTGCTTGAAATAAAGCGTTAGTTATCTAGAAATTCGGACTTATTCTTGTATCTTGAGGAATGTGCACATGATTCTAGTTGATGTGTGTAATAATTAGTGCCATAAATGCGATTTCTGGAAACGTAACAGACGTATAAGGCCTTTTTTAAAAGCACATTTTTGTTATTGTTTTCACACAATGTCCAAATTCATTGACTTATAGCTAAGTTCAGTGCTCTCGCGTCAGATATTCCCCCTGTCTGAGTTTGTGGATATGATTGTGGACGATTTCGGACATGTTCGTGGACATGTTTGTGGACATGTTCGTAGATATGATTGTAGATATGTTTGGTAAGTATATTCCAATCAATGCATGTTATGGACATGTTTGTGGACATGTTCGTGGACATGTTTGTGGACATGTTTGTGGACATGTTCGTGGACATGTTCGTAGATATGATTGTAGATATGTTTGGCAAGTATATTCCAATCAATGCATGTTATGGACATGTTCGTGGACATGTTTGTGGACATGTTCGTGTATATGTTTGGTAAGTACATTCCAATCAATGCATATTATGGACATGTTCATGGACATGTTCGTGGACATGTTTGTGGACATGTTTGTGGACATGTTCGTGGACATGTTCGTGGATATGATTGTGGATATGTTTGGTAAGTATATTCCAATCAATGCATGTCATGGACATGTTCGTGGACATGTTTGTGGACATGTTTGTGGACATGTTTGTGGACATGTTCGTGGATATGATTGTGGATATGTTTGGTAAGTATATTCCAATCAATGCATGTCATGGACATGTTCGTGGACATGTTCGTGGACATGTTTGTGGACATGTTCGTGGACATGTTTGTTAAGTATATTCCAATCAATGTATGTTATTTGCATATTGGATTTCGGGGAATTTTTTTTCTCTTTAAATGAAATAACATCATTTATAGGACGCTAATTGGCACCGTTCACGAGTTATTGCATTTTAAGGAGAAAAATTGTAAAAAATAGAATAGTAATTCCGAATGAGAGGACGCCTTGTAAATACTTTTATCCAGAAATAAATGAACACTTGTTATTGATGGAAGATACGGGAAGAATTTATCACGAGCCGTTATTCAGATATTAAAATTTTTTCAAGGGGAGTGCGATATAGCTTAAATGGATAATTGATTTCATTAAAGTCAGTGTGTATATTTTAATTGCTATCAATAGAAATTCCGCCGATTTTCAGAGAAATACAATTATAGGAAAGCAACAAGGCGTTTCTAACAATTTTTAAATTTGTAGTTTAAGTCATATACTGGACACAATAAATTGTTTTTCTTTCACTCTAACTTAGAAATTTTCATTCTATATAAATTTAAGTAAACAATGATTTTCAAACAATGTAAGATAACAGCGACTCTAATTGGAATTACAATAATGCAAGACGCAGAATAATTTTTGTAACAATGAAAGATAAACACACTTAACACGTAACAATTCTTTACATTATCATTTCAAGTTTTATTCGAATATTACTTGAACGACTTAACTTATAGTTTGTGAAAAGCGAATAATTATCGTGTCTTTTTGATATTTTTGATTATTTTCTTCGATCGACTAAAGATTTGCCTGTTTGACGAATATTTAGCAGTTAAAAATAATCTAAATACTGTAGTTTTTTAAGCAGTAATCGACCGACTTATATCTATTTAATCAGCGTAGATTTGAGGAAATGTATTTGCTTAAGATGAATAAATAACCTTAAAGGATTGTTCAAAAGATAAACACCACACGAAAAACATCGTCATTTGCAAAAGAAAAAGGTTATTGCTGTCGTAAAGGAGAAATAACTCAAGTTCATCAAAAATCTAGACGCAGGAGCATTCGGAGACGTGATTGGGGGCAAGAATTCTGAAGACATTGGAAACATACCCATTAAGATCATTCGTGTTGGTATGACTCGGGAGATGGAAATAACTCATTGGAAAAAATTAGATAATCCCAACGTCTTGCTTCTGCTCGACTACATTCGTTCTGTTGGATTACTCGTATATCAATGCGACCACATAAGCAGATCAAGTTATTATCATGCCAAATATTATAGCATAATATTTTTTATTTTATTTGCAGGTTTCGATTCATATGAAAAGAAGAAGAAAAGTCTTATCACCAGAGTAAAAGGGTGGTTCAGGAAGACATTTAAATATCAAAGAAACAATTAGCACACCCGATGGTCAATAGTGAGAACAAGAAGTCATATACAATGATCTCACCTGCAAATGAATTATGGGATAAATGTTAATATATATGAAGGCAACTGATCTCTATCCAATCACGACTTCTTCTTACGATACTCTAACTCTCTGGAGCATTAAAGTACCCATCTGTAACAAACACATGGTTCCGAATAACGTTGACATATGAGTTTTTATGTTCTATCCACATGAGATTGACTGACTGAAATTGTCAATATTTTTATGATTGCCTTAACATATAACGCAAATGCGGTGCAGTTTCCCTTTGCAAAGTAATCCCATGACGGCACTTTTAATTTGATTATTTCTTCTTTCAACCTTTATGTATCCAGAAATTTCATATACTGTTTAATTATTATGTACCGTAGTTTCCAAGATTATTAGTTTAGTAAAAGTGGATTTAGGATTAGGATATCACTATAAAAAAAACGCGCAGAAAGCTGTACCTCTAGGGGTGGTGAGAAAACTGGTTTAATTGGATAAAGAAATCCGGACGTAGACATAGTATCTAAAAACGATTTCGGTTTTTAATGAATATCATATTAAGTGGAGGCAAAGTCTGCGCTACAGCCAAATTACGATGGGAGCAGGACGTAACTTAGCAGTAGTACTATCTTTTATGGTTCATGGTTTTGGAATTTCCCAGGATACGGAACGTTGTCATGTCAGTAAGACAACCAGACGATTTGATACGTAATGTGTTTAATTTTTAGAACTGTGATATAAGTTATGATCTGTCTAAACAGCATATAACCTGAAAAGTAAAGATATAAAAAAACCTTGCTGCCCTAACCGGAAATCGAACAATGGATCTTCGTACTGAGCAGTCGATGCACTGCCATTGAACTACCTGGGAGGAATTACAAGATCTTGTCGTTCAAATGGACTCTGCATTCTCCAACCTTTAATGTCAGATTGACGTACAGCTGATAATCTGACTTATCACCTCCTGCTATTTTTACCCCAGGTTAGCCCCCTGCTGCTATTTTTATCTTCTAAGTAAGCTTCCAGCGTGGTCGTTTTGACTTCCTGATTTAAAATCGGCGGTCATTACACCAGAGTCAACTGAATTCGCACTAGTCATGCTGGGGCCACTTTCATACCACCTATATATTGGCACTAACCTGCAGGGTTCGCGCCCTTGTAAAGAACCTTTCTGCCCAACCGGGAATCGAGCCATGGATCTTCATACTAGCCAGCCGACGCTCTATACAGGGTGACCCAAAAATATTGAAACGCGCTTTGATTTTTTACCTATTGGAGATAAGTGGGCAATGTAAATTGCAAAAATGTTGAAAGTAAGGTAGGAAATAAAACTACTTTAATGAAATAGTCCTCCCATTAATTTTCAAAAAGTTACACTTTTTAAATTTTTATACGACTTCCTTAGACAAATTTGGTCAATCGGAATTTTTTTGGTTTTAATGCAACAAGATTTTTAAAAAAACCCGCATATTTGTATCTTTAAAATCAACTGAATTATGATAAAGGAAAAAATCTGACTTATACCACTTTTCTGTACGATGTGAAAGGCTGTTTCGTCAGTGAAAATATTGATCATAAACAAATTGACGACGGAAATTGTTTAGATCAGAAATACGTTAATATATGTCAACATTTTTTATTACAAATGCATCTAAATAAAGCATTACCCAGACAGAGATCATAAAAAGCAGTGATACTCACTACGCGGTTGGATATCCTATGTATTATCCAGTTTTATCTTTTAGGTGATTTGTTACAAATTTACATTTCTAATTTGATATAGGGTCCCCATTCGCAATGTTCAATTTTCAATTAAATATAATTCACTCAATTTTAAAGATACAGATATACGGGTTTTTTCAATGATCTTAATGCATTAAAAATAAAAATTTTCTGATTGACCAAATTTGTCTAAGGGGGTCGTATAAAAAATTTAAAAAGTGTAGCTTTTTTGAAATTTAATGGGAGGACTATTTCATTAACGTAGTCTTATTTCCTACCTTACTTTCAACAGGAATTTACATTGCCCACTTATCTCCAATAGGTAAAGAATTAAAGCGCGTTTCAATCTTTTTGGGACACCCTGTATATTAATATATTATTATAATCTGAATGTTCCCATTAATGGTTTCCGTTGTTGAATTTATGGAAATAAATAATTTTTATTTAACAGACAATTTCAATAAGATGATCATTATATCTTCTTGTGAGACCAGTAATCCAATAAATTCACGGCATCCAAATTACAGGCGTGACTTGGGGGCATAAACAATACTTAGGGACAGGCGTTAAAACACATTTTAATCGATCCAGAGCAACGAATGAAACCACAGTACAAGCAGACACTGAGGGACAGCCAATGGAGGCAAAAGGAGGATCAACGTAAGTATTTAGTTGTTAGTTAGACAATGAAGTCGTGGGTTACCAACGTGCGAATGTTGGCACCATGCCTAGAGAGTTAAAAAATCTGATGTGGGCAACACATGACTTTCCTTATATAATGCAATGAATTTACTATTTTTACAGTTAAAAAACAAATGTTATTCTCATAGTAGATACTTATATTCTTTCCAAGATATTGAATTTTCTTCAATTAGTCGTCATTTTCATTGATTTAGCGTCATTTTTATCAACTTGGCGAGATTTCGTTAATTTGGCAACAATTAAAAATGTCGCCAAGTTGGCGAAATTCCGCCAAAGTCATCGCCAAAATATCGCCAAGCGTTATGGACGAAGAAATAAGTTATTCTTACAGCAGATAAATGAGTATTGGCGTTCAAATACAAAAGTATTACTCAGAGTATCTTTTTTCATGAATGGAACGAGCTAGATCCACGAGAATGATGTCACCCAATTTATAGCATGGTACTACATATGAAAAGTGAACATGTTTCTCAATAGGAAATATTTTTTTTATTTTATATAAGTTCTTGATCATTTTTTTGAAAAATGTGCAATATCTCAAGAACGGTTCATGTTAGCGTTCTAAAATTTATGTCAATCGTTTTCTAACGAAAAATTACATAAGAAATGCATATTCGCGTAACTTTATTAGCGGTTTTGATTTTTTGACGATTTTTTCAAAATTTCATTCGAAAATTTAGGAGGGTTCTAAACATTCGATTGCGTATAAAAACATAAGCCTTCCAGTGTTTACGAATTGTGATTTTTGTACCAAATTTCGTTCGAATTGGTCCATTCGTTCGTCAGTTATCGTCTCCACAGACTCACTGACACACACACATACACATACTCACACACACACACACCCACACACACATACTTTCGCACACACACGCACACACATACTTTCACACACACATACACAGACATGGCTTCAAAATGTTTGATTCGTGATCAGGGATGCTTGAAACGTACTCTCCCGTCGAAAACTCGAATTCAAATTTTCGACCCCGTCACAATACTTTCCTTATACATTATGTATATAAGAAAAGTAAAAAGTGATATATGGTCATCAACAGTCATAAGTTGGTGTTAGAAAGTCATAGTCAGAATGTCAAAGTTGATGAATATCAGATCTATGCAAAATCAGTCAGTGAGTGACATCTAGTGTCGATCAAGGGGTCGGATGATGATTTGAGACCAATGTCAAAATGCGACAGCATCAGTATATAAAGATGCCAAGGCATGTACTTATCTTAACAAATGTTAGGTGAGTAAATTAGGTAGGACAAGGGTCTCACACGAGTGCACTTCTCCTCCTTAAATAATTTTGTACTTAGCTTTCATTATGTTTTAATAATATTCATAATTGATGTGTTAATAAATGCTAATTTTTTAAAATTAAAATTATTGATTTTAATGAGCAATGTTTTGATTTGTTTATTATGGTTAAGTGGGCTCATATAAGAAGAATTAATAGTGGGTATTGCGGCCACGTTAGTAATTACTAATAAAGAAAAATTGATACATAACTTAATAAATAAATCTTCCCTACATTAATTTCACTACACTTATAAAAAATGTTGATAAAATTTTATAACTATTTAAAGGAGAAAAATTAAATCTTTTTACTTTCCTTATATACATAGTGTATAAGGAAAGTATTGTGACGAGGTCGAAAATTCAAATTCGAGTTTTCGACGGGAGAGCACGTTTCAATCATCCCTGCTCACGAATCAAACATTTTTGAAGTGATGTCTGTGTGTGTGTGTGAAAGTATGTGTGTGTGTGTGGGGGGGGGGGTGTCATTGAGTCTGTGGAGACGATAACTGACGAACGAATGGACCGATTCGAACGAAATTTGGTACAAAAATCACATTTCGTAAATATTGGAAGCCTATTGTTTTTATACGCAATCGAATGTTCTGAATCCCCCTACATTTTCGAGTGAAATTTTGAAAAAATCGTCAAAAAATCAAAACCGCTAATAAAGTTACGCAAATAGACATTTTTTATGTAACTTTTCATTAGAAAACGATTGACATAAATTTTAGAACGCTAACCTGAACCGTTCTCGAGATATTGCACATTTTTCAAAAACATTATCAGAAAGTCATACTTAATAAAAAAAAATATTTCCTTTTGAGAAACATGTTCACTTTTCATATATAATACCATGCGATAAATTGGGTGACATCATTCTCGTAGATCTAGCTCGTTCCATTCATGAAAAAATATAATTTGAGTAATACTTTTGTATTTGAACGCCCATAGCCTGCTGTAAGAATAACTTATTCCTCTGCCCATAACGCTTGACGAGATTTTGGTGACGAACTTGGCGACATTTTGAATTGTTGCCAAATTAACAAAAATCTCGCCAAATGGATAAAAATGACGCTAAATCAATGAAAATTACGACTAATTGAAGAAAATTCAATATCTTGGAAAGAATACAAGTATCTACTATAAGAATAACAGTTTTTTAACTGTAAAAGTAGTAAATTCATTGCATTATATAAGGAAAGTCATGTGTTACCCACATCATATTTTTTTTCATTATTGGTCAAGAATGATTCCAGATTTTGAAAGAGTAATTTAAAACACTGTATATTATTTATAAATATTTTTAACTGCGAGATCTCGATCAATTGAAGACGTAAAGAAAAAGAAAATCCATATTAAACTAAAGAGCATGGAATGTAGAGAGACATGGTAATTAATGTTAACATTTCACCACTAAACGATGGCAAATTTTTACAGAGTTTTGATCGTTCTTCATGCGTTGCTATGTAAACACAAACTTTAACTGTAAAACTAACTTATAAACCTATACATAAACAGTCAGACAGACATTTTCCCAATAATGTACAAAATAGATTCAGGAGGATTTAAAACTTGCTTATCCGTCAAAATCTCGAATTCGAAAATTTTATAGAAAGCAATACTTTCTCTATACAATAGTATAATAAAGTAAAAATATTGTTCCATTTTAAATATTAGAAGTTTAACATTTCTCCAAAATAATAGTATATTAATCCTGAAACAAAATTCCTCAGGCGGCAATACTAATATGAATGACTTTTTAACCGGTTAGCCAGTGTCTAGTGATAGTTTCATTATTTAACACTGAAGCAGGAAATACAGAGCGTAACTGCGCATAGCAAATTAATCGCTGTTATTCATCATTTTGGACTGCGGAAATATGAAAAGACAGCTATAATGGGTTAGAGAAATATTAACGATAGTTCTTCATATACCTTCGGATATGTTATCTCTAGTAAATAAAGCAAGCTCTTATTTTTACTTTCCCTAAAATACATGGTAATGTAATGTATAGGGAACGTATTGGAATCATGTCGAAAATCACAACCCGAGTTTTCGACGGATCTACACGTTTTGGGACCTCTAAAATACGAAAAAACTATTTTTAGCGTGACGTGTGTGTGTGGGCTTGCTTGTGCGCGACGTGGTGTGCGTGTGTGTGCGTGACATGTGTGTGTGTGTTTGCGTGCGTGAGTGCGTTATGTGTGTGTGTGTTTGCGTGATGTGTGTGTGCGTGCGTGACGTGTGTGTTGAAGGCCCAGACCACACGAACAACCCTAAGGCTAATGGTAGCTTAGTGTGTGGCCGGGAGATGTAACGTGTGTGTGCGTTTGCGTGACGTGTGTGTGTTTGCGTGACGTGTGTGTGTGTGTACGTGAGGTGTGTGTGTGTTTGCGTGATGTGTGTGTGTTTGCGTGATGTGTGTGTGTTTGCGTGACATGTGTGTGCGCGCGTGACGTGTGTGTGTGTGTTTGCTTGACGTGTGTGTGTTTGCTTGACGTGTGTGTGTTTGCTTGACGTGTGTGTGTTTGCGTGACGTGTGTATGAGTGTGTGCGTGAATTGTGTGCGTGCTTGACGTGTGTATGTGTGTGCGTTTGCGTGCGTGCGTGACGCGTGTATGTGTGTGTGTTTGCGTGCGTGCGTGTGTGTGTGTGTGTGTTTGCGTGCGTGTGTGTGTGTGTGTTTGCGTGCACGACGTGTGTTTTTGATGTGTGTGTGTGTGTGTGTGCAATGTATGTATCCACTCTAACTAAAAAACTAATGGAAAAATGTCATAAAATTTTATAGGTAAGCCCCTTTTGGGTTACCCTGGTGCTGATTAGATTACGGGGTGATTCGGGATAAAAGAACCAGCCTTTTTTGCGAAATGGCTCTTAAAAATCGGATTTATTCACTCTAGTTAAAACACTAATTCGCCAAATTTTACAAAATTTGGTAGATAAGTCACTTGTGGTTGATCCTGGTACTGATTAGATTTTGGTATGTTTCGGAAAAAAAGAACCTTTCTTTTTTTGCGAAACGCGCCACCAAAATTGCTAAATGTAAAAAATTACGTATGCTCAAATGTATCAATTAAATGCTTGTTTTATACGTAATTTTTAACCTTGACAAGGCGAACCCCATTACCCTAGCATAAGCCATTCTTGAGATATTTTAGTTTTGTCGCATTTCTTGACCGTCCTGACGAAGGTTCTTTTTTTTTTCCCGTTTCGAACCAGATCGACACCACTAATGTTGCCATGGGAATGCAGTCGCGAAAATAACTTGAGAACTGGAGTGGCTAGAAAGTCTATATTTAGCATGTCGCTTTTTTCATACATTTAAGCTACATACATTTAAATTAACACATCATACATTTAGGTTTCATAAAAATAATGAAAAAGGACACACTTTGTGTGTTCTATATAGAATAATAGAGAATAACAAGAAAGATCAAAGATAAAGAATTGATTATGAAACACTTTCCAACTGCAATGTAATTTTATTTAAACCTCTCTAAAATGCGATACATTCTGCGGTGATATTTTTAAAATTTATCACAGTACTACAATAATTTATTTTACTTGGAACTTAAAACCATGGAAGTAAAAGTGCTTACCAAAACTTTATCGAAAAAGGCAATGTTTTAATTTAATCGAAAAATCGTCTGCTTCTCTATCTAAAATCAATGAACATGTCATTCAAGTCACCTATATTGCGGAATTCTTATACAACTTATCTTACAGCTTGATTTGTTTACATTATGCATACATTAAAGTTAGACTACGTTGTAGAAATAATCAAAGTTTGAGGATCATTTAAACTCAAAAATATTGTGATTGCTTTGGTGCAGAATATGTATGCACAGAAAATACGAAAAAATAAAGCGGTTTTAGGACGGAGGCAACACTAAATGTAAATTTAAAAGAACTTTAAAAATCACGATTTTTACATTAGGAAGAAAAGATGGATGTCATATTTTATTTTGAAGTCAGTCACGTGATCTCTTCATATAATATGGGTGCATTTCTTATTTTAATTTTTATTTAAAAAACGACCGAACATATTTTACTCAATTTATATATATATATATATATATATATATATATATATATATATATATATATTATGGGATAATTTGAATATTTCCTAAAATTTTCAAAGCAATTTGTGAAATTTAACTTCACTTAAAAAATGTTTGAAGAATTAGGTCCCATATGGTTCAACGTATTTCACTTTTTCAACTCGGGTTCAATCTAAAACCAATTGGGTGATATTATTCGTTTAAATTCCCATGTCCCCCAGACCGTCTGAACAACATACTAAAATTTCATTTTGATAAAGTCATTTTTACGCCAGTTATCTTTCGAACGGACGAGCAGACAGACAGACAGATAGACAAACAGAATGAACAAAATCATAAACATTTTTCAAATATGTTGGAAATTATTAAAAATGCATTACACCTGAAACTAATTCCTCGAACTGTTATCCAGATTCCAATGACTTTTTAAACAGTTACCTGGCGGCGAGGGATTCATTGTGTAGCACTAAAGCAAGATATACGGTCCGTAACTGTGCATAACGAATTAATCGCTCCCATTCATCATCTTGGACCGCGGAAACATTAAAAGACAGCTGTAATGGATTAGGTGGAACGTAATGTTCTATTCTTCGTTTTCTGCATTGCAAATTCTGATGGGTTTTTAAATGTGTGTTCATGAATATGCAATATCAACACTGAAGAGCAGACATTTTACTTTTATCTGCAATATATGTTAATATATAGGGGAAGTATTGGAATGGGTCGAGAATCGAAACTCGAGTTTTCGACGGATTTCGACGTTTGGGCACTCTAGAACGCGAATTCAAAATTTTTAACGTGATGAATGTGTGTGTATCTGTACAATATATGCATTCACTCAAGCTGACGACATTTAATGCTATTTGGTAGTTCATAGTTAAAGCTGATATTGGTATAATTAAAAATTTGATCTTACTATTTTTCGAAATGCTCCAAAAGTGCAAAAGACGATTTTGACTAAATGTATAAACATAACCAAACAAATAAAAACAGCCTCATTTATCTATGATAAGCCGTTCTTGCAAAATGTCAGGTATTTTGAAAATGTGAAAAAAACTAACTACAAATTTAATGCAATTCTAAATGTATCTGTGGCAGCCGACTCTGCTTGCAACCTGTACCCGAATTATAAGTTCGGAGGGGAAGCTAGCTTTTGCTCTAATCGTATAATGTCGGTCTTGTAAGCACGAGGTCCCGAGTTCGGGCCTGGCGACGCTCAATCGCTACAAATGGTTACCCTGGACATACGAGCAAGAAAACCTTCTGTCTCCAACGATCTCACCTCTCAACACGATATGGCAGCTCCACGCTGAACCTGAGTCGCCCACCACTCCCTTCCTGCTTGACCACGACTGACGTCATGCCCGAGGCGACAAGCCTACCGGCCATTCAGCCCCTCAACTGAGTTTCGGATGTGAACACGCGGGGGTTTTCTGGAATGGCCCCCTCCTCACCGAAATTCGACCCGGGCTTCTCATCAGGGGGGGGGGGAGTGTGTGGCAGCCGACTCTGCTCTTGCCAAAAGACATCCATCGAAGATGCTTGGAACCTGTACCCGAATTATAAGTTCGGAGGGGAAGCTAGCTTTTGCTCTAATCGCATAATGTCGGTCTTGTAAGCACGAGGTCCCGAGTTCGGGCCTGGCGACACTCAATCGCTACATATCCATTTTATGTGCTATTTTGTGCGATATTGTTTAAAGTAATCTATAAGGATATATAAAAATTAAACAAAAAATTGAGTTGCAGTCATATGCTGCTCAATTCATTTTACTTTTTCAACAATGCATTTAGAGTTTGGCAAAAGTACTTTGAAAGTGTAAATTAAATACAGACCACATGCTCCCCTAACTTTGCAAAACGCGATCCTAGAGCGCTAAACACTGTTCTCTGGCCAACAATTGCAAACAGGACATTAAAGCTACATGTATCTGTAGCAAAGCCAACTTCTGCTGTAGCAATATTGGTAGAATATAATTTAAAAGTTTTTGCTAGTACTTGATTTATGATTAAATTCCATCATTCTATAAAAGATGGAACAAGGATTTTATGAAAATTTGTTCAAACAGCGAAATACTGGCACAAGAACCATGGTTAGGTTATAGATCAAGTAAGTGCAAAAAAAAAGTTCTTTGCCTTTTCTGAAAACATTAACTTGGCAATGTTATCGGGGAAAAGGCAACATGTTACAGAACTTGCAATCTGAGAATAATGAAAGCAAGAGATTGCAGTGTAATACGTGTTAGTACGCGTAGCTTCGAACAAATTTACAAACTATACTGATACACATATTTTGAACTTTCTAGAGCATATGACGATTTTTTATGTGTGACATAGATCGATATAACGCGATAAAGATCAATTGTATCTTAAAATCTAAAAAATAAAATGGAAATAACTTTTTCAGCATTGGACATTAATTTTTATGACCACGCCCTTTCACAAATGAAAATTTGTAATTTTAAAATAGATAAGTGAAGTTTGTCATTGAAATGTGTATTACAAATCGCAAAGAATTTCATAAAAATTCCTAATGCAGTTTTAAGAATAGTCTACACCAACCGGCATCCACACTTTAAAGTGATATACATATCATTATGAGCATGTAGGCATATACAGGACTATCCACACGTTCGGCCTCAGGTGGACTTTGCAGCTCAAGGAAAGCTGCTATGGTTAGAATGTTCGTGCTTACGACTCTTAGAAATATTTTGCTAAGTGGACTTTTTGATCAGAAACTCGTTTCTTAAAAGAAAACGTCTGATATTTCTTTATTTTCTTTTCTGCAAAAAAAATAATCTCAAGGAATTTTTTACGTTGAAATTTGACGTAATAAAACAGTTAAAAACAACATTCATAATTAAGGCAAACAACTTATTTTCGGCTTCGGTTTATCGAAATTTTCGAATATATTATAAGAAATAATTAATTAACGTAATTACTCACAAATTATTATACATCATATGGGCTGGTTTCGGGGATATGCTAGATCCCTTTTGTCCGATACATAATTTGTCGTTTCCACTTTGGATAAGTTGATCTATAAAACATTGACGATTAAGGTCTATTATCCTTGAGAAAATTATATGCTGCTTTATAGAATAGGTTACGCGTAATTATGCTATAAATAGCTTCCTGTAAAAGACAGAGAAACAAACACTTTTGAAAACTAACTTCCAACTCTTTTCTAATAAGATTTAGTACATTTAAAAATGTATAGTGTTTATAATTGAGATTAAAAGTAGTGTACCGCAAGGTTCTATCCTGGGCCCGACACTCTTTAACATATACCTGAACGACATCCCTAGGACTCCAAACACAGAGCTGGCACTCTATGCAGACGACAGTGCGATACTTGCAAAACACCCCTATGTCTCAGTAATGCACAGACAGCTACAACAACACTTAGACATACTCCAAACTTGGCTGGAAAAATGGCGAATAAAATTAAACCCCAATAAATGTCATTGGATTTATTTCTCAAGAAAACGTAAACCTCCGCCGCCTCTGTACATAAACAACCATGCCCTAAAAGCGGAAAAATCTACTAAATACCTAGGTGTAACGATAGATTCCCACCTAACCTGGAAACAGCACGTAACGAACTTAATCAAAAAAGCGTATATGGCCACAGGAGCCTTATACCCAATGATAGGAAACGGAAATCTAAGTTATCAAAATAAACTCCTAATTTATAAATCGGTCATCCGCCCGGGAATGCTGTATGCAGCACCCGTATGGGGATATGCCTGTAAAACTACAATAGACCTCCTAGAGACAAAACAAAACAAAATCCTACGGATTATCAGGAAAGCTCCCAGGTACTTAAGAAACTCGGTAATTAGGAATGACTTCAAAATAAAAACTGTTAGAGCCCAAATTAAAAAGCTAGCGCTTAAATTTTACAGAAATTTGCCATCCGTTCCAAACGAACTGTTATTCAATCTGCATGACTATGATCATCGCAAGGCCAAATCTCGTAAGAGACCCCGCGCTGTTCTAAACATCGATAATCGGAATTAAATGATCCCACCTCAAACATCTGATTTTAAAATAAAACTCGCGACTATTATTTTATAAAAAAAAAAAAAAAAAATATTCTAAACACTAAACTGCCAAAACGCTAGGTAACCCTTAGATCTGCATCAACCCCCCAAATTGCTTAAACTCTAAATGTGCAACAAACTGCCACACTAGGAGCTACGATAAATAATAAAAAGTAGTAAATAAAAACCTCGAACCTCCAATTAGGGTCACTGAATTAATGTCACTGTCGTGAAAGAATTCATTACAATTCCTTCTATAGGATTCTTATATTATCATCGATACTTAAAATTGAAAATATAAAAGTTCCTACCTCAGATTCCTGGGGAAGCAGTAGATTGATGACAGTATTTGAGCACTTTTATCGTTTCTGTCGATTCTGAAAATACTTCAGTTTAATTAAAATAAAGATATCTCCAATAATTAGCCGAGTCGGTTTTCATTTTTTAGATTATATAATTTCACTACACACTAATATGTTACATATTTACAAATCATTAATAATCTTTACAGTAATCTTAGTTCCATACTGTTCACTGATCGACAGTTCTTTTTCATCTCTGGCGTTCGTTTCTCAAAGTCCCAGCAACATGTGTTAGGAGTGACGTCACGGAAATGTTTTATGCGCAATATATCTTCTGTAAGTGGCAATTCTGTCAGCTCACCCAATTCAAAACATCATTAACGCCATCGGCAGGGCAGAATATGAAAGTTCGATGTAACAGTTTTTCGACACTCCCCCTTTTGAGTTTCAGTGAAAATTTCACCTGAGACTCAACATCTATTACTGTCTGTAACTTTGAGGCACTCGAACAGTACGTCCTGCTCGTGCAGTCACATAACGATGGTCAGGTTCCTGTGCAGCGTTTTTACCACCAGGAGAATCAGGCATGGTCTCTTCAGCACCGTCTGACCTGGCAGGTTCATCTTGAGTGAGGTCAGAGCGAGCACCATCGTCATCTAATTCCAGTGGGCACAGTTTCCGAACTGGTCGGATGAAAATACCTGATCTGGTCTTTATTTTGGCTAGACGTACCAGTCCATCTTTGCTAGGATATACGTCTAGAATCCTTCCTAACGGCCAATTAATTCTTTTCACATTGTCAGTCCACACTAAGACAATATCTCCCACCTTTGGGGTATGCACTTTGCTGTTCTTCATGTGACTCTGGCGTAACTGTCCTAAATATTCAATACGAAACCTAGCACGAAGATCTTTCATGATTCTTTTTCGGTATACCAATCTTTTGTTCAACTTTTTCCTATCTAACTGGTTCAAATGGTCTAAGTCAGCAACACTATTGTCCTTGTTTTCCTGTAAAAACATTGCAGGAGTAAGTGGACTCAGGTCATTCACGTCTTCTGATACATAAGTTATTGGTCTTGAGTTAAGTAGGCTTTCACAATCACATAAGACCGTTGCCATTTCTTCATAACATAAAGATGTTTTTCCAAGAACTTTTCTCAAAATCCGTTTCATAAGACCAACTAACCGCTCCCAAAATCCACCCCACCACGGAGCGGAAGTAGGAATGAATTTCCAAGTAATCGGTTCAATACTTAGTTTCAATTTTTCCAGATTGATAGTTTTAAGGAAGTTTTCAGACCCGACAAAATTTGTTCCATGGTCAGAATAGATTATAGACGGTCTTCCTCTGCGTGCTATGAATCTTCTAAGTGCCAACAGAAAATTATCAGTAGAAAGAGCTGTTAGCAGTTCCAAATGAACAGCTCGATAAATGGCGCATGTCACAATTAGAATCCAGGTCTTTTGTCGATCTTTAAGAATTAAAGGACCTGCTACATCTACTCCAATTATCTCAAATACAGAGGCATCCTTCACTCGATCTTCAGGTAAAGTTCCTTCAGGAATATGCGGTGGTCTTACACTAAACCTTTGGCATACGACACACGATTGGATAACTTTTTTGATAGTTCTTCTACTTTTCAGTATCCAATAATTTTCTCTTAACGCAGACATTAAAAATTGTACTCCAGCATGTCCGAGTTCTTTATGTTTCCAAATTATCAAACTCTTAACCACATTGTGGTCCGTTGGCAGAACAATTGGAAATCTGAAATTTTCTTCATCTGCTCGCATGAAAACTTTTGTCTTGATTCTTAAAAGTCCATTAGAATCTGTAATAATTGGTAGGGATTTAAGTCTACTATTATTTTCATCCAAGAAAACATCCTTTTGTACTTTCCTCAGAATCACAAGTTCAGCTTTTTTAAGCTCATTAGTATCTAGCTTCCCAAGTTTTCTATCTCCAGATTTCTTAGCATTTTCGGCAAATCTATATATCCATCCAGTGACTCTTATTATTTTCTGGTATGAGGATATATAATGATAATAATCATCTTTCTCTTCATTTATAGATGATACTATGATCTTCCTTTTCTCTGAATTCACCACCTTCTCATCTGGAATCAGTTCGAAGTCAGGCCAGTTATCCCTGGAACACTTCAACCATAACGGCCCTTCCCACCAATTTCCTTTGATGAGTGTTTTCACAGAACATCCTCTTGATGGGAGATCCGCAGGGTTCTGAACCCCCGGCACGAAATTCCAATCATTGGCGGAAGATAGACTTCTGATTTCCCGTATTCTATTGGAAACAAAAGTAACCCAAGGACCCTCTTTTTTGATCCAATATAAAGCGTCCATTGAGTCAGACCAATAAAATGTCTCAATATCTTCCATATTTAGATCTTTCTTTACCGTGTCTGCCAATCTTGCTCCAATGTTACAAGCTAATAACTCCAATCGTGGTATGGATATACCTTTTAAAGGAGCTACCCTTGATCTTGCTTGTATTAACTGACAGGTTACTCTATTTTCCTTTTCTGCTCGAAGGAAAATACAAGTGGCATACGATAACTTGGAAGCATCACAAAACACATGTAATGTCAGCTGCGCATCATTGAGGTCTAAACTGGATAGTCTTCGGGGAATCCTAGCGTTTTTTAATTCACGTAGTTGATTCTTACAATTATCAAATTTCTTAACAATGTCATCAGTCAATGCAGAGTCCCACGATGCTTCAATTTTCCAACATTCTTGTAGAAGAAGTTTTGGTATTAAAGTCACAGGACATGTAAACCCAATTGGGTCATATATTCTATGTGCCACAGATAAGATTCTTCTCTTTGTGACGGGTTCTTCATTGTCTGTATCGATGAACAAACATGACAAGGTATCCTTCTCAATGTTCCACGAAAGACCCAACACCGGTACATCAGTTTCTTCGGCATTCAGACCATGCAAATTTTGTACATGTTTCTTCTCTGAAGAAAACTCGTTGTTCCTCCATCCACGTAGGTCGAATTTCGCTGATGACAGAAGTTTCTGAGACTCGGTACGAAAATGATCTAACTCTTCCATTGTATCGACACTTGCAACGCAGTTGTCAACGTACATAGAGTCTTTGAGTTTTTTAGCAAACTCTTTCAGCGGTTCTGTAACTTGATCCAAAAGGTGAGTCAATACAGCAGCGAGGAGAAAAGGGCTGCAGGACACTCCAAAAACAACTCGAGTGTGTCTGTAAGTGATTACTTTGTGAGGATCGCCGTCCATCCACCACAAAAACTGCAAAAACTTCCTGTCATTTTCGTGTAAGCTTATTTGTAGGAAGGCTTTTCGGATGTCAGCTATTACTCCGATCTTACCCCACCTGAATCTGTTCAGAATTGATGGTATCAATTCTATCAAATTGGGTCCCTTTTCCAGGCATTCGTTTAACGATACAGAATTGCGGGTTTTGGCTGACCCATCAAAAACCGGTCTAATCTTGGTCGTGGCTTGTTCTTTTATCACTGCTCTATGAGGCAAGTAGTGTACGGCGGAATTTTCATCGGTAAGTTTTTCGAGTCCTGGCCTAATTTCTTCTATTATCCCCTCCTTTTCCCATTCGTCAAATACCTTTTGATAAGCTTCTAACTTGTTAATCGAATTAAGGGATTTTACTGTGTTTTTAAGCCTTTTTTCGGCCAAGTCCTTGTGATCAGATAATGGCTGATGTCCATCTAACCATGGTAAACATACTTGGTATCTGCCTGTTTTGTCTCTGGAAACAGTTTCGTGAAAGTGTCTTAAAGCAAGATCTTGTACTTCTAATTTCGTTCGTTTTTCACTCGTGTCACTAATGCCCAAAGAATCTAAGTTCCAGAGATCAGTTATCTTAGCATTGTTTACATGTAGAGATAGCAACATAAGGGAATTATCTACCTTGCTTTCTCTATGATCCTTGCCCATTACTGTCCAGCCTAAGTGGGTATTTATGGCTACTAAACCTCCAGAAAGATGTTTTACATCCCCAGTAAATAATTTTCCCGCTAAGTCTGCTCCAATAAGTATATGAATTTCATTTCTATTCTTCTCGAACAAACATGATTTTTCCTTTATTTCAATGTCACTAACAAAAATACAAGGTTTCTTAATTCACTTATGCATTGAGAATCATCGATTTTAGGAATAGAAGCACAAATTTTTCTTTGATCCATCGCTTCAAATTCACAGTTGTATTTCTTATCGATGCTAGTTAACTTTACCCGGTATTTCTTGTGTGTTTCAGAATTTTCTATACCCCCAAAAAGTCCGTGAATTACTGTTTCTTCTCCTAAACATTTTAATCCCATTCTTTTAGCTACGTATTTGCTCACGTACGATTTTTGACTTCCAGTATCAATAATTATCCTTACAAAATGTTCTAAACCATTTTCATTAATACACACAATCATTGTTTGTAAATAAACTTCTTTAGAGCAAGACTGATTTGTAAGTACTGTGTTTTCTACTACTTCAGTGTTTTCATTTTTAACATTTGGCTTACTAGCGCAATTATCATTCCTTTTAATAAAACACATTATATCTAAATGCCTTTTTCCACATTCCGAACAAGTTACTTTTACTTTACAATCTCTGGAAATATGATTCATTTTTAGACATCGAAAACATGCACCTCTTTTAATTAAAAGAGATTTCCTTTCTTCAAGTGCTAATCCGCGAGCATATTTACAAGTAGAGCTCTGGTGATATTTACTACAGAATACACATATTTTATTATTTTCTTGAACATCTGAGCTAAATAATTCTGCAGTTGTAGCGACCTTCGCTTTTCCGAACTTCACTTGTGGTAAATTTCTCTCTGGGTCATCAGATCTGTTTATCCTCCGAGAGGGTAGAAAAGATTTATGAGTTTCATGTTGATTCATTTCGGAAATGTAAGTGTTTGATCGTTCGCGAGCTCTTAACTGCTTATCCATGAAGCCAATTAAATTGTTTATGGTATAGTCAGCATCATTAAATTCTTTGCTGAAGTCAAAGACTAAATCATATGGTAGTAATTTCAAAATTATGGGGCACAATAAACTACCAAAAGTATCGGAAGAAACTCCAAGGGATTCTAAACTTCTTATTTGTGTTTGGCAGTTGTCAAAAAGTTTTCTAAATCCTTTAACATCATTAGATCGTCTAAGAGGAGAAATATGTAATAAATGATTCATGTGTGCATTTATCAGAACGTCATTTCGGCCGAATCGGTCTTTTAACAAATCAATTGCTTTGACATAATTTTCAGACGAAATAGCGAATCCTTCGACAGTACCCAAAGCAGTGCTTCCTAAATGTGCTTTTAGATAGTTAAATTTGTCAACTTGATCTAAATACTCATTTTTGTGTATTGCGGTTTCGAATGAGTTCCAAAACGTCAACCACTGACTCACATCACCATAAAATTTCGGAATTGTGATTTTTGGTAATTTCACACTGATGTGGTGTTCACTTCGTTTTATACTCGATTTCGAGTCTTCCTTAGAGTGTGGTATAATATCATTTTGAATATTCTGATTTAGAGTACGTAATCTTTTCTTTGCTCTAAAACTCCAAATAACTACTCTTTCGCGGTATTCTTCCGCCGATTCAATTTCTTTTTCAATATCATCTGGTTTCAAAAGTTGTCCTAAATCATTATCAACTAATTTAAGAGTTTCAAATTTATCCGTTAATTGTTCCAATAACTCTTCGATTTCATTTTCATTTACTTCTGTTTTTTCTAGTTCAGTTTCTAATTTATTAATGACTTTAGTAACATTCGATCTTAACACTCCGCGTTTCTTTTTGTGTGCAGTAATCATTTCATCGGCCATCGTTTTCTATCAAATATTTTCAAACTCTTCAAAATTCAAAATTAATTAAAGTGTTCAATCTTATAATTTGTTATCAAAATATCTGCTCACAGATCCCGGCAGGGATGCCATGTCGTGAAAGAATTCATTACAATTCCTTCTATAGGATTCTTATATTATCATCGATACTTAAAATTGAAAATATAAAAGTTCCTACCTCAGATTCCCGGGGAAGCAGTAGATTGATGACAGTATTTGAGCACTTTTATCGTTTCTGTCGATTCTGAAAATACTTCAGTTTAATTAAAATAAAGATATCTCCAATAATTAGCCGAGTCGGTTTTCATTTTTTAGATTATATAATTTCACTACACACTAATATGTTACATATTTACAAATCATTAATAATCTTTACAGTAATCTTAGTTCCATACTGTTCACTGATCGACAGTTCTTTTTCATCTCTGGCGTTCGTTTCTCAAAGTCCCAGCAACATGTGTTAGGAGTGACGTCACGGAAATGTTTTATGCGCAATATATCTTCTGTAAGTGGCAATTCTGTCAGCTCACCCAATTCAAAACATCATTAACGCCATCAGAAGGGCAGAATATTAAAGTTCGATGTAACAGTTTTTCGACAGTCACAGTTTGACGATAAGAACCACATATTGAAACTGGAGATTAAAGGCGCTTCGCGCCTGGTGCTCTGTCTTGTACGACACTACGTAGTAGTATAAATTCCATACCCTAAAAGCAGAAAAATCTACTAAATACCTAGCTGTAACGATAGATTCCCACCTAACCTGGAAACAGCACGTAACGAACTTAATCAAAAAAGCGTATATGGCCACAGGAGCCTTATACCCAATGATAGGAAACGGAAATCTAAGTTATCAAAATAAACTCCTAATTTATAAATCGGTCATCCGCCCGGGAATGCACACCGTATGAGGATATGCCTGTAAAACTACAATAGACCTCCTAGAGACAAAACAAAACAAAATCCTACGGATTATCAGGAAAGCTCCCAGGTACTTAAGAAACTCGATAATTAGGAATGACTTCAAAATAAAAACTGTTAGAGCACAAATTAAAAAGCTAGCGCTTAAATTTTACAAAAATTTGCCATCCGTTCCAAACGAACTGTTATTCAATCTGCATGACTATGATCATCGCAAGGCCAAATCTCGTAAGAGACCCCGCGCTGTTCTAAACATCGATAATCGGAATTAAAAGATCCCACCTCAAACATCTGATTTTTAAATAAAACTCGCGACTTTTATTTTATAAAAAAATATTCTAAACTCTAAACTGCCAAAACGCTAGGTAACCTTTAGATCTGCATCAACCCCCCAAACTGCTTAAACTCTAAATATGCAACAATCTGCCGCACTAGGAGCTAGGACAAATAATAAAAAGTAGTAAATAAAAACCTCGAACCTCCAATTAGGGTCACTGAATTAATGTCACAGTTTGACGATAAGAACCACATATTGAAACTGGAGATTAAAGGCGCTTCGCGCCTGGTGCTCTGTCTTGTACGACACTCGATGTATAATTGAGAATAGACATCTTAATTGTACTATATTGGTTCAATTCTATTGCGTGGTTGATACTATAAGAATGCCAAGTTTAAGCCTTCGGGGTTGCCGTAGAGGGGGGGGGGGGGTGTCTAGAGGATTTGACAAGATTTTTCGACTTCCAATTTTCTATTCCTCCTGATGTTCTCTGGGGAGAACCGCAAAAGTCGGCTAATTTTAGGATTTATGAAAATAGGATTTATTTCGTGATCTATACTATAAAAGTGCAAATATTTAGCTTTCAAAGTTACCGGATGGCTTCTGGGGGGTCTAGAAAGACCTAGAAAACTATTTTCTTCGTCTCTCCAGGAGGAATTGAAAATACGGTTTTGTTAGGCTTAGTCTCGTAGTCGATACTATAAGTGTCGAAAGCCCAGACCGTCCGGCTCATCCTTAGACATAGAGCAGCAAGATGGGCAGCCGGGATACTAAGTGCGTAAAAAGTCGGTCGTTTAGATCACCGGGGAGGAGGGGGGGGGGTCTGTAGAGTGTGAAAGGACACACAGACTTTAGACAATTACAATATAGATTTTGTATGCCTTTTTCAAAATGTTTTTACTTAATGATTTCAAATAACACTAAGACAAAACAAAAAAAAAAATCGACGCACCAAGAAAGAATTATCCAAATGAGACAAAATTTGGTACGTGTAATGTGGATGTACAGAAAAATAAATGATTAGTATTTCAGAACAATTGGATGATTTATTGCACTGAAAGATCTACATCTAGTGAGCATGTCAATAGGGCGTTGGTCTGCCTCTGGCCTTGATACAAGCTATTACCCGGCGTGGCATTGATGCATAAAGTAGCTGGATGGTGTTCTGAGGGATGTCGTTCCAAATGGCCTCAATTGACGAGCTAATTCGTCTACATTCTGCGATGGTCGCAGGCAACGCCCCATCTCAGCCGAAATGTGCTCATTAGGCGAGAGATCTGGGGATCTGGCTGGCCAAGGAAGTGTGTCGTAAGCACGCAGACAATCAAAAGAGAGGCGTGCCGTGTGTGGCCTGGAATTATCTTGCTGAAAAATCATCCCGGGGTGTCGCGAAAGGAATGGCAATACAAAGGGCCGCAGAATGTGGACAACGTACCGCTGTGCTGTGTTGGTGCTATAGAGGATTATCAAAGGGATCCGACTATCAAACAAAATGGCACTCCAGACCACAACTCCCTGTTGTCGTGGCGTGTGGCAGTAAAAGTAGGATCCTGACGATGTCCGAACTGTGTTCAGACACGTATGCGCTGGTAGTCGGGACTCAATTCGAAACGGGACTCATCACTGAAGACAATTCGTTCCCAATTCCACTTTGATTGGGCCATTGCATCATTGCAATAGCTGTTGACGGTGCATATTGGTCAGTGGTAGGCGGCGTAATGGACGCCGCGATTATAGATTCCGCTCCTGTAGTCTTCTATTAATGATCAGGATGGCTATTTCCGTGTTTGCCACACGTTGGATGGTTCATAACGACGAATCTCGTGCTATCACAGATGCCTGACAATCGCTCTATCTTCCAGTTCTGTCGTCGCTCTAGGTCGTTCGCTGCCCGCTGAAATCTGCCATTCTCGACCATTCCTTCCAACATGGTCTAATTACTGCATAGCTACTACCCAAATGCCGAGCGATTCGACGGTGTACCAATTCAGCCTCATGCAGTCCGACCGCACGCCCTCTTTCAAACTCCTTCATATGCTGGTAGTGGTCGCGAATTAACAGCGAGGAATTTTTACAATAGGAGATACGTAAAGGCAATCTAAATCAACTGCACGTTTTGTTCTTAAAAGCGAGGTTCGCTCCTTATATACACCACCGTGGTGCTCACTTTCAATGCGCTGGAGTTCCGACTATTCATTCATTGGCTGCGAATTTTTTATCATTTGCATATACGGTCGAACGGTGTTTGCATGTAAAGTTTCATTACTATCCGATTATTTTGCTGGGTGAGTCAATTTTTTTGTCTTATATATAGAATAATTGAAGCTCGTATTTTGATAATGCGATGTGTTATATATTTCATTAACTTCTAAAAATTGTAAAGCCGTATCCCAGGTGCTATGTTTTTTATTACTCGTTTAGCCGCTTGAAAACATATAATAACCCTAGTCTGGCATATTTTTCTTTCCGACTAGATATACGACGGTTCAAACTATTCAACGTAGTTGAATACGCATTTTACTTTATGTTGTATACGAGAAAATGTATTATATTCACGTGCGAAATTTTAAACTACCTGTTTCGAAAAATGTAAATAAACCCCCCAACATACACGTCTTCATTTTCTCGAAATCCCCGTTATCTTATCCCGGAGCCTTTTCACCGAATTGCTGTAACATTGCTCTCTGTAAAAATGGAGAAGAATAATTCATATTTCTTAGAATTCTTTTCTAAAATATGCACCTTCCTCCGAAGACGCTAGGAGGTTGAAGTTGAAAATAAAAATGGAAAGGAAGGAGTTTTATAGGGGGATATAGCGTTTCAAAATAAAATGGTGTGGATTTAAAATGCTATATAAATTAAAAAACTTCACAGGAAAATATGGGTAGATAAGAAAAATTTATATTATATGCAGAGAGGTACCTATTATTTGTCACTAGATCTTAAACTCATCACATGACTGAGTTCATAAAGTTATGTGAGATATTGCTTTAATCTGCCTGTTATATTGTAATTTTCAATTCCCAATATAACATTGCTCTTTTGAAAGAGGAAGTGGACCTAAGAAGACGGTCCCTCATGAAGTGAGGCAATTTTTGTAACATTCCCTCGAACGCAGCTGCACCGGACATTCATTTCGAAAAGAGAGGGTGCTTCTCAAGTTCATGTCAGCGTTAGGTGTTACAACAAACGGAAGGGGTTGAACTTCTTGACCCCAGAGTCAATTAATATCACTCGAACCTTGGGAAAATTCTCGTGAGAACTTTCAACGATTTTAAAACTGGAGACTGCATATCTCATATTTCAGGGGGGCCTTGACCAATAATAGAGCCTGAAGGGCGTAGCCCTTAATTTACTTAGCCAATTATGGACAGGGGCGCCTTGTTAAGGGGGTAGAGACAGAGAGCAACTTTGGACTTTAAGTTTTTGAAATCGAGGACTTGAATTTTGTGAGTGAAAAGAAGAGGTCGCAAGAGCGACGGATCTCGGAGAGAGCGAGCCCACGGGACAGAGCCGGAGCGCGCGGTCATAAAGTCCGACATCGGCAAAGATGATCGAGGTAGGACAATTCTACACATATTTTTGCACTTTGATTATTATTATCTCTCTGACCCTCCTAAATAAGGTTAACCTGGGCCATTAAGACGTAGGCTAGTAAGAATAGTGAGTTAATGCACATTAATAGGTTAATAATTGTAATGCTCATATTATGATCATAGAATGAGGAGATTTGATTGTCTTAATGTACTACACTAAAGATGTTGGTATATGAAATTTACCAGATGTTAATAGTTATTAAATAAGGTTTGTCTTAATGAAATAAATTCTTTGTTATTGTTTAAAATTAAGCCTCTTCATTTTAATTACTGGTATTATGTATTTCTTTATTTACTCCACTTTACGAGATCGGTCTATATAGCGCCAATACCTGGCGTGTGACGACTCACATATCATTTTGGCGCCCGTGACCAGTCGAACCTGGACTCAAAATTATTGCTCACATATCATTTTGGTGCCGTTTAAACCAGTTTCGAACCTGGACTCAAAATTGTTGCACCCTTATCATATTGGTGCTCATGAGCAATCAAACCTCGATTCAAAATTATTTAACCCTTCTGGCGACTTTGCTGTTTTAGACCAGTTATATGCCAGAATTTAAATTTTAATTAAGAGAATAAATATATTTGGAATTAATGAGAAATGAAAAGATTGAATAAAAAAATTTTTTTGTGTGTAAAATAAGGATTAAATTAAAGAAAGAATTTTAAAATTAAAATAAATATAGGTAAATTTAAGAAAATTTATTTCACAGTATGAGAAGCAAGCAAATAGTGAATCATTATGTGTTCTTAATGAGACATGCCATATTGTATGTGAAAATATAATTATTAGGGAACTTGAAGCTTTTAAGAAATTTTTGAATTGTATAAATATTTGTGTAATATTTGAGGAGTTAATTATGAGGATTGAAGTATTTGCATGCGTAGATAGTGAAATGATTAGAATTATGTTTTTGAATTTATGTGATATTGTATTTAAATATTTTGGGGGAACATTTTGAGGTGTAAAAACAGGAGATAATTTTAGATATAGAATTTTTGCGAGAAAGTGAAATTTAGAATGACGGAAAGCGGAGAAAATCATCCAGCAACGAGGGGCAGGTTACCAGGACTTATACACCTATTAGGGGAATGCAATGGCATAGAGAATGATGTAGAAATTTTTTTTGACCAGATCAAATCTTTAAGCAGCTTGGGGGATTGGTCAGAGGAGGAAAAGTTAGCAATTGTGAAATCGCGGTTAAGAGGGAATGCAAGAAAATTTTATATAGGGTCACAAGAATTAAGAAGGGAAACATCTTTCGAAAAATTTAGGGATAGGTTATTAGAGTTCTTTACAGAAAAACCGAACATTACAACAAATCAGATCCTTTTCACGACCGCAAAACAGACACAGGGAGAAACGATTAAGCAGCTAGCACACAGAATAACAACACTAACTTTAAATTATATTGGCGACACAGAGCACAGTGAAGCGACACAACAGATTATGGATAAATTAAGGTTAAGTAAATTCTTAGAGGCGGTAACACCTGAATTCCAGAAAGAAATAATAAAAACTAATGCACAAAATTTTGATGAAGCTGTAAAAATAGCCACAAACTTGGAACAGGCAAATTTAGCTGCGATAACGGCAAATGTAAATAGTGCTACATATAGACAAGAAATTGAGACGCTCCGCAAAGAGCAACAGGAATTTAACGCACATATTTTAAATTCAATTACCCAAGAAATAAACACATTAAAAATCCAAGAAAACGTACAAATTCCCACGACACAAACAAAAAAACTCGTAACATGCCACTACTGTAATAAACAGGGACATTTCATGAGAGAATGCCGAATATACAAAGCTGATCATTTTAAACAAACACAGAGTCAAAACATAAACAACGCGAGGACACAGTGGCATAATCAAATACAGTCTCCTCCCCACTCATTTCAAACCCAGCCGTATGATGACCACAGAACTTACTCCTCCCAGCCGGACACATACGATTATAGGCCAAACCACGCCTTTGGAAACTATCAACAGAGCAGAAATTACTATGCAGCACCCCCTCCACAAAGTAGATTTTCTAGGGAACAACGATATAATAGGGACGAGTCAAACCAAAACAGAATCAGAGAATCGGGCGGGCAAAGAAACAATGGGAGAGAGATGAATACAAGATTTGAATACAGAAATTTCCCTAATAGAAGAGATAATTTAAACTAATTGTGGGAGCTTTAAATAATAACTTACAAAGAGAGAAAAATTACAGGGTAAAGTTCCCGAGAAAAATTGAAATTCCTGTACAAACAGAAAATAAGAAATTGGAGATACATAACGATGAAAGTACTGAAAAACATGAGGAAACGATTGCATCTGTAGGAGAACAAATTGAAAAAACAGAATTGCCAACAATAATAGCTCAATTTAAAAATATACAAAGCGAACTCATGATAGACTCTGGAGCGAGCGTTAGTGTATTATCATTAGAATTGTTCAATAAAATTAAAGATAATGTCAAAATTAAATATGTGTCAAGGAGTGTTACAATATCAACTTTAACAGGACATAGTATTGAATATATAAAGACTGTGGAAATTCCATTTAAAATTCAGGGAAAACAGTTCAAACATATTTTTTTTGTCACAACAGCAAGATTTACACAAAAATTTAAGGGAGTATTGGGTTTTGACTTTTTACAGAAAAATCAAGCCATTTTGAATACACAAAAGAACATTCTGAAGATGGGCGACATAGAAATAATTTTAAATTCTGATAGGCAAATTGATAGACAAATAAATGAGATAATACAGGAAAGACCGAATCTAGCCAAAATTTTAAGAAAAGTAGAAATCAAACCGAATTCGAGGGAGAATGTTGTAGTATATAGTGAGGAAAGTCTAGAAAATGGAACAGAGGTTTTGTTCGAACCCAAAGAAAAATCATACATTGTAATGAATTATGGAATACACCACATGAATGAGAACAAAATTAAAATTGAAGTTCAGAATAACACGAATGCGACAATTACATTAAATAAAAACATGGCTTTAGGAAACATTACGACAGATTTTACGATACAACAACAGGACATTAAAGAACCAGAAATTAGTGAACGGACACATAAATACGAAGAGATGATAAATTTAATACAGGCTAAACCGGAGATAATTGAAGAAAGAAAAAAAGATTTGAAAACAGAAGATTTTAATACTGACCACATGGACCCAAACATTAAACAAGATTTCCTCAAATTTGTAATGCAATATTCGGACGTTTTTTCAAAATCATTAAAAACTTTAGGAGCGACGGACATCGTAAAACCGGTGATAAAGCTTGCACATGACCCCGCAATACGTTCCAGGCCATACGACGTTCCGTACGCACTGCAGGATACCGCAAAAAATCAATTAAAAGAGTTAGAAGAAGCAGGGATAATTGCCAGAACAAAATCAAATTTTGCATCGCCGATGATTTTAGTGCGTAAAACAAGTGGAGAGTACCGTTTATGTTTAGATCTGAGATTAATTAATAACATATCCACTCTTTTTCCTTACAAAACTCCTGCAGCACTTCCGCTCCTAATGTTCCCCAATACCCGCAGATTACGCATTTAATTATTATATAACCCTCAATCGAAATATAATTACTATTTCATCCTCAAACAAAACGCTCCTTTTCCACGAACAGTGAAACTCCCTATACTTTGAATCAAGAATGTTAAATTTTTAATGTCCACAAAGCGACCGGAATTATCAAATATATTATAATTAATTTTCCGATTTAGGAAACAATTTCAACAATCTCTTACAAATTTCATAAATTTGGAGCCATATTTCTAAACGTCGCCAAGTGGGCGATATTTCACCAAATGTTTTCATAAAATGGGACAGTAGACCGATATACAGAGAAAAATACTGTTTGCTTTTCATAATATAATATGTAGGGAAAGAATTATGACGGGGTCGAAAATTCGAATTACAATAGTATATTTGGGCTTAAATGATCATCCAAATTTGATCATTTCTGCAACGAAGCCTACTTTTCACTTATGGAAAATGTAAACAACAAAATATGTAGAATGAGTTGTATAAGAATTGCTGCATTTCTTTAACACGAAATTATTTAGCTCATGGAGTCTGCAATACAGCTGAAATGAATGATTTTGCAGAGAGAAGGACGATTTTTTCGATGAAGTTTTAAACATAGAGTTTAATTACTTGTAGCTCCATGGTCTTAAGTTTTTAAATAAAATAAATTATTATAGTATTGTAATGAACGAAATGCATGGAAAAATGTTTATGAATGAAATACTGCTTTTATAGAGAGAGCCAGACGTGTTATATTTCGATGACGTCATTTGAATAAATTTCAGTTGCTTTCGACGAAGTTTTCAAATATAATAAATTAATGTAGTATTGTGATAATGTTTAAAATATTACCGAGGAATGTATCGCATTTTAGAGATGTTTAAATAAAATTGCATTGAAGTTGAAAAGGTTTTCATAATAAATGCCTTATGCATGATTGATCTTACTTGTTTCTTATAGCGTATTATTCTTTGCAAGTATTTTGTTTACATTAAGAATTTTTTAATTATAAATTGTTTAAATTTCTACAATAATTTAAAAGATAAAATATTAAATTTTGTAATGTGTCTGTTTGCTTAAGGAATTTAATTTTTTTTATTTAAAATGTTATATTTATACGTAGATAATTTAAATAATTAAATTTAGAAATGCATTACTTCGTTTAATAAATATAAATATTACGATTTTAATACGAAAAATATCTGATGAGGGCAGCACATTACTTTTACGTTTAATTAATTAATGTATCGCATTAACACCTGGAGCCTTTCTGAATGACAACGTATAAAACTATTTCAAAGTACTAAATTTATTTATATATCGCGCAAAAGTCACTTGACAATTAGACATATTTCTAGCATCCGCTAAGCAATATATATCACATATAAAACAATTTAAATATTTAGAAACTAAAATTTTATTTTATAAAACCAATGAGTTGAGTCCCAATAAACAGATTCCCTAAATTCAAAATGCACATTGTTAGAGCATTCTATTGTTAAAGCATTGCATTAAAAGTTACAACAATTAAGAATGTTACCACAATCGATTAAATATAGTACATTACTATCAATTATCATGCGATTTCAAAAGTTATAGCATGTTTCCCCTTCATTTTAAAGGGCTTGAAAAAGTTCTTTTGCTTGATACCAGGTTTGCTAATGTACACCTGGGGGTGTAACATGCCCCCCAGGGGGGCTCATAACGTCACGAACACAAAAAATGTATAGCTGCTATTTTTCACTACAGTTATTAAAACCATTAATAATTGTAGTGAATTAAGTTTCGTGATCATTAAGCCATATAAATAAACGATTTTATGCAGGAGTTTGTCACATTTTTTCCTATACTGCCATCTTAAGGAAATATAAAATTTCAAATACATTTCGAAGTTTTTACTCGAATTTAAAAATTTTTTATCTGGTTCTGGATGTTTTTGTTAAAAAATACATATAGCGTTTGTGAAAATCCAGTAACATTTGTGGCTGCTATCGTATACGCAAAAAATGGATCACAGACTGACAGACAAACAGACGGACATCAATCCAAAAATAGTCAAAAAGTGTTCAGGAGATCTTAAAACATATATTGGCATCAAAATCTCGAAATCGAAAATTTTCGTGAAAATAATACATTCTTAAAACTACTCATGCGAAAGCAAATATAATGACTTTAAAAAAAGTAGTTATATAATTATGAGCTTATTATGAGCAAAATGTATTCAAATTAATGCGACGTTTTTTGCATATCAAAATATATATTATTTGATCTGAAATTAATTAAGTATATAGGTTTATGTTTCTTTATAGAGGTTGTTGCAATAATGAATCATCATGTGCATGGATATATTATGAGTACGAAAGCTATACGATCATTATCGGAATGAATCACTGAATCACGATCATTATCGGAATGAAGATTACGACAATGATCGTGAGACAAATAGAACTAAACACTATGGGATAATAATGCTGGGAAAATCAAATGCAGACTCTACGTGGTATAGCTATATAAGAAAAATATCAACTGGGCACACATGGAATGCTGAAACGCAACGTAAATGGCTTGTAGGCTGAAATTTCCACCGTTGTTGGTCCGCCTTCCTGTTCTACCTATACTCCATATCACATGACAAGCATATGATGCGGTCATGATTTTTAAATACTATTAAACAGTTCAAATACAATTGGTCTGAATAAGCTATATATTTTAAAACTTATGAATTTCTTTTGTCATATTATTTTTCTGAAAGTAAATATGACAAAATCCATATTCAGGAAAAAAATGTATATTATTCAAATTGCATTTAAAACATTGACGAAATGCTTGTAATTAATAAACAATGATTTTTAAGTTCCGCGTTTAAATGTCTCGTCTGATTCAGACTAACGACTTGTCACAGAATTACTCCGTATGTATACATGTCCTAGCCGAAATATATTATATAGGAATCGCGATCTCATTGCAGATATCAGCATCCGTGACCCAGTTCCACGTTTGTTACCACTGATTAGCACAGAATAGCAGATAACTTCAAAGGCTGCATATAGAATTGTTATACGCCGCAAAAACAAATATCTATGGTGACGAACCAATTCAGTCATACCAGGGCTTCAAATTTCAAAAAGTTTTAGCTCAAGTTGAAAGAGGCTTGATAGTTACAAAATCTGCCCATAGGTTAGTAGATACCCCCCACCTGTGGTTGGTTCTGCAATTATAATATTCTAATATATTCTTAAAAATTATGTTTCTGATCGAGCAGTTTTTGTTTTTAGTGTTCTATAGCCGATGGTACTGTAACAACATGAATTAGTTTGACCAGAATGACCAATACATACTGTCCATATCATATATGTGTAGCTGATATGTATCATATTTTTTCTCTAAAACAACTGAAAATGCTCGATTTCTTTTCTGGAATGTATGAGTATTATTCACTTGCAGTAAGGATTATATATTTTTTACGTTACATATATAGAGTTTCTAGAAAAGTTCTTAAACACCCCAATAAATTTGTAAGGAAAGAGTCCATCCCCCCCACCCCTCAGGTCTACCTATAGTAAAGTGATCAATTGATTGCAACTCCTTTAGAGGGAACTTTAAAAAAGTTGGGATAAGAAACTCGGCAACAAAGCGAGAGAGGCGATAATAGACAATTACATTGTTGTTGTTGAGACCCAGGCCGTCCGACCTACCAGAAACGTGTAAGGTAACTGTTTGGACGGCCGGGAAGTGCCACCCAATTTAGACCGGAACCCAGTGGTTGAGACATCTACAGGGACCGTACCCTCCTTTCCCTACCACCAACCTCTCGGAAGGACTTACGGGCCCACATGTTTAACGTGATCGTACTCCGCATGAACACGGCGGCAGTTGTGGCAGCGCGCAAACCACCGGGATACCACGCCCGAAATATGCCAACAGCACGCGGTGTTCCCAGGTGGTCACCCACCCAAGTACTAACCGCGCCCGATGCTGCTTTTAAGTATCTAACGAGAACCGGTGTTTTCAGCACGTACGGCCGTTGACAGACAATTACATTGTTGTAGAGCATTGTTGATGAGTAGGAATTGGCACTGCTACAGAAGGCATTTATTGGCAGATTGGTATCCTATTCAGGAATCCTAAAATAGACAACACCTGCATTCACAGAGGACTAACGTACAGCTTGTTCAACATGTTCTGCATCTGCAGCAATGCACATTTCAATTTAAGGGAAAATATGACCACGTATTTTGAAATGTATTGCAGGTGCCACCGTGTTACAATGTCCGATGATACGACTTTTTAACAGGTGTTTAAGTATAGGAAAGCGCGTATATTGAAGTATATATAAGTATATGGAAGCGTATCGAAGGTGTCACCATGTTACAATTCCTGATGATATGACATTTTTAAGGGTGTTTAAGTATAGGAAAACGCGTATATGGAAGTATATATAAGTATATGGAAGCGTATTACAGGTGTCACCATGTTACAATACCTGATGATATGACATTTTGACGGGTTTTTAAGTATATGAAAGCGCAATTATGGAAGTATATGAAAGCGTTTTGCAGGTGTCACCGTGTTACTATCCCTGATAATGACATTTTGACGGGTTTTTTAGTATATGAAAGCGCGTATATAGAAGTATATATAAGTATATGAAGCGTATTGCAGGTGTCACCATGTTACAATACCTGATGATATGACATTTTGACGAGATTTTAAGTATATGAAAGCGCGTTTATGGAAGCGTTTTGCAGGTGTCACAGTGTTACGATCCCTGATAATATGACATTTTGACGGTTTTTTTAGTATATGAAAGCGCGTATATATAAGTATATGGAAGCGTACTGCAGGTGTCACTGTGTTACGATCCCGGATTATACGACTTTTGACGAGTCTTTTAGAATATGGATACGCGTATATGGAAAACAATATTTTATTCTGTTTTGTGCATTCCTGATTCTTACCCGATAGACAATACTGTATAACTTCGTAATTGTCTGTTTTCGTCTATCTTGCGTTGTTGCTGGGTTCATTATATAATTTTTAAATTTTCCACTAGGGGCACTGTAAGCACTTTTATTTCATCGGGCATAGTTATATTGATATAGATAGATCTAACGTGTCCACTCATGGACCTTTCCTTACAAAGTAATTGGGTACATTTCCAGGAATCCTGTATAATTACAGCTAAAAAAACTTCGAAACTTTTCACAGACTAGCAGAGAAGTGAAGCGATAAATGTTAAATTCAAATGAATATTAATTTAAATATTAATTCATAATTATACATTTTAAAACATTTTATAACCTAATCCGTCTCAAAAATATCTAAAAACTATTATTTTCAAACCATCTCAACTGGATACAGTTTTGTTCTGAATTGTTCCCATTGTATGGATAAAATATGACTGAAATTTTATATTTCTTAAAACATTCAGTTTTCTCTAAAATATTCTATTCCTTTGCGGCGCCAAGAACAATAAAAGAGAAACTATGCAATAAAATAGAAGAGGCAGGGGGGGATGAAAGGGGAATTTTGTGAATAAGAGACGTAAAAGAAGTTTAGAACTTATGATCTTGCATAAATTAGTCTTTTGTAAAATTTTATTTTATATCACGTAAGAATGAATGGATAATGATGGATTTGTGGAATAAACCAATTTAGGTTTTAGAAGGAATAAGCTAATGATTGAAAGGTGCTTGCAAAGTCCATTTTGACAATAAGAGCTTGCAATTTCGTCCCAGTAGCTCAACGATATAGCTTCGACTGGCCAGTTCGGAGATTCAGGGTTCGATTCCCTGTTGGTGCTGCAAGGTTCTTTACAACGACGCCCGAACAAATCAGCCCTGTAGTTTAGAGCAAAGATGTTGGAGGTCTGAAGACCTCAGACCGTGAGACTCACATAGTGGGTTTAGAGTAGCTAGTTGCATGGCCTGAAAAGGATACCTCCTGCACTCAGGAGGCTCCAAAGATCTACCATCCCGCCAAACGAACATTTATTTAGATCTAAAAAGACAACAATTGATGAAAAATATTGTGATTAAACAGACAGTTTTACATTATATTTGAACTTGACAAGTACGCCCATTTTACAAAAATGGGAAAAGGGTTATTGCGAATATAGATAAAAAGATCATTGAAAAATAAAATTTAGAGTGAGGTATAATAACATAATGAAAAATAGATTAAAATTAAAGAAAATAATAAAATTTTAAAAGTAAAATTTAGAAAATATATAAAAAGAAAATATATGAAAAGGAAAAAAAATTAGGCATATGAAAAACAAAAACAGAAATTTAGAATAAAATGTAGAAAAAAAAAATACAAATAAAAAGGATCAAAAGCAAAAGAAAGATCCGAGAAAATAAGAACTTTTTTTTTAAAGAAAAAATGGAGGGAACACAATAAGTTCATATAAGTTAATAAGAATGAAATAAAGGGATTCATTGATCAAAATTAATTGAGAACAAAATCTACTCATAAGTTTAGGTCACTTTATTAGACATTTCCATGGCAACAAGAATACAGTTTTTAATTTTATCTACTGAAGAAGGATTTGAATGAACTTTGGAGAATCAAATTGGTTTATTAGAGAGGGAGGGTTTGCAAAGATAAAAATTTTTAGAAAAAGGACAGCCGAAAATGTAATGGTCAACGTCACCGAATTTATTGCAAATACAGTTAGAGGTGGTTTTAATTTTGAAAAGTATAAGTAATCAAGAAAGGGGACATGACCAGTAAGGAAGTAAATGAGGTATTTATTAAAAATTTGTAAATTAGGATTCATGATAGGCAGGTAAAACAAAATTCTAGCCGTATCACCAGTCCTGGTGAAAATATAATCATTAAGATAATTTTGCCAAAGATTAAGGATATGAGATTCACAAAATTTTGAAAGGAGCGAGAAAGGAAAGGGAATAGTAAGAGGGGAACCAGAGATAGCAGCAATTTTGGCACGGTAATCAGCAATTTCATTTCCAGATATATTATTGTAAGCTTTTACCCAAGAAATATTGACAAGGTTTTTGGCAAGAAGAGCTTTGGATTTAATGGAATTAAGATAGTTAGATTTATTTTTTATTAAGAGCTTGAATGGAAGAGAGGCTATCGGAAAAAATATTAACAGCGGTATTATTAGATGAAACCCAGTCAATAGCAAAGGAAATAGCGGTAAGTTCGGTTAGAAATACTGTATTCCTGTTGCTGGATGTTAGAGGTCTGAAAGTGACCCTAGGGTATGAGACCCTAGGGTATGACCCTAGGGTAGTGACTTAAGGGTATGAAATTCACAAAATTTTGAAAGGAGCGAGTAAGGAAAGGGAATAGTAAGAGGGGAACCAGAGATAGCAGCAATTTTGGCACGGTAATCAGCAATTTCATTTCCAGATATATTATTGTAAGCTTTTACCCAAGAAATATTGACAAGGTTTTTGGCAAGAAGAGCTTTGGATTTAATGGAATTAAGATAGTTAGATTTATTTTTTATTAAGAGCTTGAATGGAAGAGAGGCTATCGGAAAAAATATTAACAGCGGTATTATTAGATGAAACCCAGTCAATAGCAAAGGAAATAGCGGTAAGTTCGGTTTGAAATACTGTATTCCTGTTGCTGGATGTTAGAGGTCTGAAAGTGACCCTAGCACGACTAGTACTGATTTAGTGGACTCTGGAAGATTGAGCGCAGATTTCAAATTGAGAGTATAACGACCACGCATGATACTAACCTGTTGTTGTTGAAACCCAGACCGTCCGACCTAACAGAAAGGTGTAAGGTAACTGTTTGGACGGTCGGGAAGTGCCACCCAATTTAGACCGGAACCCAGTGGGGGAGGCATCCACAGGGACCGTACCCTCCTTCCCCTACCACCAACCTCTCGGAAGGACTTTCGGACCCACATGTTTAACGTGATCGTACTCCGCATGAACACGGCGGCAGTTTTGGCAGTGGCTGGAATCGAACCCGGGCCTACCGAGTGCAACTCCAGCGCGCTAACCAATGGGCTACCGCGCCCAGGATATTAACCTGTTGAGACCCAGACCGTCCGACCTACCAGAAAGGTGTAAGGTAACTGTATGGACGGCCGGAGGATATTAACCTGTGTAAAAGTAGTAGTCGCAGGTGGCTAATCTGACATAAAAATAGCAGGAGGTGGTCAGTCAGATTGTCAGTTGCCTGCCAATCTGACATTAGAGGGTGGAGAATGCAGAGTCCACTTCGACGATAAGAGCTTGCAATTTCGTCCCAGTAGTTCAATGGTAGAGCGTCGGATGGCCAGTTCGGAGATCCAGGGTTCGATTCCCGGTTGGGGCAGGTTCTTTACAACTTCTCTAAAAGCGCAGTGTCAGTATGTCAGAGCCCGAAATGCTACCCCGGAAGATGAAAAAACTTATATATATACTAATTCGACCATGCTGAATCCAAATCTGAAATTTGTTTTTTAAATAAACAATTGGAGCTGTAGAAATAGCCTCTCACAGTTTAGCTTTTTTTTTGCTATTTTTGTGTTTAAAGTCCGAGACCGAAGGCGTAGGCACAGCATAATGCAATTTCATAGCCATGAGACTTTAATGCCTGAAGAAATAAATGGAAAACTGTATTCAGCTCATAGAGTTAGAGATGCCATGATTCAACTGAATAGGAAATTTAATATTAAGAGGTCATCCCAATTTAAAAATTCAGGATATGAATATTTAAACCATGGAGTTGAGAGACTTGCTCACTGCTTTGTCTTCAAATTCATGTTTTAAACAATGCAATTAATGCAAACTTTGTTTATAGAGAGATAGATTGTAGCTGAGTTGTATATCCCATAAAGTTCGATACAGTTAGTTCCTTTTTTACATGGTGCTACCAGAAATTGAAAACTTGATATAAAATATTTGAGGTATTAAACTTGATAAATGAGTTTGTCAGAGGGTATAGGGGAGCGTAAATTAATTGCGTTATGTCAGGGATTGATTATGGCATGGATGTTATGGCATGGTGATTATGGCAGGAACCGGCGGGAGCTAATGCCCGCCGGTTCCTGCTTCCCATGCATTGTCGTGGTGTACTTGGACAGGCGTAGCGCGCGGAATTTGGCGGTTTTGAGTAAAATACCATCGTTAATAGCGCAACAAAAACCAAAAATATTACTGTATCAACTGGTTACGAAAACAAACTTATATATACTGAGTAAATAAAGTCAACACATTTATTAAACTTGAGCACACTTTGTAGGCCTTCTTGGCGACAAATTGGGCGGAATATTCACGACATATCGATATTTCGTCAAGTTTAGCGAATTAACGATTTTTGGAAAGTATCGTTAACAGACAAAAATTCAATAACTCGAGAAATAAAGTTTAATTTCTTTTATAATCTTTGTCGATTTGAAGAAATTTGCATTCAAATATAACAGAATATTTTTGTGTTCAAAATATAGCTAGTTTTGCTGTTCGTGCGACAGGTAAGTGGTTTAGGGAACTAGGGGTTACAAATTAATTACGTTTGTTTGGGGAATACAATATTAGCTATGTTGTGTAAGAGAGCCATATAATAATTAATAATATTGTTACGAAACGTATCCTATACGTCCTAGGATACAAGAACGAGTTTCTGGATAACTACCGTTTATTCACAAGCACAAAGTAAATAGGAACAATATACAATAAAAAATTATCCACTAATTGCACAAAATAAGCGATAATCTTCTCAAAATTCTGACGAAAATAATTTCATTAGACAACGGATACTATTCTCAAAACATTGACAAAAGTCACAGTTCACTGTAGCTCGTATATTGTCAAACCGTCAACTGCATTGCAACGGAGGGTTGAGTCCTTTTTATAGTCTCTACATAGAAACTTCTGGAAAACTCAAAGAATAATCGTTCAATCGAGAAGTTTCTGGAACATTCCGGAAGTCGCCAAATGTCGTCAAATTGGTGATAAATCGCCAAATCTGGAAACCCTGGGCTCACGTCATGCTGACGTCATGTACTATATTTTCTTCGACTGCCCTTCGAGACAGATGAAAGAGGAGGCGCCAAACGAAACATTGCGCATTTGCAACAATATTAATTTTGGAATATGTACAGTTCGCATATGTCTGGGGATATTAAGAGCTTAAGGACACCAGTCGATCGGATGGGAAAGAATATTTTAAGTAACTTTATGCCTCCTGTCTTAGAACGGTTTTGACATGTATATATTATATTACAAGAAGAAGCAAAAATAACAGAAGTATGAAACACAGAAGAAGGCTTTCAAGTTCCCCCACGAAGAAAGCTCATTTAACTTTCGAAACAGTTGGTTTCTTTTCTTTTTGGCATATACAAAATTTCTTTTTCTTTTATTCTAAAATATTTTTATATCAATATTTTGCGCATGTTTTTCAATCCTTCTGTAATTATTTTTACCTTATTCCTAGATTTATTTGTTTTTATCTTATATTTTCAAATTTTCGTTTAACAACCATTTAAAGCTGAGTCCCGCGATACAACTGTTTACTGATAGAAGCCTGCTTACAGTTATAGAAGCTGCTCTGTCTTTATATATCCTAAAGAAGTCTGTTTTTGTACGCCTAAAGTCTAAACCAAGTGATACTGTGTGAGGATTCTATTATTTATTATCATTTTATTCTTTTTTTTATCAAATGGCCAGGCACTTGACTTCCATCATTCGCCTATACATTGACCAGAAACGGAGCACACTGCGCTCAACAACACAACATCCATGCCTTACGTGGGACTCGAACGCACAACGCGGCGGCCGAACGATTGCTTGGAAAAGCTCGCCTTGACCGTGCGACCCCCCGCGTCAACTCATTTTATTTTAATTCTACTTTTCCTGATATTAATTTATGTCCTAAACTTCTCAATTTTCATTCCGAAGATTCGCATACTCACGATGGGCCAGATCTATAAGAAGGACAGTTTTTAGAATTACGTCTCTGCCATTCTGCCGAGTTCGCGCGTGTTGAAGACCCAGACCGTCCGACTCGTCCTGAGGACTTGAGCAACTATTTGGACGGCCGGAGTTCGCGTGTGTGTTTTGATCGTACATGAAAGTTAGCATCGAGAAGTAATAGCCTACAATCTTGTGAGTATATATATACAGGGTATTCCATAAATACCGAATTAGTTTAAAAATTCCTAAAAATTGAAGGAATTGGTATATTTGAATGCAGTTTGCGACAAAGTTAGTCTCATGAAAGGGGATTCTTTTGGTAGAGAAAAAAAAAATTAGTTATTTTGTCAATATCGGGCGCTGCACGCAAGAAATCACCAGAGTCCTATAAAATGCTGGGTGTGTGATTTAAATCTCATTTCTGAATTTTCCTGTCAGTGGCTTTCAATGTGAAGTTGACATTGGTGGATAAAGCACTAATGGTTAAGTTGTTTTACCTCAGCCACGAATCGCCGGCTGAAACTTTACGAAGGTTTCGGACACAGAAGAGATTGAAGAAAGGTTCTGGTCCAATCGCTCCTGCCAGACTGGTTTCCCTGGTACGACGTTTCGAAGAAACGGGAAGTTTGTGTAATCGCCCTCGCAGTGGTAGACCACGTTTGTCAGAGGTCCGTACCTCCGCTGTGGCTTCGCAAATGCACACTCTAGGGGAACAGTCAAAGAAATGCAGCAAGTAGCGCACGAGAACTGGCAAAAATAAGTGGTATACCGAAGACATCGGTATTCCGCATCCTTCATGGTGTATTAAAATTGTACCCCTACAAGTTGAAATCACTGCACCAGCTCTTACCAAATGACACAGCTAAGCGAGTGCAATTCGCAAAATGGGCTTTGTCGAAAATCGATGAAGATCCACAATGGCTGCTCAATATCTTGTGGACAGACGAGGCTCAATTTTCATTACATGTGTGGAACAGTCAATACCCATAACTGTAGAATTTGGGCAAAGGAAAACCCACATGCCTACAGTGAGGAGCCCGTACATCCCCCACGTTTTACTGTTTGGTGTGGATTCACTGCGTCCATTATTGTGTGCCCTTTTTTCTTTGAACAGCCCTGTGCAAAAGCAGGCTGGCAGACGTGCTCAATTAATGGAACACGCTACTTGCAAATGCTAACGGAGAAGTGATGCCGTGCTTATTGGAACATAATGTCCTTCATGCATTGACATTCATGCAAGACTGGGCACCTCCTCATATCGCAAACAAAGTAAAGAAGTTCCTGAGCAGAACCTTTACTGAAGAACGATTAATCAGCTATCACTGTACAATTGAATGCCCCCCTCGCTCACCGGACTTAACACCCCTAGATTTTTGGCTCTGGGATGACGTTAAGTCCTGAGTGTACCGCAACAGCCCATCTTCTTTAGTGCAGTTAAAGCATTGCCATTCGCCACGAAATCTCCTGCATCCATCCGGAAACGATGTTGTCACTCGCTTGCAAAATATCGTTTGTGGTGATGGCGGACACATAGAACAAGTACTGTAGTGCTATGATGTACTTGCAAACATTTGCCTGCATGCAAATAAACGCAGTTTTTCCACGGAATTCTGTGATTGCTTGCGTGCAAGGCCCTCTATTGACAAAATTTTGAACTAATTTTTTTCTCTACCAAAAAAAAAAAAACCCCTTCATGAGACTAACTTTGTCGCAAACCGCATTCAAATATACCAATTTCTTCAATTTTTAGGAATTGTTAAACTAATTCGGAATTTATGGAACACCCTTATATATTGTGTATTAGTTGATTATCACACTAGGTTCAGATTGAAAGTCATTTTAATAATCACCTAGGGTTGAATTTCATTGTAGCTTAGTATGTCTCGTGTAGAATTTGTAATGCTAAATAGTATGTATATAGATTTGTAATACATGTTTTGAGTTCCCAGCGAAGTTAAGATGTAAATAAAGTTATTTATGTGTTAAATGTCGCGATTCCTTCGTCGAATTCCAGTCATTAGGTTATTGGAAGTTTAATTTAGAGTGAAGTAAATTATAATGTTTCATACAAAAGTCATGATCTTGGGTTGAAGTGGAATGGTACTTTACAACTGTTAGAATTTGTTTTATGGTGTGTTTTATCGAATATTTTATTTTTTAGCTATATTTGTAGCATTTTAAACGTTACTGCACCGTGTAGATCTGCTGGATATTTTTTAGAACTTTACTACAAAGCATCTTATTGCTCAAGGAATCGTTAAATTAGACGAAAAAGTGGAATTTAGTTCATGTTTCGAATTTTTAGGACCAGGGATTGTTGTGATATTAATTAAAAGACCACGATTAAACCTTCCCTAGAGATAGCATTCTGCAGACGATATTTTTTTCGCCAATTTATACGAAGAAAATTATATCACGTCCTTTAGCAATGGATTTAAATCCAATGTGTTTATGCTGCAGACGAGTTATAGTAAATCTTTTCCGATTTAAATAATAAAGAAATATATATAAAAAAATGATTAAATATGCATTTTTGACTGGATTATATCAATTACGGTACATATATTGGAAACGTGCAATCTTCTACTAATACAAGGGGATATTTTCTAATCTACGATAATATAAGTAGAACGGGAATATCTTCCTATACAATTTAGCGCTTGCATTTTGGCATATATAGATTTAATTCCACATCTGTTGTAAATTTGTCTGCAAACGTGACCAGAATGTTTTATTTTTCAGATCTGCTTGTGAAGATAATTTTGCACAGAATGAACAGAGATTCTTAAGTTGAATTTAGGAATTTTCGTAATTTATTTCTTAATTGTTCTTAATTTAAATATTTTAATAGAACGTTTTGAATGGCAATTGCATTTAGAATTCTATGAGAATTTGCATATGATCGTAAATTTTAACTTTCATTATAATGCATATTCCACGAAGAACGGCTGTACTGCTAGTTTAACTATAAAAATGCATACGCTAAAAGAATGTTTCAAAAAATCAAATAGTTGAGCAAAAGTGTGGGGGAGGAAAATGAGGAATCAACTCCCGAGAGAAGGATATTTCTAACATAATGGATCATAAAAGTTTTAGGATAAAAAATTTGACAAATTATTACATTTAGATTGAAAGCATAAAATTCCCAATGCATTTTCAAAATAAATTAACCACTCTGTAAGGGACGAAATAACGATGTACATTGATATGCTGAATTAAGAAGGAATATAAGAAAAAAATATTTTAAAATTCTGACATTATAGTTCCTATAATTAAGATAAAATGGATTGGAAAAATGTCAACAACAACACGATACAAATTATTACATTCCTATTAAGAGAGTTAAAAAGAGTGCAAATAGCGAAACAAAAATAGTGAAATAGCTTTATACATAGAAATTTAATAAAATCTGAAATAATGGTATTTTCCTATCGTATTGAAATATCGACAAAATGTGGCTGGAACCCCTTGTTCCGGGATTCCGGAGTTTAGGACTTCCGGGACTGTGTATTTGCATACAAAATGTTGTTGTTGTTGAGACCCAGACCGTCCGACCTACCAGAAAGGTGTAAGGTAACCGTTTGGAAGGCCGGGACGTGCCACCCAATTTAGACCGGAATCCAGTGGGGGAGGCATCCACAGGAACCGTATCCTCCTTCCCCTACCACCAACCTCACGGAAGGACTTACGGACCCACATGTTTAACGTGATCGTACTCCGCATGAACACGGCGGCAGTTATGACAGCCTGCAAATCCAGCGCGCAAACTACCGGGCTACAGCGCCCGAAAATGTGCCAACAGCGCGCGGTATTCTCAGGTGGTCACCCATCTAAGTACTAACCGCGCCCGATGCTGCTTGACTTCGGTGATCTAACGAGAACCGGTGTTTTCAGCACGGTACGGCACGGTTTCAGCAGGTTGGCCAGTATACAAAATGTGTATTTGTATAACCGAAACTGCGTGTTTGTATACGAGAAAAACATACCTTCAATTTTTATATATGTATAGTTGAAGGAAGCCAGTGGAACAGTTACAGCCATCTAATTATTATGTCTGTTTTCTCTCTGCATTTAAAAACATAGCTGAAGCCGCCGCCGCTGTTCGTCAAATTTCTCATTCCTAGAGGTTCTTTGCTTAATCCCGCAAAAACTATAGCATACAAAAATTTAAAAGTTGGTACATGTGCAGAGAAATGTATAGGGAATACGCTGATATAAATATATTTTCAATTTAAATTGTAGTTTAAGAAATAGTTAATGTCAAAATCAGAAACAAAATATTTGATCTCCGAGTTTGCGTTCTGGACAGACGAACAATAGCAAGACCACAAATTTTTGCAGGCATGAACCTACGTAGTTGGATTTTTGTAGAATGGAGATTTTTTTTTTTATTTCAATGTAGTTTGCGAGTTATTCTACTTTTTAGGCACTTCTGAAATCGTATCGCCGAGTTTATCGAGTTTCTCCGTCCCGTACCGAAAAAACTATAGCTTACAAAAATAGGAAATTTGGTACACTTGTAGAGAAATAACGGGGGGGGGGGATACGAAGAAATAAACCGTTTGTTAATTTAAACTTTACTTTGGCTTGAAATAGCACGTGAAGCGAGCTCTGCGAGAGCTTGCGAATTACGGGGGTTGGCGAAGCGTAGCGAACAAGGGGTGAAGCTCCTTAGTAGTTTCTCTGTTTTGCATCACAAAACTTATAGCATTTGGTACATTTGTAAAGACATAAGAGGGGAACAAGATGGAATAAACCGTTTTCGATTTTCGCCAGCGAGCAGGAGGCGAAGCCCCGACTCAAGAAGCAAGTTACGGGATTGGCCAAGCGTAGCAAGAGGGTGGAGTCCCCTACTTTTTAAAGAAAATACAAGTGTTTCGTATTCTTATAAGCAACAGTTATAGCAGTAAACTGGTTGAGAGTTTCCATTTATAATTTTTACGCCTGCGTAGCGGGAGTGTTTCTTTGTTATCTCTTATTTACTTCATACAATAATTGCTAAAGGGATCATTGTTGGTTGCTATATTTAGTGATCGCTAGCTACGAATACTGCAGCTAGTACGATTTTAAAATTTGAAGCACGCGATGTTTTGATTACATTATACTATTTGGAAAAAGTAATAATAATGCTGAAATGAAAGACGAATGATTAACTTAAAATGAATTTCATTGCAGATCATATACGCAATATCTCAGTGAGTCTTAATGTATTCATTAAGACAGACTCTCTTATTATACACTAATTAAAATTTATCTCTCCATGCGTCTTATGTTAAACGACGTCCATCACCCAGTTTGCCATAAGAGAATATTTATGCGAGTTTATTCTCTATATCTGCATTCAGAAATATTTTGCGCGGTAATGTATAACTGCGAAGCATTAAGAACGGGATTTCCGCTGATGTATGAAAACGTCCAGAGAGTCTCTGATGTATGAAAATGTCACGCCGCATAAACATCATAAAATAAGAAAATTGTAATTAGGACGACGTGACGCGAAGCGAAGTGATTTGAATAAGCCGATTGTTAAGCTCACACAAATTTGAAATTATAATATAAAATTTACCCAAACTGTAGTCTGAATTGAACTGCAGGAGTGAATATTTCCTATAAATTGTGCAATGCATAAAAAACGATTATTCTATGCATGTAATATTTATTGAAATAGCGGATATTAAGTCAAATGATTCTTACTAATAGGAGTGATACTCCTCTAGGTAAATAAAAAAGAATATTTTTTTTTTCAAAAATAAGAATAACTTGAGAACGCAAGCTAATAACAATATTAAGTGGAGCGTGGCTCCACTCGACTGTCTCACACCAGAATCAATTTTTAGTATCATGTTTTCTTTTCAAATTTAACAAAAAAATTCTGGTAATCTGTAATCTGTTTTGGTAATCGGTAATTTGGTAGAATCGGTAGAGTGAATCCAAATGATTACCATTATAGCATGTTACCTTTCACTTTAAAGGGCTTGAAGAAATATTTCGATTGATACCGTAATTGACAATGTACCCCAGGGGGTTTAACTTGCCCCCGACAGGGGGCCAGTGACGTCATGAACAAAAAAACATGGATCGCGGCTAGTTTTCATAAGAATAATTGAAACTATTAGGTCTCGTGATCATTAAGCCATACATAAACCCTTTTATGCAGAATTAAGTCAAATTTTGTTCTATGCTGCCATGTTGAAAAAATATAAAATTTAGAATAAATTCCACAATTTTCGCTCGAATTAAAAGGAAGTTCTACCTAAATCTGGATTTTTTATAACAAAGCCGGATATAAAGTTTCGTGAAAATCCATTAATATTTGTGGTCATGTACACAATCGTACGCTATCGTGTATACAAGAAATCGACCACAGACAAACAGACAGACGGACGGACATCACTCCAAAAATAGTCAAAACGTGTTCAGGAGGTCGTAAAACATATTGGTATAAAAATATGCAATTCGAAAATTTTCATGAAAACAACTTTCTATATACGTCACTATATTACATAGTACAAGAAAGTAACTACGTCTCTATATTGCATAGCATAAGAATAACTAGACATGAACGAATACTATCCGAAAATACTCGAATACTGGAAAGTTTTAACAGAATTCGAGATTCCGAATATAACGTCACTAGAAAAAAATTGAAATATCTCTAATATTAACAACAGGTTCGGATACAACAGAAAAAGAAATTCGAGAGTACCTAGAAGAAAGTTTGCTTCCATAAAATAAAAAAAAAATTCGACGACCGGAAATGAGAAAGAACAGTATGTATTTCCCTCTTGAAGGAATTATTTTAAATGTATTTAATCACCCTGTTAATCGTTTTATAAAAGCGACTCTTCGGCACCTCCGGTTTTATTTACGAGAAGAAAAAAAAGCGGGCTAGATCCTGAACATGTTTGAATGCTTGCTTTCTTAAATAAAAATTTATGGTAGGTGAGATACATTTACAATTATTTTTTTGTCGTAGATAAGAACGTTTGTCGTAGACCTGAAATAAAAATCTACTGTAAATGATTAAAATGTTTTATTTTTAAATTAATGTGGTTTTATTACATTTTTGTCTTTTTATTTCGCTTTATTAACTTATCTACCAATAATTATCAGTAATTAATTAATTTAAATATTATTTATTAGCAAAAAGTGATTTAACATTTACATATTTAAGATTTGATTAATATTCGAATTTGAGAGAAATATCATTTGTCGTCCATTTCTAAAAAAAAAAAGAAATACATTTTTCATATTCGGATGCTGTATATATTATTATTGTATATATATTATCATTAACTATATTACTGAAGTTTCTATTGATATGTCTGACCGGTTAAGTCTGCGTTCGTTTAGTTGTTCTGGTCTAGGCATGTTGCACCCAACGAGTTAGTATATATGGAGAGAGCGCGGTCCAATCTTCCCCATGTTAGTAACATGGTCAATCAAACATAGAGCAGGTGTAGTTGATCGCGGAGGAGAAGAAAATTCATGATTTGGCGATTTATCGCCTAAACTGTGTAGTGTACCTGCTTTTTTTTTTTTAACTTCTAGAGGATGAAGGGAAACGGGAAGTTGTTAAATGTTATAGGATTTTAAAGAATATAAAAAAAAAATACGAAATAGGATTAGAATATTTTATTACCAAAAAATTTTATTACTAAAGAATAATTTTGTTAATGAAGTCAATTCCGTAAAACAAATTGAACTACAAAGCAATTGCAAATAAAATATGATATGAAATAGATTACAAGTATACAAATTGAAGAATATGCATAATATATTTAAAAATAATTAAAAAGTATATGGAAAAATTGTATGCATGCTTGAGTAAAATGTAGAATTCTCCACATTTATCTTTGAAAGTTGTGTTAGCAGTATCCATTTTTGCTTTGAGGCGTAGTACGACTGACTCATTTTTACATCCAATTTATTTTAATATATTTTATGCGTACTGTCAAATATAAAACAATGTAATATTTGCAATAATAAAATATTTGACTTTATTTATATTTTTTTTTGTTTATAAAATGGCATTTCAGAATAAAATACAAAATTATCTCTAAATTCATAAATAGGGCTCTATTGAAATAGCCATGATTTTTAAATTTCCAAAACGTGTTCGGAAGGTTTTTGCATGTTTAATGGATATAGAATTTGGAAATTTTTTAAAAATGTTTTTCTATAAAGTATAGGAAATAAATAAGATTATAAAATATTATAGCACAAAATACAAAAATTGCATTTCATTATAATAGTTTCAGAGTTGCTAATAATTCGTTTGAAAAGTGCTTTAAATACATATTGTGAAATTTGCATCCAGAATTAAATAGACAGTAAACACAATTACAGTGGGCTAACTCAATGTGGCATAAAAATATCAAATGTTGTACATATTAAATATAAAAACCTATAACAAAAATTGCAGATCAATCTATCCCAAATTATTTCTAAAAATTTTAAAAACAACTAAAGCATTAGGACCAAAATTATAATTAAAGCTATATGCAGAATTAAGTTTTAATGACTTTTAAATAGAGTTAATTTTTTATTAAATGCTTCTGCATTTGTAATGTAAAGTATGTAAGTAGAAATGTATGATGTAAGTAAAAATATTTATATTGGTAGAGCTGTTTCTAGATCAAGAAGCCTTTTACTTAAATTATGATGAGGAGAATGTGAGATTATTTTAGAGTTAAGATTGCTCATTTAATAGATTGCTAACGCATAATCAAGAAGTCGGTGATTCAAATACTTCTTTTGGCAAGGCATATTTCTTTCTCGAGAACTAAACAAGAGTTGTTGTTGTTGAGACCCAGACCGTCCGACCTACCAGAAAGGTGTAAGGTAACTGTTTGGACGGCCGGGAAGAGCCACTCAATTTAGACCGGAACCCAGTGAGGGAGGCATCCACACGGACCGTACCCTACTTCCCCTACCACCAACCTCTCGGAAGGACCTACGGACCGACATGTTTAACGTGATCGTACTCCGCGTGAACACGGCGGTAGTTTTAGCAGCGGAGGGAATCGAACTCAGGCCTACCGAGTGCAATTCCCGCGTGCTAACCACTGGGCTACCGCGCCAAATTAAACAAGAGTGTTATACCAAAATATTTCTTGAAAACACTGGAAATTTGATGATACATCCTTTGATTTTTAATTTGTGAACGGGGGAAAATATATCTTTTTAATCGAGATGTTTATATGAAATTAATTCTAACCAGCATCGGCACCTATAGGATTTATCCGGAGGGATTCAAGGATAAGATTAACAACATGACTAGTTTGATGTTCGCCTTTGTGATTTTGAAGTGCCCCCTTGTCTTCCCCTATGGTCGTCCATTCTAACTAGTAATACTTATTAAGTACGATTTACTCTGAACTAAAAATGAGATTATGCTCATATATCATATATCCTTATTTAAAATCACTGAAAAGTTATGATGTAAAATCTAGCTGACATTTTCAAAGAATGTAAACTATTATTATATTTTATTTTAAACATAAAATTTTATCATACGACACGTCTTTACTCACCTTCTCTAAACTCCTATTTTTCTTCCCTAGTCACCCAATCTTGCGAGTCGCCAACCGTCGCCAAGTTCTACCTCGAAGGGAAAACATACGAGGATACCGAAAATAACTCTAGAACTATCAGCAAAGTACTCCAAATATTTTTTAAAGAGTTAGAATGACATTATAAGTCTTTTGCAATATCATAAACACCAAAAATAAAGCAAAAGTTCTAATTATATAGTATTGAAAGCAATAAAATTAGTAGCCAAATGAAATGCACCATGCTAGAATCTAACAAAATTACTTTTTAACAATATTTGTAAGATATATAATGAAAGCAAATCTTATCCATGAAAAGAGTTAAGCCCTCCTTTTGCATGCTTTTACTTGTAGTACAAAGTACAACAGTACATAACCATTATTTTAACATTTATATTTCTCAAGTACGCTCTCGGTCTGAAATCACCATTGAAATGTATAGGATCACAGTCTGGAGAAAACGCGTTCTCGGGAAATTCGTCCGTATAACACCTGCCTTTATCTTTGAAGATGATTGCAACCCTTAAGCTCTCTCCATATATACTACCTCGATGGTTGCATCGGACGATTTCCGAAATGTACGTATGTTTTTGTATCTTTATTTGCTTATATTTAACGTTGTGATCCAGTTTATTATTAATTGTGAGTAAAGTCGCGTTCTTTACATAAATTCAAATGAATAATCGCTCACACATAAATTTAATGCTACATTAAAATCCTTTCGCAGAGCCATTAATAAACCTTTCAGTTTTAACTGCAAACAGTTCGTCATTAGTAAGCCATGACTGGCCTATTTTCTATGGTAGAGATAATATTTATTAAAGATCATGTATCATTGGAAAATATATAAATATGTAAATGTATCACAATTAAGGGAAAGCTTATACTATCCCAACGGAATGTCTGTTGGCATCCGATTATAAAAGCTCTTCTGTTATGCAAAGTATTTAATTAACTGTGAATTGAACAACGGGTGTGTGAAGCAGCATATGTTCCAAATAATATTCATAAATTTATGAAATTATAGCAGAGATTAATTGAAGTTTTGTTGTACTAAATTATGTAAACTACTGTTTATAAAATGGATGCTTCACATATGGGAAACAACAAATTTTTTAATGTCCTCCCATACACAGCAGTGGCGTAAAAAATGTAAAAAAATAAATTTTATTCACACTCGATATTGAATCAAATCGAGGATGTGGGTTAATTCAATTCGAAGCAATACTGTTTACATCTTATCATTATACGGAATTTATATTATGAAAAATCGACGAAGGAAAATAAGGATTGTAGGATGATAAAAATGTTATTTCTCATCATTTATTTTTTACTTTTTACTTTCCATTGGAAAGAAAATGTAATTAATCATTTGGAGGAGCAAGGAAGGATTCCCTTTCACCCTTCACAGTGAGATTTCGTTTGCTTTTTACTTTCTCTGCAATACATGGTAATGTATAGGGAAAGTATTGGAATCATGTCGAAAATCGCAACTCGAGTTTTCGACGGATCTACATGTTTTGGGATTTCTAGAGCAAGAAAAACTATTTTAGCTTGACGTCTCTGTGTGTGTGTGTGTCTGTCTGTCTGTCTGTACAATGTATGTATACAGACTCAAAACCTGACCAAATTTCATAAAATTCTGTAGGTAAGTCGCTTGTGGGTGACTGTCGTGCTGATTATAATTTGGTACGATTCGGGATAAAAGAACCTGCCTGTTTTTGCGAAATAGCCCGCAGAAATCGTATGTATCCACTCTAGCTGAGAAACTAATTGACCAAATTTCATGAAATTGGGTAGTTAAGTCACTTATGGGTTACCCTGGTGCTGATTAGATTTTGGTACGATTCGAGAACAAATAACCTGCCTGTTTTTGCGAAATGGCCAGCAAAAAGTGTTGGGTTATACCTTTGGATATTTTACTATTTTAGAAATTTTGCTTTTGTTTAAATGTGTTCAGGGGTCTTATTTACATAGTCTTTCTCTTCTAGTTATCCATTTTCCAATTGTTTAGGTTTTTGATATTCTTCTGTTCCAAATAGGTTCTTTTCCAATTGTTTAGGTTTTTGATATTCTTCTGTTCCAAATAGGTTCTTTTCCATAGGTTTTGTGTTAAAAACGGCGAAAGTTCGTTCTTTTTAGGTTTTAGCAATTTAAATTTATTTAAATTGGCTAATTTGTGATTCCATTTATTGCCCTTTTTATTCCCTTTAATTTGATTCCAAATTTATTTCTCTCTGTTAAAAATTCGTTAATTCATTGCAGTTTTTCGGTTTTATTCTATTTTCAGCATTTTAAATATTTCAGAATCGTCCATATTTAAATTATTGCCGAATTCGTATATTTCCAAATCGTTTCACTTCATTTCCTTTTCGTCTGCTTTGAAATTCCATTTCTCTTCTTTAAAGTTTCGAGTTTTTAATTGGTTGATCGTAATATTAAAATCGTCTGTCATTAATTATTTTATCGTTCATCGATAATTTTGTTGACAGTCTGTGGCAGCGATGTTTCGCAGTATATAAGTAAAATCGCGCGTTTTTTCGCGCTTCTCTTTTTCTTCCCTCTGAACTCAAGATGTGATTCAATAAGCTGTTGTTTTTAGCGTTTCTGCGCGAGCCGAACCGAAGTGCGAATTCGAAATGCGAATTTCGTTTTTTTATTCTCAGCTAAACCTGCGTTGAGATTTCTCCGAGATGAATTCCTCTGTGTTTACTGTTTAATCAACATTCTTCTGCTGTTTTTTTTGTTTAATTGATACCTCCTTCCGGGCTCTCTGAAAATGTTTCGTCTGGATGATGTGGGAGCCGGACGTTTGTTATGTCTAGACGGACGGAACGATTGGAGGTGTTATTGGTCTCCCATCCTCTAAATAGAGTTTCTGCGATGTCAGCGGAGATGAGTTAACACGACAACTAAGTGTTTGGTTCTCCCGGGTTATGCTGCTCTTATTATGAAGAACTGGAGCGTCATTTTTGGTGAAAAGCACCAGACATATGCCATGCATTCAGTCCTGATGTCAAAGACCCGGTGTAGCTGTGTGGAGAATTTATTTCTTCGTTACTAAACGTCCTATTTGGAATCTTTTGGAATTCGGATCCGGCCGGAGATTTTCCTCACCTCTGATGGACATAACCCTCCTTTGCCGTGTTTGCCTTTCAAGAAGTGTCCTCTGGGAACTTTGGTGACATTTTTGCTGTTGGGTCCTTTCCTGCAGATCTCAGAAGCTTATCTTGGAGCCTTGGTGATATAATTCTTTTTCTTCAAATTTCAGGCTAATTTACTTTTGCATTATTTAAAATTTAATTGAACTAGCATAGAATAAGACCCCTTTAGACTTATATATTTTAGGTCACCTGAACCTGAGGTTAAGTTTAACTTTTGTTCTAAATTTCCCTTTTGGCTAACTTATGTTCTTTTTATTCCAAATTTTAGTTTTGATAAATAGTTGAATAAGTTTAATATTGTTAACTTTAAAATTTAATATTCTAACGTTTTTTTTTTACCACTATACGACCGGCCATTCCATTCTATTTATTTATTTAAGTTGTTTATTAGATTTGTTAGTTAATGAGATGTAAAATGTTTTGAAAATTATTTTAAAAGTGAAGTTTAAAATTTTAATAAACGTTAGATTTTTTTGAAAACCTAAAATCTGTGTTCTCTCTTTCTTTTACTTTTAATGTTTTTATTTTTAGGAAAGTTCCATTTAATTACATGTAGAGTACATATTTGTACACGTAGGGAAACTGGTCAATAGGTCAACTTTCTGTTTATTTAAGACTTTCTGTTTATTTAAGACTTTCTGTTTATTTAAGAATTCAGATTTATTTCTAAAATGTTTTTAGGTTTGAGGAACTTTAGAATTTTTCAGAGTGTATTTCAGAAAGTTTTTAGGAACTTAGAATGGTTTATATTTTAGAGAGAAGTATTTCAGACATATTTTCAGATGAATTTCAGATGACATTTAGGAGTTTAAGAACTTTTGCAGCTTTCAGAGATAGTTTTTCAGTAGTCAGAATGATTTGAATGTTCTCTAGTATTTCATAATGCTTCTTTTCCCCCCAACAAAAGCATCAAAATCAACAAATAAAAATCTATGTGTGCTCAAATGTATCACTTAAATGCTTGTCGTATACGTGATTTTTGACTATGAAAAGAATAGGACCAACTTTATTATTCTAGGATTAATCGTTGTCGAGATATTTTAGTTACTCTGCATTTTTGCTACGCCAACTTCGAAAATACGTCCAATAACCAAATGAAAACGAAAACGAAGTTAAACGTACAAAATCCGTGTCATTTCAAATAATTATGCATGCTATTTTGTATAATTAAATTCAATTTAATGAATTATTAAAATAATAAAGAGAAAACGAATTTGAGTCTGTAGCGCAAGACATGTGCTGTCCTCGTCAGATTTTTAGTTTTCATTTCTAGTTTAATTTTTTCCTCCCTCGGCCCTCTAATTATAATTTCAACGCAGTTAACGTGCAAGCCCTAGGATTATACTATATGGATCGGCCAGGAAAATATATTTTATCCGAGACACTGCAGCGAATTAGCAAAGAAAATGCACGAAAAGTGCAAAAACACAATCATGACGTAACGCAAAGGTGTTGTTGCTGTTGAGATCCAGACCATCCGACCTACCAGAAAGGTGTAAGGTAACTGTTTGGACGGCCGGGAAGTGCCACCCAATTTAGACCGGAACCCAGTGGGGGAGGCATCCACAGGGACCGTACCCTCCTTCCCCTACCACCAACCTCTCGGAAGGACTTACGGACCCACATGTTTAACGTGATCGTACTCCGCGTGAACACGGCGGCAGTTTGGGCAGCGGAGGGAATCGAACAAGGGCCTGCCGAGTGCAATTCCCGCGCGCTAACCACTGAGCTACCGCACCCGCAGTTTCAAGTGTGGAAAACCCAGACCGCACTTAAAGTGTGAAAGCCCCAGGCCGTCCAGGCCGGCAGTGGCTGGAATCGAACCCGGGCCTACCGAGTGCAACTCCAGCGCGCTAACCAATGGGCTACCGCGCCCCGTAACGCAATGGTGTGAAAATTTGGTAGATAAAATTGTTTTGCTACATGAATCCATATGCCGAGTTTCAGATCTCTGCGTGCTCTGGGAATTGAAAACGATTCAGTCCAATGATGGTGAAAGAAAATACAGACAAAGAGAGGTAATGTGACGTTAATAAGAAATGGTGCATACTGACAAACATGCAACATCTATTTTATTGCATACTAAGAGATATATTGGGCATAGCTCGTGTTTCAATATAGTATGTGTAAACTCCAATTGAATTCTAAATCATAATGTTCTTCAAAATCATAATGTTCTGTTAAAATATTTCATTCCCGTATGAAAATTAAACATATAAGAATATCTGTTCTTGCTATATAAAATAAATTTCACAGGCAAATCTGAAAATATATATGCGAAGGACCTGTTTGCAAACCAATTATGGGGTCGAGTCACATTATTATGACCACCTCCTACGTTTGACGTCAACAACGTGTAACCAATGAAAGAAAGCACGTGCCATGAGCTAGCTTGGCGGGTATATAAGGTATGGTGTAGGCATTCTAAAAACTTATCACTCTACTGAAAATTTATCACTCGAGCGATTTGTCAGAATTAGAAAAATCTGATGTGGGCAGCACATGACTTTCCCTGCAGACTTATATCTACGTTCTCTTTTTTTTAATTAAATTTGTTTCACTTTTAATTCAATTTTCGTTCTCATTCGGTAACCGGACTTATTTTCAAAGGTGGCGTAGAGAAAATACGAAAAACTAAAATATCTCGAGAATGGCTAGTCCTAATGTAATGGGGTTGGTTTTATTCTTTTCATCGCTAAAAATTACGTATTAAACAAGCATTTAATGGATATATTTGAGCATACGTAGTTCTTTAGTTTAGATTTTGACGATTTTTGCGGGAAATTTTGCAAAAAAAGGCAGGTTATTTTTTTTCGAATCATACCAAAATCTAATCAGCACCAGGGTGACCTATACGTGACTCATCTGCAGAATTTGGTGAAATTCGGTACATTAGTTTTTCAGCTAGAGTGGACACAAGCTTTTGCGGGCCATTTAAAAAAAAAGGCGGGTTCTTTTATCCCGAATCGTACCCAAAACTAATCAGCACCAGACTCGCCCACAAGTGACTTACATACCAAATTTTGTGAAATTCGGTCCATTAGTTTTTTAATTAGAGTGGATACAAAATCTGCACAGACAGACAGACACACAGACACACACACACAGACGTCACGCTAAAATGGTTTTTTCGTATTCTAGAGGTCGTGAAACGTGTAGATCCGTCGAAAACTCGAGTTGCGATTTTCGACATGATTCCAATACTTTCCCTATACATTACCATGTATTGCAGGGAAAGTAAAAATGGATGATTAGGTTGGAGGTTTCTACCCATTAAAATGGGGGTTTCTACCCAAGGATGACAGCATTTCCGAAACAGCGCAGTTTGTGAACTATTCGCGTGCTGCTGTGGTTAAAGTGTATCGTCAATGGAGAAATGGCACCATTGCAAATGAGCGACGTAAAAACTGCGGAGCACTTCGCGCCTCTGCTGCGAGAGGTGAACGTCGGCTCTGAAGGTTCGTGAGGGTCGATCACTGCGATTCAGTGGAGCAACTCTCTGGATGAAGAAACCAGAGGACTACCAGAAGTGCGTCTCAAACGATAGTTCAAGGAACCTTGCTGAGTATAGGCGTCCGAAGCAGACGGATGGTCATTGCACCTACGCTAACAAAGGTGCATCAGTAGTAAAGGCTTACATTTGCATGACAGTATCGGAATTGGACATTCGCTGATTGTCAAAAGATTGCCATCTCCTATGAGTCCCGTTTTCTGCTTCATCGGACGTTGGCGTATAAGGCGTAAAAGATCGGACAACAAACACTCGTCAACCACTGCTGGAAGAACAAACACATGGCGACGGGAACAGCGTTATTGTCTGGGGGATGTTTTCGCGGCATTCTCTAGGTCCACTCATACATGTGGAAGGCACTATGAACCAAATTCGTCATGAATCCATCCTTGCAAACCACGTACACCCGTATATGATGATTGTCTTCCTTATTCCCCAGACTTAAACCTAATTGAGCATCTGTGGGATCACCTCAATCGGGTTATTTGCTCTATGGATTCTCCACTACGTACCCTCCAGAATTATGTAGTTTGGCTTAGAATATTAAGACGTACGATGTTTCAAGATCGTTCCACAGAGGGTATATAAGCGAGTCAAAAGCTCAGTTAGACCGAAGTAATGCAATAAAAGTGAATTGTGATATATGTCAGTGTTTAGAGAGCGTAAATTTCTGTTTTGTGACTTAACTGAGCAAAGCCCCAGAGAGACATTTTACGTTAACCTAGTTTCTATCTATGTGACAGCATTTAGATATATTTATATAGGGCAAGTAGGAAACTCCCCCCCTTAAAATTTAATTCCCTCTCCCCCCCCCCCCCGGCCAAAAAGTCCTAAAAGAAACACTGGAGAGGCATACCTCAGTTTGATGAGCGTAGTGAGCAGAAGCGAATCTCGAGTGACGTCAGAGGTCGACTTATGAAGAATAGAAATATTAAGTTTCGAGGTATGCGGAATTATGCAAGCCATTGATTTATTTCATATAGTAGTTAATATTCCGATTTGATAGGCATATTATAGGCAATATTCGTAGTGTACAGTTTCACCAACCCTTCAAGAGAAATGAATGTGTTTTTCGTTGCAATGAAGATAGTCCTGCGACTATGATTGTAATCGTACACCACTTGAATGTCTTCATAGAATCTCCGATGGTCATTGAGTCATATATGAAATATTATTTATTACTAATGTGAATTGAATTGCATGCTGTGATAAGGACAGGGAATAGAGTGGTCCTTAGCTCCTATAGGGTGGTAAAAATAATGATATTCTTGGTCTCACCCCCTAAGTTTATTACATTAGTGATATTATTTAATGGTGTAACTTTTTTAATCAGTTATTATTAACCTATGCAGCACAAGCTGTCAAAAACTTTGACATTTTCTGAATTTTTGCAAAATTTGTAAAATGCTTAATAATACTTAAAAACTGATAAGTGTCTCATTGCTATCACCTTGATATAAAACTATCGCTAAAATGCTTATATATAGTAAAAAATAACTTAAGTTAGTATCATTAATTTTCATAAAGGGACCAGAACTGGAGAATAAATGGGTTAAAAAAATCTATTTCTGTTATTACCAATTCAAATTGTTCAGAAGGTTGGTTCTCTTTCTAACGACGTATCACATTGATTAATCAGTAAAATAGAAGGAGAAACCTTTGTTTCCATGAGCTGCTTATACAGTTGTCTTACTGAGCCTTGTTTTTATCACTGTTTTTTCTCAGAATGTGTTTTTTGCTCTTTATATTCCTTTTCTCAACAATTACTGAGCACAACATTTTTGAAAATTGTATGATATATTCAAACTATATGCATATTTTAGCACACTATTATGAGGGTAAAGTGTTTACTTTTTAAATAAAAATAAATGTTATAAAATTTGGGTTAAAAACCGTGACCTTGGGAAAAAACATATTTCTAAATTTTCTGTTGCAAATAAAAATAAGCTGTTAAAATGCTCAAATGTATTACGTATTTACACCTTATATCCGTGAATATGTTGTACTGGTAGTACTTATAATTTCTGAGAAAATGTAACATGAAAGTTAGCAAATACTGTATAATACTTAGTATACTGTATGCTGTATAATACTTAGCGTATATTGTATTATATATATTATCCGAGAATGTGCCAATTTAGCGATAAATAGTTTTACTGTCATTTGTACTGCCATTAAGGCGACCAGAAGTGGCCTATCTTGACCACGTTAAATTTGCTAACTCTTTGTTCCCTTTTCTCAGAAATTATAAGTACTAACAGTACAAGATTTTCAGAGCTGAACGATGCAATACATTTACAAGTTTAAATATTTTTGTATTTGCTATAGAAAATCTTAAAAATATGTTTCCCCAAGATAGCTGTTTTAACCAACATTTAATAACATTTATTTTTGTTAAGAAAAATGTAAACAACTTAACCCCGTAATACAAAGTAGAAATATGCATACACATTAGCTAGAGCATACCGATAAAATTTCACAATGTTGTACTCAGTATAGTTGCTGAAAAAAGGAACAGAAACCGCAAAAAAAAAAAAAAACATTCCAAGAAAAACAGCAAGAAATACACGTATCAGCGGGGGAGTGGATATGAAAGCGAAGGAAGTTTCTAAACTTATAGTTTGCGGTTTAACCAATGCGATTCATCGTTGGAAAGAGAACATTCTAAAACATATAAATTCATAAAAAATTAGAATTTTTCAACCTATTCTCTGGTTTTGTGAAAAATAAGAAAATCATTGATATTAACAAAACATATTTTTTAATTATAATTAAGCACTCTTGTGTCGAAAACCCAGACCACCCGACTCGTCCGACTCCAAGCACTTTTGTGTCGAAAGCCCAGACCATCCGACTCATCCAAAGATATAGAGCAATTAAATGGATGGCCGGGAAGCACTTTTGTGTGAAAGCCCCAGGCCGTCCGGCTCGTCCAGAGGACTTGGAGCAACAAAATGGAAGGCACTTTTGTGTGTAATTTTTATGTCATTATGAAGCACATGATATGTTTATAAGTCCTTGAGCATTTTAAAAGTTTTATATTTTAATTTTTTGCAAAAATTCAAAAATTTTCTTAAATTTGAAGGCTTGTGCTTCATATTTATTATTAACCGATTTCAATTTTCTTCGCCGTTTCCAGAGTCCATTTCGACAATAAGAGATTGAACTTTCATCCTAGTATCGGCTGACCAGTTCTGAGATCCAGGATGCGATTCCCGATTGGGGCAGCAGGGCTCTTTAAAATGGCGCCCGAACAGGGATTAACCTTGTAGGTTAGTGCAAAGATGTCGGAGGTATGAAAGTGGCCTTAGTACGACTAGCACGGATTCAGTGGACTCTGGGACATTGAGCGCCAATTTCAAATTAAGAGGACAACGACCACTCAGAATACTAACTTGGGTAAAAATAGTAGTATCAGGGGGGCTAACCTGAGGTAAAAATAGCAGGTGGTCAGTCAGATTGTCAGTTGCATTCCAATCTGACATTAGAGGGTGAAGAATGCAAAATCCACTTCGAAAATAAGAGCTTGCAATTTCGTCCCAGTAGCTCAGCGGTAGAGCGTCGGCTGGCCAGTTCAGATATCCATGGTTCGATTCCCGTTTGGGACAGCAAGGTTCTCTACACGTTCAATAATATCACTAATGTAACAAATTTAGAGGATCAGACAAAAGAGATTGAGAAATTCTAAGATGTATGATCACCCTAATGGGAATCTTTTATTTAGCGAATCATTACACTACGTAGTCTCGGGGCTTTTTAGTTGAATGCGTGCCTTGTACGAAATGAACAATTTGTCAAACTCGAAGTAATCGACCGCTAATTCAACTAGTCGTACTTCTGGTGAAATTCGAACTAATCGTACTCTTACGAAACTACTCGTAACGCTTAAAAAACTCGAACCAATCATATCTTCTACAATATTTGAACCAATCGTATCCCCAACGAATCTCGAACCAATGGTATCTCCAAGGAAACCCCAACCAATAGCACGTTGTATGAAATTCGAATAAATTGTACTTGTATGAAATTCAAGTAAATCATACCGCAAACGAAACTGGAATCAATCATATATCCTACGAAATCCGAACCAATCGAACTTTATTAAATCTGTCAATTTGTGGGAAAGTTTAATTGCGCTTTCAAAGCAGACGACATGAAACAACTGGAGCGGACGTGAGTGAGTTACGGGCGTGTGTGAGTCTATGTCTATGGTGTTAGCGAGCAGGGTGTAGGCTATACCTCCTTATTTACTTATACTAGGAGGATATCCTAGTATATGAAAATAATTAAATACAGAACAGTGAAAGAAAGAAATTAATTGCTCTGTATATTTTTGATATATTCTACTAAATTTCTGGGATACCTGTGGTACCTTTTTTATTATTACGAGGTGCAAGACTGGCATATAGCGTTACCGAACGTTTCGAAAATTAAAATAATTATAATTTGCAAAATACACTTTTTAACTAAAAATATTATTTATCAATAGTTTCTTTATTTTTTTGTATTGGCAGTTGTTACAAATAAGATTTAATAGAATTTAATTTCATTTTTACTTTCATTATATACATAATGTATAAGGAAAGTATTGTGGCGAGGTCGAAAATTCGAATTCGAGTTTTCGAAGGGGTAGAGCACGTTTCAAGCATCCCTGATCACGAATCGAACATTTTTGAAGTGATGTGTGTGTGTGTGTGTGTGTGTGTGTGTGTGTGTGTGTGTGTGTGTCCGTGAGTCTGTGGAGACGATATCTCACGGACGAATGGACCGATTCGAATGGAATTTGGTACAAAAATCACAATCCATGAATACTGGAAGCCTATTGCTTTAAAACACAATCGAATATTCAGAACCCTCCTAAATTGTCAAGTGAAATTTTGAAAAATTCTTCAAAAAATCAAAACCTTTAATAAAGTTACGCAAATAGACATTTCTTATGTAATTATTTCTTAGAAAACAATTGACATAAAGTTTAGAACGCTAGCATGAACCGTTCTCGAGATATTGCACACTTTTCAAATAGATTTATTAAAAAATCCCATAAATTAAAAAAAATAATAACTGTTGAGAAACATGATCACTTTTCATATGCAATATCATGCAATAAATTTGGTGACATAATTGTCGTGGATCTAGCTCATTCCATTCATGAGAAAAAATACTTTGAGTAATACTTTTGTATTTGAACGCCAATAGTCATTTATCTGCTATAAGAATAACTTATTTTTCGTCCATAACGCTTGGCGAGATGTTGACGACGAATTTGGTGGAATGTCGCCAACTTGGCAACTTTTTTAAATGCTGCTAAATTAGCAAAAATCTCGCCAAATGGATAAAAATGACGCTAAATCAATGACGACTCATTGATGATGACGATATGGAAAATAACGATGTTGTGATGACGATTTTAAATGTTGCCAAATTAACGAAGATATCGCCAAATGGATAAAAATGATGCTAAATCAATGAAAATGACGACTCATTGACGAAAATTCAATATCTTGGAAATAATATAAATATCAACTATAAGCAAAAGCTATTTTTTTTTATTGTAAAAGTAGTAAATTCATTACATTATATAAGGAAAGTCATGTGTTGCCCACTTCAGATTTTTCATATAATTAAGAATACAATGCTGAAACTAAATAAATAGGAACTTATGTCGTCTAGCATTGAAAACGTCTCAGTGCTCTAGATAAAGAATGAATACGTTTAATATTCCTGATTTCTCAGTACAGGCCATGGATACATGCAATATTTTAAATATCCCAGCTGAAGATCTAATATACTCATTATTCTTAAATATCCCAGATGAAAAACGAATACATTCAATATTGTGAAATTGTTTCAAATAGGACATGAATAGATTGGAAACTTTTTTTAAATTCCAACAAAAGGAGGAAAACATATATCTTTGAATGGTTGGAATAGAATATAAATACACTTAGCATTCGTAAATTTTCCGTTTAAAAATAAACCGAATATATTCAATATTTTTAATTTTTTGAATAGGACATAGGATTATCTTAAATGTTCCGTCTAAAGATTGAATACATTTAATATTCTTGAATGTTTTGAAAAGAACATGGATGCAATTATTTTTCTTAAATTTTTAGTCTAAAAATCCCGAATATATTCAATGTTTTTAATTTTTCATATAAGACACGGATGTATTCAGTATTCTCAAATGTTTAAGAAGAAAGAATGTATCCAATATCCTTAAAAGTTTCGAATAGGACATGGGCCAGTGTTCTTAAATGTTCCCGCAAAAGAACGAGTACATTCAATATTGTGAAATGTTACGAATAGGACACAGATGAATTGGGAATTTTTTAATGTCCCAGTTAAAGAAGGAAAACATTTATTATCCTAGAATGTTTCAAATGGGACATGAAATCGTTCAGCAATCTCAAATGTTCCAGCTGAATATTGAATACATTCAATATTCTTGAATGTTTTGAAAAGAACATGAATGCAATTATTATTCTTAAATTTTTAGTCTAAAAACCCCGAATATATTCAATGTTCTTAATTTTTCAGATAGGACACGGATGCATTTAGTATAGAGACAATAAGATACAGTTTTGAGGCAACAACATCGTAAAGTGCTTAGCTATCAAAACAGCAATGTTCTAAATCGATCTGAGCTTGCTTGTATACAGGGTGATTAAAAACAGATGGGCCAAACTTTACAAGGTGATTGTACACACTAAACAAAGCCCGGTCGTCCAAATTGCTGCTCAAATCCCAGGACGAGTCGGACGGTCTGGGCTCTCGACACCAAACCAAGCATTTTTCGTCATAGTTTATCGGATCGGAAATGAAACGTAAAGACGCCAGTGGGCGCTTAATAGTGAAACCAATGAAGTGAGGCGAAAACACAAGAATGATTTATAAGTTATAAAATGACATGTAATAAACAATAATTACAGTAATGGCTCAAAAGAGCGACCGTCAACCTGAATGCACATCTCACAGCGGCGATGGATGGATTGGCGAACTCTCTCGAACAGACCAGGCATGTCGCGCATTTCGGTAGCAGCGGCCCAAATTCTGGCGACGAGTTCCTCTTCAAATTCAAGGGGGGTGTCATAGACGAGATTCTTGAGATATCCCCACAAAAAGAAGTCAAGACACTACAGATCGGCCGATCATGGGATGCCAAGATTCAGGACCACCTCGCCCAATCCATCGCCCTGTAACGCCTTTACGTTTCATTTCCGACCCGGTAAACTATGACGAAAATGCTTTGTGTGTACTACAACCTCGTAAAGTTTGGCCAATCTTTTCTTTAATTACCCTACACCGCGAATTCGACGTATGCAAATAATAAAGTCGTTGCTACTACACAACACAAGCAAAGTTGAATAAATTTTAATATTCTATAATTTAGCTGAAGGAAACATTGTGAAGACCCATTTAAAATCCAATTAATGGCATTTTGTGTATTACATTTAATAGCATTTTGCTTATTAGCATTTAATAGCATTTTTACTTATTAGCATTAAATAAAATTTTACTCATTAGCATTTAATAGCATTTTGCTTATTAGCATTTAATAGCATTTTTTTACTTATTAGCATTAAATAACATTTTACTCATTAGCATTTAATAGCATTTTGCTTATTAGGGCTTAATAGCAATTTGCTTTCGATTTTTTTTAGCAACACAAGCAAATTATACAGAACACAAGCAAAGTTGAATAAATTTTAATATTGTATGATTTAGCTGAAGGAAGCATTGTAAAGAACCATTTAAAATCCAATTAATAACATTTAATGTATTACATTTAATAACATTTTGCTTATTAGCATTTAATAGCATTTTTATTTATTAGCATTAAATAACATTTGACTCATTAGCATTTAATAGCATTTTGCTTATTAGCGCTTAATAGCAATTTGCTTTCGATTTTATTTAGCAAACTGACATTTACTATTTTATAACAGACATATGATTTTTCAAATGCTAAAATTGTAATTTTTAACACATATTTACTTTCTAGAGAGGCATATTACATTTGTAACAAACGTCTATGTTTAAATATACTGATTGGTAAAAGTAAAAGTAATAAATTTCAGATGCGCCTTGTTACAAGACAACTACTTCAGACAATCTATTTCACCGTGTATACACAGCTTCGATGTGCGATCAAACAGACAACTAATATTTCAGTTCACCATACATCCAATACCAATTTTTTCTTTGCATTGCGTTCCATTGTTTCATAAACCCTCTCTAGACTAATAAATTTCCTACTGCATGACGGTGGTCGGTCAGTGGCTATGTATTCAGCCGCCATCGTACTGAGAATCTCGCCAATGGGTCATATATCAAGTATAATATTTATCTCGATTCTATTCTGAATTGCTTGTAGTGGTGAAGATATATTACTATTATTTGAGTTGAGGGTACAGTATAGGTCTAAAAGTATATACTGCTCTCCCTTAGAGAATATACAACAAAATATATAAATATAACTTTGTTGTGTATTCTCTAAGGGAGAATGGTACCATTAATAAAATTGCTGCCACTACAATAAATATTTGGTCAAATTTTCTATATAAATAAAATTTAAAAGCTATTTGTAGGTATGTGTGTTTGTCTCATCATCACGGGTGAACGGATGTACCGAATTTCATGAAATTTAGTGGGTAACATTGGAATAGCCCCACCTCAAAATTTAGTCTATGTTTCGAGTTTCGAGGACCAGGGGTTGTCGAGATATTAATAAAAAAAAGAATTTCCCATGAAGATAGCATTAAGCAGACGATACTTTACTTGATACCCCGCAAATTTACTTGAAAATAAAAAGTTATAATAAAATATATATATAGAAAGAAGAAAAGTGTGTATGTATGATCCACCATAACTGGAGAACGGCTGAACCGAATTTCATGAAATTTGTCTTGGTAGTCTTGAAATCACCCCACAAAAAACAAAGGCCATGTTTCGAGTTTCTACGACCATTGGTTCTCGAGATATTTGTGAAAAACGACACTTTTTCTTAGGAGTTCTACTCTCTAACTCCATGATTCACAACGAAAAAAGTTAGACATTGTTGGTTTAAAATGTGAAAGTCAATTAAATCTCTGAGTTTTGTGGGAGTTTATTGAACGTATCACACGTAGACACTTTTGAAAATCGCAGGTTTGAGATATGAATTTAAATGGAAACTTTCACCATGGTTTATTTCTCACAGGCTGACTGAGTTTTGTGGGAGTTTATTGAACGTATTAGACAATTTTGAAAATCGCAGGTTTGAGATATGAATTTAAATGGAAACTATCAGCATGGTTTATTTCTCACAGGCTTACTCAACAACGAAAAGTATTAAGAAATCACAAGAAAGATCAATTATGCATAAAGCATAGATTATGAAACATTTTCCAACTTTAATTTTATTTAAACATCTCTAAAATGCGATACATTCAGCGGTAATATATCACAATCGGCCCTATATGTTCCGATGTAATTTTTATCATAGTTTTGCATGGTAAATCCCGAGCAACGCCGGGTAATCACTGCTAGTGCTTATATAAAAGAAAAAAAAAAATTAAATTACACTGTTTTATAATAAAACGCACTAAAAAGTAAAAGTTAATTCTTAGCTATCACAACATTCTTGATCATATGCGACAAAAAATAAAACCGTTGGCCACCCATAAAAGAATTGGAATTGCATTTAGGCATGAACGGAATTTTAAAGTACAAAGAAGCGATAACACAGACATATGATATACTCGTATATAAGAATGATTACATTCAATGTGCTTAAATTTTTCTTTGATAATTTTGATTTAACACTCCGTCAGTCTAAGGTCGCCAATATACTTTCTCATTTCTATTTTAGGCGTGTATTTAAACTTCTTATCAAAATTCATTTCCTTCACTTAAAGATACTATTTCTATCTTGAAAGGATGGGTTGTATATCACATCCATGTAAATGCAGGCTTAATTATGTTGGTCAGGGAAAAAAGAGCTCTTAAATTTCGCATTAAAGAACACGTGAGTCACTTTTCTAAACAAGTCTTCAATTGCTGAGCATTCTTGGGGTCTAATCATGTTTTAAAAATATCAGAAGCTAGGATAACTTTTACTCCTAATTCCATTTTTGAATAAGGTATTCTTGAAAATTTTATAATATTGTTACAAAACGTATCCTCTCCAATCACGTGTGTATATGCAGGATACAAGAACGAGTCCAAGTTTCTGGATAACTAACGTTTATTCACAAGCACAAAGTAAACAGGAACAATATACAATCAAACAGCACTTAAATGCTCCACTCATTTAACAGAATAAGCGATATTATTCTCAAAATGTTGACGAAAAGTAATTTCACAAAGCAACCACTACTATTCTCAAAACATTGACAAAATCGTTCTATCAAGAAGTCTCTAGAACATCAGGGAAGTCACCAAACATCGCCAAATTGGCGATAAATCGCCATATTAGCCCCTCCTACCCTTCTCCTAACTGGGAAATCCTAGCAACCCTGGTCTCACGTCATCCTCACGTCATGCACTGTATTTTCTTCGCCTGGCCTTCGAGAAAGAAGAAAAAGGAGGCGCCAAAGAAAATATTGCGCGCTCGCAACAATATACAAGCTAAGGATCTTTTAAAACCATGTAAGACTATCACAGACAATGAAACTAGCACTCTTAAAACAAAAAGGCTGCAACTTTTCTAATAAGATTTCTTTTGCTTAACAATATATTGATAGTACTTAGCGTCGGAAATTTTTTTTAAAATGACAATTGGCTCTGTTAGGTTTTGCCCAGTTATCGAAATTCAGCCTTTTATGCTCCCAGTGGATGTTTCTGAGATACAGTGGTCCAAAAAGTAATCGGGGGTAGGACTGCCCTGGGGTTAGCGCGCAGGGATTGCACTCTGACGACCCGAGTTCGATTCCCGGCTCTTCCGAAACTGTCCCCTTGTCCACGCACAGTACGAGCACGTTGAATATGAGGGTTCGTAAGTAACTTCCAAGAGGTTGGTGGTAGGAGAAGGAGAGTACGGTCCCTGTGGATGCCGCCTCCGCTGGATTCCGGTCTAAATTGGGTGGCACTGTCCCGACCGTCCAGTCCAAACAGATGCCTTACACTTTCGGGTAGGTCGGGCGGTTTGGGTCGAAGAAAAAAAAGTAATCAAATAAAATCTTAGTACTAAACACAGCTAAGTTTGACTCAACCAAATGACATACTCAACCTACCGCGACTAAAATGAGTTTGTAAAACTATTGTATAAAGTAAAAAATGCATAATTATTTAAAAATGATTTTTTTTTTCAATTACGGTGGTGAAATACTGAAATGGAAGAAAAGGCCAGTCGGACTTCAGAACTCAAGTAATTACAGTTTTTCAACCGAGTACAACCAAATCATTTTAAATACCAGTTTTTTTTATATAAAATAAAAGTTAAAATACTCGAGGTTTTTCTTTCTATTTTTGGACCCACTGTCCAAGCTACTCGAATGTCTAATGTATCTGTAAAATTCGAGGTTGATCCATGATTCTAGCCGTCTAAAGAAAGGGTAACGAAATCAATCACCAAAGTGGCTGGCTCGTTTTTGAAATTGTTATGAATCAATTTGTAAGAATGGTCAAAAGATGATGGACTGATATGTCAACCACAATTGCTAGCATTGGATCTGTATCCTGAAAGAAATTAACTGGAATTCGGCTGAACTCGACTTTTTTATACCAGAATTCTATTTTAAGCAGCTTAATGTTTTTTGTTTTTTTTTACAAAAAAATAATTGAAAAATCTGTATTGTTGTTTCAAATGATCACAAGTTTAGCATATATCCCTTATTAAAGATCTTCAAAAATCTTGATAATGCATCCCCCCCCCCCCGGGGGGAGATACACAAAAATTGTATGGCCTCTACTTTTCATTACACTGATTGAAACTGTCACATTTCGTGATCATTGAACCAAAAATAACTCTTTTTTGTATAACTATGCCTATTTTTTTCCATGGTGCCCTGTTAAGAAAGTATGAAACTTCCTTAACAGGGCAACATGGAAGTTTTCGCTTGAATTTAAAAAAAAAATCTGTCTAGTTCTAGATTTTTCGTTAATAAAACAGGATATAAAGTTTCGAGAAAATCAATTAATATTTGTGTTAGCTATTGTGTACACAAGAAATCGACCCACAGACAGACAGAAATCCCTCCAAACATTATCAATATTATACGTATTAGAAAGTAAAAATCTCATCGCATGAAACTTTTATCACCTGAATTGAAAATCAAAATCAATTCTTAAAATTGTGTGATTTTAAATACCTATATGACGCTTAAGAAAATGGGGCGCCCTTGTGTGGTATAAATTTATACGTGGCCACTCTGTTTGGATTTTAAAAATGTTTCAGTACAAGGATCTGTACACAGAAACGTTCAAAATGACATGACCGATCTTTAAATGATCGTCCAACAATAACATTTTTATTACAGAGCAAAACGTTGGTAATTATTAATTCTTATACCAATTCATAAAAAATTTTATCAATTTAGCGATTTTTGCTGAGGTTTACGATAGTTTGATTATAATTTTGAGAGATCGTACTATACATGTTACATAACTTTCTTTGTCTTTAGTTGTGTTAACTCGCGAGTTGTCGGTTGTCTTGTGATTCGGAACGAGTTGTGGAGTCTGCAGTTGTCTTATGCAGAGACTGGTCAGAGACAACCGATATTGTGGTTGCCGTTGTTTTCATTATCTCTTCGGATAAGGTGCTGTGTGGTGACTGTCGCGACGAAGTACTGGGGGCGGTGCGGGGCGTGCTGGAGGCGCTGGCCATAGCTCGGGGATGATGGGCCCACCCGCCTGCCCTTGGCTGGAGCGTGTGACGAGTGCCTGTGGATTTCTCTTGCGATGATGAATCGTCTCTGCTGTATGCCTTAGGTTGGGGTGACTTTTGCTCTTCTCTTACGCCTCCACTTAATTTCGTCCACTCCAGAAGAAAAATCAAAATTCCGACTAACACCTTTAAAAACCACATAATCTCCGCCCCAGGAAAGAAATCGAAATTCCGACAACAGGAAGTTCTTGCTGCTTATGCCTTAGGGTGAGTGAGGTAGTCTGGGCTTTCAACAGTAAGTTCTGTTCACTAGTTACATAAATGTGTACCGTTGTCAATACTATAAAATTGCAAATATTCAACCTTCTAGATCAACAGAGAGTCTCGAAAGACTTTTCGAAACATCTATATTCTCTCCAAGCGCTGGGAGGTAAACTGAAAATCTAGCTCTGTTAAGTTCTTTACCGTAATTGATACTATAAATGTTGAAGACCCAGGCCACTCGACTCACCCTAAGGTATGAGCAGCAGATTGAGTGACCGGGATATTATAAGTGTTGAAGACCCAGACCGGGATACTATAAGTGTTGAAGACCCAGACTATTCGACTAGCCCTAGAGCTTACAGCAGCTGTTTGAGTGGCCGGAGAAGATACTATAGGTGTCGAAAACCCAGGCCGTTCGACTCGTCCGAGGACATGGAGCAGCAAAATGGGCGACCGGGATACTATAGGTGTTGTTGTTGAAACCCAGACCGTCCGACCTACCAGAAAGGTGTAAGGTAACTGTTTGGACGGTCGGGAAGTGCCACCCAATTTAGACCGGAACCCAGTGGGGGAGGCATCCACAGGTACCGTACACTCCTTCCCCTACCACCAACCTCTCGGAAGGACTTTCGGACCCACATGTTTGGACCCACGTGATCGTACTCCGCATGAACACGGCGGCAGTTTTGGCAGTGGCTGGAATCGAACCCGGGCCTACCGAGTGCAACTCCAGCGCGCTAACCAATGGGCTACCGCGCCCGGGATACTATAGGTGTGAAAGCCCCAGGCCGTCCGGCTCGTCCAGCGGACTTAGAGCAACAAAATGGACGGGATACTATAGGTGTCGAAAGCCCAGACTCCGGCTCGTCCGAAGACTTGGAGCAGCAATTTGAATGGCCGGGGGGATACTATAGGTGTTGAAGACCCAGACCGTCCGACTCGTCCAAAGGACTAAGAGCAACTGGAAATATTCAACTTTCTGTATCGTTAAGAGCTTATATAGGGTCTGGGAAGACAAAAATAGCAATTCATAAAAAATGTCAGCGATTTTTGCTGGCGATACGATAGTTTGATTATATTTTTGATAGATGGTACTCTGCCACTCCTCTTCATTTCGTCCACTTCAGGGGAAAAAAAATCGAAAATTCTGTTCTGTTAGGTTCGGTCCAGAGGTCGATACTATCGGCTTGCGAAAATTCAACCTTCTAGAACAACAGATGGACTCTTAGAGGGTCTGGAAAGACTTTTCGAAACACCTATTCTCTCCGCCACCTGGGAGGTAAATAAAAGATCTAGCTCTGTTATGTTCTGTAACATCGTCGATATTATAAGTGTGTAAATATTCAGCTTTCTGTGTCACTAAAGGCTTCTATAGGGTATCAGAAGACCGAAACATGTTAGATAATTATAGTATATAGTGATACGTAATCGCATTCAACGAAGCTTTTTATCAATAAATACATACAGCTTCTCTCTGGCCTGATGATAACTCGAAACGCCCTTGATGTAGTCATCTAATTTATATATGTTTGCTTTTAAGGAAAAAAAAATATGCACATATTGAAACTGTTTATAGCAGAGGTTCTCAACTTTTTCATAATTATGTACTATCAAAACCAAAATTAAAAAATTTCAGTACCACCAAGATATGTTTTGTGTACAAACAGGAAATCAAGAATATACTCTTAAGTTATTGCAAAGTGTTTATAATAAAAAATGAACAAAAAAAAACTATTAATAAATACGAATAATGATGCAATCAACAAATAATATGATTCTTGAATAATGATATGATTAACGACATTTTTTAATGCCTGTTCATGTTTAACAGAAATTAGTTTATTTAAATCTAATTTGTTTTTATTTAATTTAATATGAATTTGGCTGCAATTCGAGTTTCATTCTATATATTTTTTTTACATACAGCAATGAATAAAATCCTGCTTCCCATTAATACGTCAAACAAAATTAAATATACTTGCTCTGCCTACAATGTCCTTAAAATGTTACTTTTGTTTTATCCAGAAGTTGACTAAAGAGTTGTTTCTAAAATTATCCGGTTAATTTCTGTCGCATGAAATATTAGTAAGTTGTTCTTTTTTCATAAGAAAAGTATTCGGCTAATGCTACTTTATTTGAAAAGAAAAAAATATTCCTGATCCAATTCTCTTTTCATAATCTTCTGGGAAGTACAATTTAAAATTATTTATCCATTGAAAACAATAACTTTTTATGTTTAATGTTGATTCATCTTTCAGTGCTCTACAAATTATCCAAGTACTACCGGTCATCTTCTCGCGTACCCCTGGTTGAGAACCATTCGATCCCCCCCCCCTCTGTCAATTCAACGGGGACAACAAAGAAAAATCAAGGGCTCCTTTAAACCCCAAATAGATCTGGATCAACCTTATAAACTTCTTCATTCTCGTAAATCATATATTGACCGTTTATTATTTATATTTGATGTTAATTTATCTTTCAGTGTTGGACAAATTATCCAAGTACTACCAGTCATCTTCTAGCGCACCACCCACGGTACGTTGTTGTTGTTGTTGAGACCCAGACCGTCCGACCTACCACACCCACGGTACGTGTACCACTGGTTGAGAACCACTGGATTTTTTCCCACAATTCAACAGGAACAACACTGCAAAATCAAGGACCCCTCTAAATTCCAATTTGAGATGGATCAACCTTATTAACTTTTTCATTCTCGTAAATTATATATTGACCGTTTATTTTTTATATTTGATGTTAATTCATCTTTCAGTGTTGGACAAATTTTCCAAGTATTACCAGTTATCTTCGTATCACTGGTTGAGAATTACTGGATTTTTCTCCACATTTCAACAGGGACAACAATGCGAAATCAAGGGTTCCTCTGAACCCCAATTTGATCTGGATCAACCTTATTAACTTTTTCTATCTCGTAAATCATACATTGGTCGTTAATACGTTTTTCTCTTTCTAAACAGGAAGTTTTGATTTATTTACCTATCTAACAACATTAAATTAATGAAACGTTTTATCGCTTCGCTGGCATTTCTTCGGAGTTTCTTTGAGTTGTTCTAAATGTTCCTAAAACATTCTTCTGAAGCTCACATATATTTCTTTAACAAGCTTTCGCCACAGAAGTTTGTAGCAAAAATGATTTCTTTTCTCAACCTTGTCCTTTCCATGATTAATAGCCAGTAAGGAAGTAGCGATAAGTTGGTAAAATGTTTACTGTTTAGAATTTATCTGCCATTTTAACATTGAATCAAATACACAAGTACTTCTGAGAAATTTTGAAATAATAAAATGTGAACTGCCCAACAAACAATCGTACGGTTTAAACTAGAAACATCCAAAAAATTATTTGATGTATTGCATAAAATCCGGTAAAATACATTTGATGATGTTGAAATATAAATTTTATGAAAGACACTTTAAAGGAGTATGTATATGTAGGCATAAATATAAAAATATTAAATTGGCAAAACTCCATATTTTTATGTATGTTTATACAAAGCAAAGAAAATAATTTGTTATTCTGGAACGTTAAAAATAGTTTTTAGATAGAAAAGTACAGTTTATATCTCATAAAAAAGGGATTTTTAAGTACTTAACGAAATTTCAACTTTTCATACCATTCTCTACGTCATGCATCAAACTTCGATATATAGTAACGCATATTTTGAAATAGATTTACTCTGTTATTTTCTGCATCATTTAGTTTGAATAAAAACACTAATTTTTTTATGCATAGATCAACATTACCGGAAATTTGAAAAACACTTAATGGGGGGGGGAGTGGCGGGGGGGGGGATCATCACCCTTATCGGCTAAAAAAACCGTTGTTTGTAGTGGAATATTTTGAATTTTATGGATCTGTCATTATCTCTTGGAATGATATCAAATTTAAAGGGGTGTTACTATTCATCGATTACTATACAAAAAAAATCATTCTTTAATTATAATATATTAAGGTTATTCTTTATCCTCTATCTAAAATTATGATTAAGTTTGCAAAAAAATATAAGGTAGTTTTTAATTTTAATGCTAAAAATATTAAAACATTTTATTTTCTTGATAAAAAATTGTTGTCAGATAGTTTTCATATGTGTGTGCGTGTGTGTGTATGTGTGTGCGTGTGTGTGTGTTCGTCTGTGCGCATAACACAATAGCATGCAAAGTTTTATTCTGGGCTCATTAGTTTGGACGCTAAAATGTTCGCAAAGGGTTAAAAAAGCAACAGTTTTGAGGAAAACGGTTTCAATGTTATTGATGCATGATTTGAGCATGTAATGCTTCAACAGTTTTATTCAAAAACGCGTTTGAATTAGAATATTTTGAAAATTGTTTTCTTTTTATTATTATTTTTAACATTTTATGCAATCAATATAGAAAATTTAGAAAAAATATTTTGTTTTCAGAATTGATGCCCCCCCCTACCCCCAGAAAGAAACACTGTTAGGTAGTTAAACACTATTTGATAAAAAATTGCGAAACCACAAAATGCCAAAAAACTTAGAAATGTGATATATAGAATTGCTTCGCCAGGCATTCAAATAGTAGCACAGTTTCGTCGCTACAAAGCAATTCATTCACACAAGATTCGCTACACACTATGGTTCGTTAGTGGCCTGGTAATAAGCATTCTAACCACATAATTGCTGGTGATAGCTTGATAGTTCAACAAGTCTGAACAGCTTTGCGTACCTACCAAATATGTTTACAATCTACGATATGATATAACATTATAAGATAAAATTCCAGTAGAAAAGTTAATTTTCCGTCACCTTTTGGCATGGTTGTATTTAACGACTCATCGGCAAGGATCTGTGAGGAATAGTTCTAGACCCGAATAACATGAGCTGTTTCTAAATTACAAATATAAAACAGAGAAAATGTTTCTATTGTTGTTCACTTCTACTATAGCTTCTATTCACTTCTGTTTTGTTATTCATTTCTACTGTAGCTTCTATTAGAATTAATATTATAATAATTTCTACATTACCCAGTTCTTCATAAGCCGAAGAATTCTTAACAGATGTTTGGATTTCAGAACAGAAAACTTACCTGTAATAAAAAATAAGAAACTTTTAAGTATAATAAAATTGTAATGATAATACAGTAATGATAATACAGTATTCATTTTATAGTAAATAATGAACAGTATGATTGCATGTAAAATAATAATTATTTTGTCTTTGTTTATTTCCGGATATATACTGGGAAATTTTTTTATAAGCAACTCAACTTTTTATAGGCAACGCAATAAATTTGGTTACTCCCGGTTAATAAAAAAAAAAGAATCAGCTCCACTATGTACTTTTTAAATGCCAAATTGCCAAATAATTGTTTTATATTTAATATTTTGAAAATTATTTTCGCTAAAAATATATAACTTTAGAAAGTTTGATACTACAATTTGAGCCCCCTTTTAATGGTGCTAGTGACATACGCGTTTATGCATGTCTTCTGTGAATCACTTTCGTAGTAAGATTTTTAATCGATGATACCTGTTCATCCTGTTTACCTTATATTAACTAGCCGAATACCCGTTGAAAATCAACAGTCTCGCAATAACCAACCTCTGAATATTGTCGTTTCTTTTTTAATAATTCGCGTTTCACATTTATTCGGCAAATCGAATATTTTAGTGTGCGGAAACCCTAAAGAAGAAAATATTGTAAATTTTAAACTGCGCACCTCTTCCTTTCGAACTATCTACCAGTACACCAAATTGAAGTCTCTATCTCATCCCGAAGCATATTAATTTATCATCTCCCCTTTCGAACGTTTTTCTGTGAAGCACACCCATAACTGAACATTTTTGAAAAACTCTGTCCGTATTGGGTTTCTTCTCAGATGATTGGCCCATATAACAAATATCAAGCCTCTATCACATTTAAAAGGAATCGTGTCTCATTTATTCGAAAATCGAACATATTGGTGTTCGGCACCCCCTAAAGTTGCAAATATTGGAAATCTGAAATTGCACACCTTCTTCCTTTCAAACTATCTACCAGTGCACCAAATTTGATGTCTCTATCCTATCGTGAAGCATTTTTTTTTCTATCACTTCATATTTCGAACGTTTTTCTGTGTTGCACCCCCTTAAATGATCATTATTGAAAAAACGTAATAATCTTAGGGTTTTTTATCAAATGATTACCCCATATACTGAATTTCAAGCATCTATCACATTGTAAAGGAGGCGTTTTTCATTAGTTCGTCAAATCGAATAGTTTAGTGTGCGACATTCCCTACAATAGTAAATGTTGGAAAACTGAAATTGCACACTTTCTGCCTTTCTAACTACACGTATACCAAATTTGAAGTCTATCTCATCGCGAAGCATGCTTTTTCTATCATTTCACCTTTCGAATGTTTTTCTGTGGAGTACCCCCCCCCCCCTTAAATATACATTTTTGAGAAACTCCATTCTTCTTGGGTTTTCTATTAAATGATTCGCCCATATACCAAATATCAAGCCTCTATTACGTTCTAAAAGGGGTGTTTCTACCTCATTCCGAAAATCGAACATTATTGTGTGCGACAGCTCCTAAAGTAGAAAATATTGGAAAACTGAAATTGTACACTTTCTTCTTTCCAAACTATCTACCAGTACACCAAATTTCAAATCTCTATCTCATCCCGAAGTATGTTTTCTTATCAATTCACCTTTCGGACGTTTTCCTCAAGAGTACCCCCTTAAACGAACGTTTTTGAAAAACTATATTCGTCTTGGGTGTTTTCATCAAATGATTAGTCCATATACCTAATTTCAAACCTCTATCAAATTTTAAAGGAGCCGTTTCTCATTTATTCGGTAAATCGAACATTTTGGTGTGCGGCACCCCCTTAAGTCGAAAATATTGGAAATGTGAACTTGCACACTTTCTTTATTTCGAACTATTTACTCATACACCAAATTTGAAGTCTCTATCTTATGGCAAAGTATGCTTTCCTATCATTTCAGTTTTCGAACGTTTTGGTGTGGAGTACCCCCCTCTGGAGAACGTTTTCGAAAAATTCGATTTTACCAAGGGGTTTTATCGAACGATCGAGCCGTGTACTAAATTGCAAGTCTCTATCTATTCGGGAAGTGCCTAAAAAAACGTGACGGACAGATGGACAGACAGACAGACAGACAGACAGACAGACATACATACGGACACTTGGCAATTAGTATATATAGATTGTTGTGCTGTCTCCTACTTTAACTCTCTGGACCGGTTTTCAGGGGAGATCACTTCAACTATTTGTTCTACCTCTGATTCCATGGTTTATTTTGTCCTTCTCCCGGATGCATCTCAACTTTTTTCATTCAGTTAAACTGCTAGCCTGTACTACACGTATATGCTGGGTTTCTGCCTTAAGGATCATGGTAATACTTGATTTCTTATCTTCTTTTATTATAATTTTTCAATTTTTCCTCTTTTAATGCTTGTATAATTTGTTGTATGGCATTTATAGTAACTTACTATTGCCATATCTGAAACAAGCATGTGTTTGGGTTAATTAGAGTTAGTTGCTCAGACCTGATGAAGAATCTAGTCGAGTTACTTAGTAGAATTAAACTCCAAAATTAAGCCAATGCTGTTCATTTCTTTTTCAGCGTTGTAGCCGTAATTTAACTGCTTTGGTAATTTTAATATTCCGTAATTACTTGGAATTGGTTATTATTATATCTTTCTAATATATATATACACTGCAGGACAATTGTTAAGGATGGATGACATTATCACCCATAACAACCACAAATTGGAAGGAAGCAAAATGTAGAAAATTAGAATAAGTGCGGGATACAGTAAGAAGAGTGTGAGAATGCAAATTTTTCATTTCCACGTCTGTTCGTCATGTGATAGCGCTGATAAGAGATTTAAAGGATTTGACGCGTGTGGACAGTTGTTGTTCCAAGTGAAAGTTTTACGGAAAAGATTTAATTGACGAATTTGAAATTATCGGTATGTCTTGCCGATATCACTTAGATGATTTTACGCGTGGCCGTATTATTGGAAAGATCGAAGAAGGGCGAAAAATAACAGATGTTGCCAGGGGGTTCGACATAGCCCACAGCGTTGTTTCGGAGCTGTGGCAAGCATTTAAAACAACTGGAATGTATGGCAAGCGCCACATGGGACGTCGTGTTAGAAGTACAACGCCTGCAGGAGACAGGTACATTGTCCTATCGGCAAAAAGGTACCGGCGCACCACAGCTCCGCAAGTGGCAAATCAGTTTCTTGCTACCACAAGACAGCGGATCTCCCGAAAAATTGTAGTCAAACGTTTGGGAGGAGGAGGTCTATACGCACACAGACCTGTTGTGTGTGTCCCATTGTCCAGACTGCACCGTACCGTCCGTTTGCAATGGTGTCGTGAGCATCGCAATTGGACCGGACAGGACTGGGCTTGCGTACTATTCTCAGATGAGAGTAGGTTCAGTCTGTCATCGGATCGTAGACGCCAACAGATCTGGCGTGAGAGTGGTACTGCTTATCGTTCAGAAAATATCCTAGAACCGGACCGATATCCGGCGTGCAGCATCATGATATGGGTCGGCATCGTGATCAATGGTCGCACGCTCCTACATGTGGTTGCAACTGGGACCGGCCAACAATACATTGATGATGTTCTACTGCCTCATGTTCGCCTTTTCCGTGGTGTTGTCGATGAAAATTTGTTTTCATGGACGACAACGCACCATGTCATCGAACACTCGCTGTTCAGGATTGTCTAGTCAGCGGTGGTATTCAATGCCTAGTATGGCCAGCACGTTCTCCATATCAAAACCCCATTGAAAATGTTTGGGATGCTTTGGGGAGGCGAGTTGTTGGTCGAAAATATTTTCCAACAAACAAGAACACCTTCATCCGTGCACTGACAGGGGAGTTGGATAACTTGTCTCAAAAACTGCTGAATAATGTTGTGTAAAGCATGACACGACATGTGGAATGTTACTTCGCACTCCACGGTGGATATATCCGTACTAACACATTTCTTAAAGTTGCCTGCTGTCGTTCATATGCATTTTCCATTTCTCCGTACACAACATCAAATGAACACTTTTTCCTTTCACGTATTTCAAACCTTCTGTATTTTCCAGAACAGTAAATGATATTTATTCTAATGTCCGAACACTGTGTCAACAATACTTTATTCTGCTGGCCCTCCACCCCCGCTTAATGTTGTGCTACATTGCAATTTGTGATCCGACCTTAGCAATTGTCCAGCAGTGTATATATAGTATTCAGCATTTAATCGCGTAGTATTTTTCTCTTCGTATTTTTCATAGTTAATCAATGGAGAAGGGGAAAAGGTAACGGGTAATAAGATATTTTCCTTAATACTTACCTTCCACCAGAAATAAAAGTAAAAAAAATAATTAAAAATGTAAAAAGCACCATAAAATAGTAACGACAACTACTCAATATTTTTTTTTTGTTTCAGCAAATTCATTTTTGTGGAGGTACAGTTCTTGTCATATCACGTAAAATTTCGGTTCGGTACATTGAGAGAATAAAACATCGGTGCTTTTTATTTCTGTCGAAGAGCATTTTAGGAATTTCTGAAAGTTAAACTTTTGACAGACTTCTTTTTTCAGAAGCGAATATGTTGAGAAAAAAAAGAGACGCAATATACTGTGTTTTAAGTTAGTGAAAGAGCTCCAGAATATTTTATCTTCAGAGTAGTACTTTAAATTTATAAAATGTTGTACTTATTTACTTATAGACAGTCTCGAAAATTTTCGAAAATAGTGAATTCGACTGACTTACGCATTTTAAGGAACCATGAATATATTTCTAATACGTTTGACGAAATGTCTCTTAGTTTGTAAGTAGATAGATGTCTGTGTGCTTGTATGCGAATTTGTCGTTTGCCTGCCTATGAGGTAAGTGTTCAAGTAACAGTCCATGAATTGGTTCAGAGCTATAACTCTTTTATATATGAGAAAAACTTTCTATTTTTTACTGGAATTTTAAAAAATATATTAGATAATTTTTCTGCAATTTTCAAAATTAGAACACCGGTTACCATAATATATTAGAAACTAGAGAGATGCTGGGCTTAAAAGATTTCACATAAAAACTTTATTTAACAAATAATTTTGAAATTAGAGGTATAAAAAATGAATTTCAATATTTTAGAATCCTAATGCAAACGAACCTATAAGTTTTTGGAATTTGAATATTAAATTAAACAAATTAGAATACATGAAAACGATGAAATCAAAGTAACCCATTTAAACCGCAAAAACATATTTACTATACAGGAGCAAGTTCACAGGCTTTGATTAGCTGTTTAAAATTTATTTACTTGTTATTTTTACGAAGAGTAGCGAACAGTCACAGTTTTAAAATGGGTGTTTCCCCCTGTTACAGTTCGTTTTAAAATTTTAAATCATGATTCTGCAATATATGCGTGCAATTTCTCTTATTTATTCAAAATTTTATCTTCCTAACTATTGTAGCCTTCGAGTAAGTAGGATATCAAAATTCAGGCAAATGTTGATTTCGCTTCGTTAGGAATAGAGAATGGACTTCTCTTCATTCGTCCGCAAAAAATCCTTCATAGATGTGAGCGTGTCTGTAATAATAAAAGATGCCTGTCTGTCTGTCGGATTATTTATTTGTGTAGTTTGTAGCGGAAAATCTAAACGCCATACAACCATGAAACGTAGTACAGGGGTAGCTCGGCTCGCGAAAAAGAACGCCTCGGCGAGATTTGTTTGTTTTTTTAATTCACATAGAGTTTTTAGTTATTTAATGTTAATAACAAATTCAAGGGAGGCGCGACAGCTTAGTGGTTAGCGCGCGGGAATTGCACTCCATCGGCCCGGGTTCGATTCCGCGACTGCCAAAACTGCCGCCGTGTCCATGCGGAGTACGACCACGTTAAACATGTGGGTCCGTAAGTCCTTCCGAGAGGTTGGTGGTAGGGGAAGGAGGGTACGGTTCCTGTGGATGCCTCCCCGAATGGGTTCCGGTTTAAATTGGGTGGCACTTCTCGGCCGTCCAAACAGATACCTTATACCTTTCTGGTAGGTCGGACGGTCTGGGTCGAAGAAGAAGGGATAACAAAATTCAGGCAAAAGTTTGATTTCACTTCGTTAGGAATGGAAAATGGACTGCGCCTCGCTCCATAATTAAAGGTTATTCTAAGAGTAGTGTAGTGCGGTTATGTATAGAGGTGCGTATAAATATGTATTTTCTGTGCCATCTGTATCTAACAGTAGCCGTAGCTGCTAAAAAAGTGCCTGCAAAAGACAGACACAGCTAAAAATGGACCACTGTCTGCGGACACTGCAGATAGTAATATACTATTTATTGTAAGGGTGTAAGAAAAAATAATATAACTTTCACCCTCAACAAAAAGATATAGCCCATGAATGCATACGAATGTAGCATTTAATCCTGTGATACTTTTTTTCCATACCATATTTAATCTACCAAAAAGGGAAAAATGTAATGCGCAATAAGATATTTTTCCTAACACTTGCACTCCATGAGAAATTAAAGCAAGAACAATAATTGAAATCGTGAACAACATGATAAAATAGTGCCGACAACCATTCATTTTTTTTTGTTTCGGCAGATTCATTTTTGTGGTAGTACAGTTTTCGTCATGTCACGTAAAATTTTTGGCCCTGTGTTTTGAGACCATGATGAAAAGAGGGAATTTTTTATTTCCTACGAAGAGCAAGCATTATGGGAATTTGCTAAAAGTTAAACTTTTGCTGGAACTTCTTTTTCAGAAGTGAATATATTGAGAATAAAAGTGATCTTCTGTATTTGTTTTATGTTTTCTAGGGTAGTGAAAGAATTCTATAATATTCTATTCTCAGTGTAGTATGTCGTATTTTTAAAATATTTTATTTATTTTCTCATAGAAAGTTGTTTCCACGTGATTTGGACTGGCACACTTTTTAAGAGGCTCTCTCAGAGGCCGTTTAAGACATTTCGCGTCCCCTGCAAGTCCTCAATTTGGGGACCCACACATTTATCTCAGAAAGAAATTCAACATGTTTTTACTAATATGTATGCATGAAGGTCATTGCGGAGCCTTCTCACAAGTTTGGGGACCACCGCAACTGTGCTTGCTGCGGGACCCTTAAACCGTCCCTGGATCCTTTTATTACATTTCGAATGCTTTTGGCAAAATGTCCACTAGCAGAGTCTATAGCCAAAGAGATTATTAGACAGCCAAAGAGATTAATATATTTTTGCCTATGGATACTATAGCCAAAGAGATTAATTTATTTTTGCTATGGGTCTTGCCAAGATCCATAGGCAAAAATAAATTATAGCAGGCCTCCATAAAACTTTTATATTAAAAAAGATTCATTGAACATGGGCCCCTAGAAGCCCCTTCAAGATATACCTCTAGAGCTCCGTGGGCGCCTAGTATTGCCCTACTTTACTTATGTTCTAAAACGGACTTATTCAACAGTTTGTGGGTAAATATCGGCATGTGTAAGTGCATAACTGGGTGTCTGTCTATAAGGTGTTGAGTGATAATCCTAGAACTAAAGCACATAACAGAGAAATTTAGAAGTGGAATTTAAAAAAAACTGTTATATAACTTTTCTGTAATTTTCGAAATTAAAACGAGCGTTATTCGAAATTGAGAGATTCACATAATAACGTCATCCATGAAGTAACACTAGTTCCCTGCATGATGATAGTAATATACTACATAAGAAAATACCTATTCTCTCATAGTAATATACTACATAAGAAAATACATATTCTCTCATAGTAATATACTACATAAAAAAATACCTATTCTCTCATAGTAATATACTACGTAAGAAAATGCCTATTCTTTCATAGTAATATACTACATAAGAAAATACCTATTCTCTGATAGTAATATACTACATAAGAAAATACTTATTCTCTCATAGTAATATACTACATAAGAAAATACCTATTCTCTCATAGAAATATACTACATAAGAAAATACCTATTCTCTCATAGTAATATACTACATAAGAAAATACCTATTCTCTCATAGTAATATACTACATAAGAAAATACCTATTCTCTGATAGTAATATACTACATAAGGAAATAACTATTCTCTCATAGTAATATACTACATAAGAAAATACCTATTCTCTCATAGTAATATACTACATAAAAAAATACCTATTCTCTCATAGTAATATACTACATAAGAAAATACCTATTCCCTGATAGTAATATACTACAGAAGATAATACCTATTCTCTGTTCAGTTAGAGATATATTTATTTATTTTCTAATGGACAGGCACTTAATGCATTCAATCATTCGCCTATACATTTTCCAGAATAATGAACCATTTAGCTGTTGCCTCCTGTCTGCTACGCTTTGCAAAACATTTTGTGACTAATTATCAACCTCGGCAACAAATTAACTGCAGTTTGGCGACAAAATCGACGCAATATCGCTGTATTGTCCATATAATATTGATTCGGCCGTCCCTTGTAACAACCCAACACCCTTTGGGTGAGCTTGACGGCTTGAGAAATAAATACAATATTGCTGGCGCATTTATAGCGAACTCGCCAAACGTGGCAGATCGCCATACATTGTTTTTTCTTGTACATACAGCTAAAGCATTCCGATATTTGAAAACATCCATTTAATACTCAGAGAAACCATCATCAAAAGTAGTAATCTTTCATTCTTGCAATTTATGATCAAAAAGTCAAGAGTAACTTCACTTTTTCACTCAACCAACAAAAGTTGCAACTGCTTGTATTTAATGAGAAAAACTTGACATTCCACTTAATTGTGTTTTATTCCTGGCATTTTCCATATTTAATTTACTGCGCAGGAAATTGATGCAGGCTCATTAAATCCCTTGATTTATTCTCCTAACTGCACTGTAAAGGAAATTCTGCACTGTAAAAAAAAAAGAGGAAGCAGTCGCGAAAAGCATGGTAAAAAAAGATGATAATTATTTGAATTCTATTTTTACTTTGCTACTTACTAGAAAAATCTGATGTGGTCAACACATGACTTTCCTTATATAATGCAATGAATTTACTACTTTTACAGTTAAAAAAAATGTTATTCTTATAGTAGATACTTATATTTTTTCCAAGATATTGAATTTTCTTCAATTAGTCGTCGTTTTCATTGATTTAGCGTCATTTTTATCAATTTGGCGAGATTTTTGTTAATTTGGCAACAATTAAAAATGTCGCCAAGTTGACGACATTCCGCTAAAGTCGTCGCCAAAATCTCGCCAAGCGTTATGGACGGAGAAATAAGTTATTCTTACAGCAGATAAATGACTATTGGAGTTCAAATACAAAAGTATTACTCAAAGTATATTTTTCATAAATGATATATGATGATATATATTTTCATGAATGATGATAAGTATATTTTCCATGAATGGAACGAGCCAGATACACGAAAATGATGTCACCAAATTTATCGCATGTTATTACATATGAAAAGTGAACATGTTTCTCAATAGGAAATATTTTTTTTTATTTTATATAACTTTTTGATAATTTTTTTTTAAAATGTGCAATATCTCGAGAACGGTTCACGTTAGCGTTCTAAAATGGATGTCAATCGTTTTCTAATGAAAAATTACATAAGAAATGTCTATTTGCGTAACTTTATTAGCGGTTTTGATTTTTTGACGATTTTTTCAAAATTTCACTCGAAAATTTAGGGGGTTCTGAACATTCGATTGCGTATAAAAACAATAGGCTTCCAGTGTTTACGGATTTTGATTTTTGTACCATATTTCGTTCGAATCGGTCCATTCGTTCGTCAGTTATCGTCTCCAGAGACTCACTGACACACACACACACACATACTTTCACACACACACACACAGACATCACTTCAAAAATGTTTGATTAGTGATCAGGGATGCTTGAAACGTGCTCTCCCGTCGAAAACTCGAATTCGAATTTTCGATCCCGTCACAATACTTTCCTTATTATGTATATAAGGAAAGTAATAAACACATAAAGCTTATGTATATGAATTTTGCAAAAATACACATATCGTAATGGTTCCATAAAACTCAAGTTTCGTTTTACCAAATATACGGGATTTTTTTTTTTTAATACATTCATTCAAAGATATGCTGCGCACAGTTTACAGTTTCAATCGATTTCAAATTTTGGATAAACTGTTATGTAAATATAAGTTAAAAGCCTTATCTTACGTTCATTATTTTCAGTAGGATGCACACTGAAAAATGTGAGCTGTTGAGCTAATGAAAAATAACTACATTAAAGCAGCATAGATAAATTAATAAGCATATGCTATATCTCTAAAAGAACTACCGTAAAATTTCGTCCATCCGTCCTCCCAGGATAAGTTCATACCCCCCCCCCCCCTCCATTCAGTCTCAATTTGAAATTCTGAAAAATTCGGCGAAACTCCCCCTCCCGCCCCTAAACATCAGAAATAAAAATTAGGTCGAATAAAATAAATTCCTCGTCGGATAAAATAAATTTACTGATAAAAGTATACTATATTTTCTTCAGCTGAAAAAACTGAATTTTATTAGTTTCTTTTAGCAGAAACCTCCCAGTAAGCCCCCCCCTCCATATTTTCCGGTATTTTTCGTCGCATTTGAGAGTGGGGAGGAGGGAGGGGAGGGATTGGCGGAATCCTACGGTAACGAGAAAGCGAGTTAAACATTATTATTTTCATTTTAAGCAAGCTGCACTATTAAACAAATTTTCAAATTTATACGATTTATTTTTGAACAAGTCGCGATTTAAATTTGGCAGAATAGTGGAGCGCTTAATAATGTTATTAACTTATCCTGTGGGCTGACGGGTGTAATCTCATCACCCAATGATGAGTCCTAAAATTTGGTAAATAAAGACTTATTTGAAGGAGCAATAAACGTAAATAGTAACAATATACAGTTACTATTTTTCTAGCTACCTAGTAAATTCACCAAACATCCTCCAGATACAATGAAGAAGTAAATAAATGCTGAATTAATTCTCAAAGCAAGAAGATCGTATTCTCAAAACATCGATGTATTTTTATTCACAGTCAAATTTTTCCTCATATCATGCAACATTGCTCCCTGAAAGATGAACATCCCTGTATATCCTATGTAGAAAGTTCCTGCAAAATATTCAAGTTTAATCCACTTTAACTTTCGAACTTTTTCAAAATCGCCAAGTTAGCGACGTTTCAGCAAATTTGTCTTCAAAATCGCCAAATTTGTCGCCAAAGTTAAACGACCCGAAACTTCAAGTAATAATAATTGTTAACTGGAAAAGTTCCCTTCCAGCGTGTATATCGTTAAAACACGAAAAGACATATAATGTGTTTGTAAGTACAATAATATACTAATGAAAATTAATTTCCGAAGGCGCTTTAGTCATACTCGAAATTCAAGTGGGCGTAAGATTATCATTCCTTGTTAAGCGTTTAAATATTAACAAAATTAATATTTATTTATTTATTTATTTATTTAAGTTGGTGTTGTGGAATTAAATAATGGAATTCTGAGACAGGCTTTGGTTATATAAATTTGCTATGTAATACATTACTGTCACAGCTCAAAATATAAAATTTAAACTGAAGTTAGATTTAGTTGAATATATATATATATATATATATATAATTAAGGAAATACGAAGAAAAGGGGATAATCAAATGCTTTGCATATAATGGTTGGGGAGGATTGCGACTCCCCCTCCCGTTTAAAGCAGCTTTACTGCCTAGGCAACACTCACGGCACCAATACAAAGCAAAGGTAGGACCCCCATGCATGCAAAGTCGAAGGCACCCGGAAACGGAGGAACAGGAACAACCAAACATAAGGACACCAGATCAAATGAAAAATCATCCCAACACTCTATCTTATATATGAACTTTGCACGCATGCGTGCAAACACAATAAGTACTCATAAACTTATGCAAAATTATGAAGGAAACCATTAAAATCCGAGAGGTCTTTGTAAAAAGATTTATAACAATCCTTTAGGAAATATAAAGGATAATTTTTACTTAATGCCTCAGAAATGATTTTGTTGTTGCTAACATTGCAATCCTTTTTAAACGTGTTGTTAGCCTGGTTTCTTCTGAAGTGTCCGAGTATAATATTTCGGAAATTGTTTTTTGTAAGATTCGTTTTCCAATCTGGTTCCAATTCTTGGTCTGGTGTCCTTCTGTTTGGTCGTTCCTGTTCCTCCGGTTCCGGGTGCCTTCGAGTTTGCATGCATGGGGGACCTACCTTTGCTTTGTATTGGTGCCGTGAGCGTTGCCTAAGCAGTAAAGCTGCTTTAAACGGGAGGGGGAGCCGCAATCCTCCCCAACGATTATATGCAAAGCATTTGGTTATTCCCTTTTCTTCGTATTTTCTTCGTATTTCCTTAATTATTTTCTGCTTCGGAGTTTTGAGCGGCATGGCGCCTTTTTCTGAATAGTGCAAATGTTTCATGGAACTTTGTATGAATGATAGATTCATCCTTGAACTTCACTTCTTGAATTTATATGCTATATATATATATATATATATATATATATATATATATATATATGTATAAGAAAGTTAGGTTTATCGAGTTGCAGCTTCTCACTTTTCTTTCATTAGATGTTCAAACTATTATTATTATTATATATATATATATATATATATATATATATTATCGACTAAGGGACGGTAGAAAACATTTTTAAGATTCCCACCAAATCGTTCTAATATCCAGTATACGTGCATGATAAATTTATGACAGAAATAATGCATAGAATTTAAAGTTAGAAACCATTTGAATGGATATCTTGAAACTAGAAATTACTTGTTCGACAATTCCAAATGTAAGTCATTAATCCTTTCACTGCCGGCACATAAAAGGAAAAAACAAAAAAGACATGATTTTTCTTTTCTGATACTTATGGTGTAAAGAACCTTGCTGCCCCAACCGGGATTCGAAGCCTGGATCTTCAAACTGACCAGCTGATGCTCTGCCGTTGAGCTACTGGGACGAAATTGCAAGCTCTTATCGTTAAAGTGGAGTCTACAATGTATACAGAAAATATTGTTTTCCCGACATTTTTCGAATTTGAGATTTTGATGAATAAGCACATTTTAAAACTTCTTGAACCCATTTTTAACAGGTAGATGTTTTGAAAAGGTAGATGTGTGTGTGTGAGGGGGACGGGTTCGTGTGTTTATGTGTTTGTGTATATTTGAGCACGATAATTCGCAATCGAATATAACTACTACTATAAAATTGTATGTGCATATACATTATGTGAAAAACTAGAACTAAATAGGCATTTTAGTAATTTTCATAATTATAGTTTGAACTTTTCGAATTTCGACAATTTCATAGCATTATTTCTGATGGCAAAAAATGGTCTTTCTAAAAATAATGATGGTAGGTTTCAATATACTCTGCGTGACAGTGAAAATGACACACCAAGAAGACGTGGGCAGAAAGTGATGAAAATTGGCAAACTGCGAAAGAGAGCAACGAACAATAGGTGATGTTTATTGTAACTTGATACACCTATACACTGAGCGATAACACCGTCTGAGCAGTAGGTTGTAGGACCAACGCGAGCGGCGATACAGGCAGCAACACTTCTAGATACAAAGTCAATGAGCGTGCGGATGCTGTCCTGAGGGATGGCTGCCGATTCCGTGTTCAACCATTTGCCAGAGTTCGTCTTCCAAACGAGGCGGTTCCTGCGCATGCAAACGACTTCCAATCACGTCCCAGAAGTGTTCGATTGGTGAGAGATCAGGAGAGACTGATGTTCAGGGAAGCATCTGGGTACCTTGCAGAACATGTTGGCTGATGCGTGCCGTGTGTGGTCGGCGTTATCCTGTTGGTAAATGGCATTGGGCACCCCCCCTGAAGGAAGGGTAGTGTCACCGGCCGCAGCACGTATCGTTGGCCCCTCATAGTGCGGACCAGAAGTGATACTTTAATACGGATCAAAGGTGACCTGCTATCGTAGGCGATGGCGCCCCAAGCCATGATGCCGCGTTGTCGCGCGATGTGGCGTTCCACAGATGCGGTCGGATTGGATCTGTCGCCATTTCGGCGCCGCACTCGTACACGGCGACTGTCATTGCTAAAACAGAAGCGTGACTCGTCTGAGAACACAACCCTGTGCAATTCCGCCGTCCACGTGGCTCTATCCCGACACCATTGCAAACGGAAGCGTCTGTGCTGTTGTGTCAATGTCAGTCTTCTTAACGGACGCCAAGAGTATAGGTGGCCAGCGACCAATCGGCGGATAATGGTTCTGGTCGATATGGGAGTATCAAGGGTGTCCTGCACATTCTGCAAAAGGGCGACGGAAGTGGTCTGCGGGGCCGCCAACGCGTGTCGGCGGATGCGTCGGTCCACGCGTGCTGTCGTCGCTTTGTCCGTATCGGCACCCCTCAAACGTGCCGCATTCCCTTGTTCTAACCATTTTCGCCACAGCCGGTTACCTTATACCTTTCTTGTAGGTCGGACGGTCTGGATCTCAACAACAACAACAACAACCGGTGCACCGTGGACGCGTGTAGGTGGCTGTGAGATTTGACATATGGACTAACCTGCCCTTCTGAGTCCGATCACCGTACCCCTCGTGAAATCGCCTGTCTGCTGGAACTGCCTCAGTTGGCGGCGGCCTGGCATTCTCTGCTACTACGCGTTCCCTCTGAGACAAAAAAAAATGCAAAATGATTTCCCTGGCGGGACAGCTGCGGATTTCGTATCATTTTCATAACTCTGTGAGCTGCATCTACTCTGCAATTTGCATATTTTTTTGCCCATTCCTTCTTGGTGTCTTATTTTCACTGCCACGTAGTGTATATAGGAGATTGATAATTTGAACTATGCTATGGATGCTAAATAGTATCAAAATAGTTATTATTAACACAAATAAGACAAGTGCAGCCATAGGCGTTATGAAGCTGTTGCCAGGGTGAAAAAAATCTTTGAAATAATTTATACGAAATATTTTAGAAGAATAACTGGTAAATATAATAAATTTGAAAAAGATAACATTTTTTTTATTCCACTTGTATTTGAGATACAAATATAAATAAGCACTATGGAATATGAATGTATGAGAAAATTGGATGTTAATTCATACGCCAGATAGTTATAGTATACATTTTAACAACTCAAATGAGCAAAATTAAATAATAAAATGTGTGGTAAGATCATGCTAGCTATTTTTAAAAATAAATATAGATCTAGAAACTATATTTCCTAATGTATATTTCTATCTCTTACTATTTATACCTGTATTTATAATCTTGTTCGAGTAAAAGTAAGTAAAATGAAAAAAACACTCTTTCAGACAGATGCTTTTAAGTTTTTTCTAAAAAAAAGCGCTCAAAATATTAACATATTGAAAATATATTAATCATCTGTACCATACGTATTTCTATAAGAGAAGGAACATTATTTGCATTTCTATCTATTAGGTTCAAAGCGTCCAGAGTGTTTGCATTTTTCGAAGCATTCCAATTTTAGCCACAGATACCCCCAAGCATAGATGCTATTCACAAAATTTTTTTTATAAATAAGCGGTATTACATTGGTTTATATCAGTTACTGCCTTAGGGAATAAGATAGCAGGAATTATTGATATTTTTAATTGTAAGTCATCTGTTTTATTTTTACAAAGATTTTTTAAATTCCTAAATTTTCTATTCTGTTTAATCAATTGTTCAAACAGAATGATAATGGTATAGTAACACTACCGTTTTAACTTTTTTGTTTTGGCGGACGTTCACCAAACTTCATATATTTTTTTTTTTTTGTAAATTTATTTACAGACGGGACCAGTATGTTTAATTCCTCGATTTAACCGTGACGATAATTTTGTACAGTGGGAACACATATTTTTATATTTCTTTGTTGAGGAATTAAATAAAATGTTTTAATATTATGCTTTAAAAAATAATATCATTTAGCTAGAACATTAGTGATTTGCGCATTTTTTAAATGACGAACAACGGCGGGTATAACTGCTATTTTAGTGTATAATAAGAATTCATAAATACGTTGAAAAATTTGTCCAAGGCAACATTGGGTATATTTTCTAGTTTAATATATAATTGTGGTTTTCCCCCAGTCTTAATATTTAATCTGCCCAAAGGGAAATAAAAGGTTTTTTCTCATTACAACGCGAGGTATTTTCCCCTAACGCGAGGTATTTTCCCCACGAGAGAATAAAGTAGGTACAATAATTGAAATCGTGAACAGAGTGAAAAAATAGAGACAGTTTTCTTCTTAGGCGACTTTCTTCTACGGTTACATATTGCTTCGCTTGTCGCCTACAATTTTGAATCCGTCATTTGCATTCATAATAAACCATGGGGTTCCCTTATATTGCAGTCAAAGAGACTTCTGGGAATTTAAAAAAAAAATCATTTTGCGGTAAAAATATTGTTTTCCTCTGTTGAGAATAAAGGAACACATTTTTTATTTTGCTATATTGTCTTAAGGCAGAGAAAAGTGCAAACATATTTTTTTCTTTGTGGTATATTGCATTAAACAAAACCTTAGATTGTTATAATAAATGATTGGAACTCAAATCATAGGCTTATTTAATAAAATATCCGTTTCTAATGATTAAAATCTTTTAATATATTGAATATATTACTCAGCGGAAGCTTGCTATTTTTAACACTTTCCAACATAGTTGAAAAGTGTTTATGACTTTGGTCATTCTGCCTATCTGTCTATCCGTTTGCATGATAACTGCCGTAAAAATGACTTTATCAAAATGAAATTTTAGTATGTTGTTTAGACGGTCTGTGGGTCATACGGGAATGTAAATGAATAATATCATCCAATTACTTTAGGATTGAAGAGTGAAACACGGGGGAAGACACGGGTTGAAGAGTGAAATACATTAAACCCTATGGGACCTAATTTTTCAAACATTTTTTAGACAGAGTTAAAATTCACAAATTCCTTTGAAAATGTTAGGAAATATTCAAATTATCCCATAAATTATGTAAAAAAAATTCAGCAAAATATGTTCAGTTGTTTTTAAATAAAAATTAAAATAATAATTACACCCATATTATATGAGGAGATCACGTGATCTACTTCAAAATAAAATATGGCATCCATCTTTTTTCTCAGTGTGAAAATTGTGATTTTTAAAGTTCTTTTAAATTTATATTTAGTGTTGCATCCGTCCTGAAACCGTTTTATTTTTGCGTATTTTCTGTGCATCTATATTCTGCTCCAACGCAATTACAATATTTTTTAGTTTAAATGATCATCAAACTTTGATTATTTCCACAATGAAGCCTAATTTTAACATATGCAGAATGTAAACACATCAAGCTGTAGGATGAGTTGTATAAGAATTGCTGAATTTTTTAACGCAAAATTATTTAGCTCTGGAGTCTGGAATATAGGTGATATGTATGAAATACTCATTGATTTTCCATAGAGAAGCTGACGATTTTGTAGCATTGCCTCTTTCGATGAAGTTTTAAGCATAGAGTTATATAAAGTACTTTTACCTACATGGTTTTAAGTAAAATAAATTATTGTAATACTGCGATAATTTAAAAAATATTACTGCTGAATGTATCGCATTTTAAAGATGTCTAAATATAATTGCATTGCAGTTGGAAAATGCTTCTAGTCAATGCTGTCAAGTTGGAATTACGTGTCATATTTAGTACTTCTAAATCATCTTACATGTTGCGCCAAATGTTAATGTACATTTTAAAGCCAAAAACATTGTGCCTAGGTATTATACATTATTATTTTGCTACGAAAGAAGCAAATTCTTCATGTGAGAAAAATCATGTACTGCCCACATCAAATATTTTTAAGTATTTAGTAATGTATTTATTTTATTTATGAAAAGCATGCAATATATAATTAATGCAACGCGCTTCCGTTCAATAAGCGCTATAACTCGTTTTTAAATTTAAAACAATCTGATGTGGGCAGCACATGACTTTCCTTATATAATGCAATGAATTTACTACTTTTACATTTAAAAAAATGGTATTCTTATAGTAGATACTTATATTCTTTCCAAGATATTGAATTTTCTTCAATTAGTAGTCATTTTGATTGATTTAACGTCATTCTTAAAAATTTGGCGAGAATTTTGTTAATTTGGCAACAATTAAAAATGCCGCCAAGTTGGCGACATTCCGCCAAACTAGTCGCCAAAATCTCGCCAAGCGTTATGGACGGAGAAATAAGTTATTCATACAGAAGATAAATGACTATTGGCGTTCAAATACAAAAGTATTACTCAAAGTATCTTTTTTCATGAATGGAACGAGCTAGATCCACGAGAATGGTGTCACCCAATTTATCGCATGGTATTACATATGAAAAGTGAACATGTTTCTCAATAAGAAATATTATTTTTTCTTTTTTATATAACTTTTTAATAATTTTTTGGAAAAATGTGCAATATCTCGAGAACGGTTCATGTTAGCATTCTAAAATTTATGTCAATCGTTTTCTAATGAAAAATTACATAAGAAATGTCTATTTGCGTAATTTTATTAGCGGTTTTGATTTATTGGCGATTTTTTCAAAATTTCACTCGAAAATTTAGGGGGGTTCTGAACATTCGATTGCGTATAAAAACAACAGGCTTCCAGTGTTTACCAATTGTGATTTTTGTACCAAATTTCGTTTGAATCGGTCCATTCGTTCGTCAGTTATCGTCTCCACAGTCTCACTGACACACACACACACACACACACACACACACAGAACGTGATCAGGGATGCTTGAAACGTGCTCTCCCGTCGAAAACTCGAATTCGAATTTTCGACCCCGTCACAATACTTTCCTTATACATTATGTATATAAGGAAAGTAAAAAACTTGTGCAAATAGCTTGTAATGTAATAATTTTGACAAGTTGTTTCCGATTTTCGAACAGAGTTGTTTCAAAGATTAAGAATCTTTCTCTGGTTTGATCCCATCCAGAACTTAATTAACGCACAGGACTCCGGGGCCGCGGCTCTGGGTCCCAAAATTTTGTATTTGATAAAATTTTGTAAGAAAAAATTATATTCATAGAGTAAATTTTCCTAAATTTAAATTATAAAACTGAAACTACGAAAATAATTCACTGAAAAATATTTTTTTTCTTCTAAAATTTCAGAATATAGACATTTTGCTTTCATGCATACATGTTAATATTTTTAAATATTATACATTCTTCTAATTTTTAATATAGGGTAATTCTAGGTTAGATGCCCATAAAAGGAGATATAGCCATAGAGATGGCCAGTATAAATATTTCGCAAAATCGTTTACAGATAGCAGTACGAACTTTGTTCATAGGAAGCAGTACGAAAGGTAAGATAAATTTTAATGTTTATTTAATTTAGTGGTTGAATATTTTTTTTTGAGTTAGGTATTTGAATGTTTTGCAATACGTGCGTTATATATTTTTAATTTTACGGACTTTTAAGGCACTTATATAATCTAATCTTTGTTCCTAAGCGTAAAACAAAGACGTGCAATGGCGGAGTAACGCTTTAAATTGGGTAGCCATCACTTCTTGAATTTCAGGAGAGATGGCCACTTTTCATCAATATTTCAAAAATATACGGAATGAGGATTTGGATACGGAAATATACGGAAAGGGATAGAGGATACGGAATGAGGCACACTATATGCACAGTGCATAGGCCTGAAAGATTGTATTTAGCAGACTGAAAAAACATTTATCACGTTTTATTATTAAATTATATGCTAATTAATTAGGTAACTATACAGTGAATATATATCCCATGGTCACCTGACCTTTAAATCTGTTTGCATCACTTCAAAAATTGCATGCAACTCAAAAGTACTTAACATTTTAGGAAATACTTCGCAAGCCCTGAAAGTATAAAATCACCAGAAAATATTGATAAATGTCGGAAATTATCATGCTAGAAACAGAAAAATTGATAAATAAGCTTAAAACCGTGAAAAAGTCTAAAATAATTGAGAGAAAAAAACAAAAACATGACAATTCCAGCAGCGAAGAAGATGAAATAAATTTGAAAGTATCGGATACTACAGATTCAGAGGGAATACAATTTGACGAGGATCACTGTGTTCCCTGTCTAGATGAATACATTACCACAGCCAAAAAGAATTACCACAGCCAAAAAGAATTACCACAGCCAAAAAGAATTACCACAGCCAAAAAGAATTACCACAGCCAAAAAGAATTACCACAGCCAAAAAGAATTACCACAGCCAAAAAGAATTACCACAGCCAAAAAGAATTACCACAGCCAAAAAGAATTACCACAGCCAAAAAGAATTACCACAGCCAAAAAGAATTACCACAGCCAAAAAGAATTACCACAGCCAAAAAGAATTACCACAGCCAAAAAGAATTACCACAGCCAAAAAGAATTACCACAGCCAAAAAGAATTACCACAGCCAAAAAGAATTACCACAGCCAAAAAGAATTACCACAGCCAAAAAGAATTACCACAGCCAAAAAGAATTACCACAGCCAAAAAGAATTACCACAGCCAAAAAGAATTACCACAGCCAAAAAGAATTACCACAGCCAAAAAGAATTACCACAGCCAAAAAGAATTACCACAGCCAAAAAGAATTACCACAGCCAAAAAGAATTACCACAGCCAAAAAGAATTACCACAGCCAAAAAGAATTACCACAGCCAAAAAGAATTACCACAGCCAAAAAGAATTACCACAGCCAAAAAGAATTACCACAGCCAAAAAGAATTACCACAGCCAAAAAGAATTACCACAGCCAAAAAGAATTACCACAGCCAAAAAGAATTACCACAGCCAAAAAGAATTACCACAGCCAAAAAGAATTACCACAGCCAAAAAGAATTACCACAGCCAAAAAGAATTACCACAGCCAAAAAGAATTACCACAGCCAAAAAGAATGATTGGATATGGTGTATAAGGTGCATGCAGCAGCTCCATGAAACGTGTACAATCTTTTAAAACCTTTGCCAAAAATGTAAAATTTTACGAAACGGGGAGGATTGAAATTTTACTTTATATTTTGTTTATTAGAATTGTATTAACTCATTTTCCGTCATAGAATTGCATCTTTAGAAGTTATTATAAATTTTTCATGGTTAACTATATGAAACGTGTTATTTCTTCCTATTTTAACTTCATTTTTCTTTATTGTATTGGATGGCCATCTCTCCTGGACATGAAGGAGATATGGCCATTTGTCATTTTAATTTCAAACTATGTTTTTCATTCTTTGTTCTCAATATTTAATATTTTTTTTCCAAAATATGTTGAGTATATGTATAAGAATTTAAAATATGCATAAACATTTCTTGTATTTGCATTTTATTTCAATCAATAAAAACTATGGGCATCTATCCTAGAATTACCTTATTGCTTTGAAGAAAAAGGTATGGAAGACTACATGTATAAAAGTACCCGAGACCTCAAATTCGGCATATGATGGGGTTTTGGGTGCCATGAGTGCATGAGGGCCAAGACATACTACCTGGGCCTGGAGGCCCTTCTTTGTCTTAATCAGGCCCTGATCCCAACAAAAAATAACAGACCTCTGGAGTTTATCGATTGAAGTAATAGTATTAAATTTCATTCGATTTACTGAATTGCTCGATAAATATGCTGCCCACATACATACACATTGAAAAATTGATTGCATCTGAGATTTTCAGGACGTGAAGATCCACAAAAGTCCCAATCAAATTTGTGATCCCATCACAATATAATATTTATCGCAGAGTATGTAAAAATATATTCCCATTTAAGCTTGTTAATTTTATTTAGCACCAGAACACCCCGAGGAAATAAAGAAAGAACAATAACTAAAATCGTGCAAAGCGTGATAAAAAGCGATGACAAATATTACATTGAGTTTTCCCTTTTCTCTTTGGTTGGGCAATTTTTCCCTCTGCTTACAAACTCTCCCTGACCTGTCACGTATAATTTTGGTCTTGTCACTTGCGTCCCTAATCAGCCAAGGGAATTTTCTTATGAACTTAGAAGAGCGTATAGGGAATTTGATAAAACTTTGTTACAGATAATTTTGCTACGCAATATGCATAGGAAACAGGGATGTTACTAATAAATGATCAGTTTTAAGACAAATGTTATTTAATTATTAAAAACACAGAAAAGAGCACAAAACATCTTATTTTTAGTAGAATATTGATTTCAACAAAGTTTTTATATTTTACCATAAAATTGAAACGTGAAGCAGAGATGGACATTAACATTATTTACTTTAAAAGAAATTTGTGATGAAAAGGCAATTTCGATTACTACCCTAGTAACAATCCAATAATGGCAGCCAGACCAATATGAAAAAGTGGACATTTTGACGGAATTGGTTCAATATTGGCTTAAAATATTGGAACAATATTACACCAATATTTCCAATGTAACACCACTATTGGCGTAATATTGTAATGAAAATATTAGCCAATATTGGAGGCCAATGTACCCCAATATTTTCCCAATATTAGGATTACATAGGAAATATTTCCAATATAATACAAAGATATACACTATTGATACAATATTGAACCAATATTAAATGCTACTAGGGTAATAATAACGTTTACATTTAGGAATGCTAATATATGACTTTAAGGCTTAACTGTATCCCCCGCCCTGCTCTCGCGTATACAGTTAAACAGTTAAGCCGAGATTAGCGCTAGAGTTAACCTAGCAGACCTGACCATGACATTCACCTTTACAGCAAATTAAAGCAGATATAAAATTATCTGTTCCATGCTAATCTCCAGCTGGTTGGTCGTTTTTCTGTGTGTCAGTCATGACGCACACGAAAACGTCCCAAAGAGTTGGAAGTCGATACATCATAATTTGTACATAATATCACTGTAGTTAACTTATTCAAAAGACAGATTTAGAATACATAAATCATATTTTCACGAAGTGGAAAAGTGTAAAAGCTACGCCTCGTCGGAAACAGCGGAAGGAGTTGCACTTGGATGTCTTGTTTATGCCTTTATGGCCAACAAGTGTTGCCAAAGAACCAAGCAGAAAAATAAATCACACATTTCTCAGAGATCTTAGCGGAGTTGGAGGTCGGCAGCACGTCTGTTGCTCCATTTGAAACATTTCCACCATTTTTTTTCGTTGTAACTGTCACAAGGTATTAAGATTCTGATCTATATGGTTGCAATGTTTTTTTTTTTATTCAAGTGTATCCCATTAATGCCAACTGTATCGTATGATACATCACTTTCACAGCTATTCTTCAGTATAGATGCTCCAAATAAAATATTTTCAGCATTTATTACTCATAATGCGCCATTAAAATTGGCACAAGTTACAAATTTCAATGATAACGGCATTTCTATCAGACATTTGTAATATAATTGTACGTATACTCCATTATTGGATACGTATAATCGTGCATATTCAATAATAAAATATACAGCTGCGATATGTAAAAGGAATTTCTAAAACAATTTTTAAAGCTTGAAAATTTTCCACTTATTTTACAATACGATAACAATAAAAGCGTTTCATTTTTCGTTCCATTTTTTAAATAGCGGCACAAACAACATTGCTACTTTTTCTTCCGAATTACAAACAACGGTAGAAACAAAATCGCGCTAAGTGGTGCTAAATAAAATTCCGAACTGAAGTATTATTTTGAAAGAATACTTTCAAAGTACTGTAATACTTTTCAAGTATTCTTTAAAAAAAAATCACTTATATGTACCTCTTTTGTTTGCCTAGGAGACTAAAAATGTTATAACTATAATTCAGAATTATTTTTCAGAAAAACTGGCAGTTTCATTCAAGGCTCAGTAGTCAGTTATAATATACAATAAATAAACCATTAATCAGCAACGTAGAATCGCAAAGATCACGCAAAAAACACTCTTAACTTAACAAATCGTGAAAAGTCAATAAGCACCATAAAAAAAATCAGATCTCACATTATGAATCCACGTAATATCTACTGAAAAGACCACTCTCTTTGAATATTTAAAGTTAACAGCGTATTGATTAACTACCAGAAAAATATTTCTGCAATCGGCTTTATGAATATTCCAACGCCATATTATTAGAACGACTACTACACGCGACACACCCAAACCTACATTGGATTTCAATTATCGGCGTTGCCACCCTACCATTCATAAATGGTGGTAAAAATATATTTCGTGACTACCGCCATTTCCCAAACGATTTCCCATGTTGTTCATGTTTCACCTATGCTTGCTTATCTACCATCCCATGCAGTTGAACTTTTAAACTCGTCCAGACCAAGCCCTTTGTGACCATCATAAGGGAAGGTCTATGGAATAAACTCCATTTTGTTTCTTACCTAATATGAGTATAATATTCGTATCGTCTTGTTCTGCAGATAAGAAACTATTATGTCATTTCATCCAGAGTTTCCCAAATTACTTCATGAGGTGCGAAGAGGTGTTCTACGACAAAAATTGTAAAACTAAGAGAAACTACAATTATTTAAATTAAATGTTGTATATATTTGACATGTTACAGTCTAATGTCACATAAAGCACACTTATTCTATACCTAAATTTTAAATGAATGATTTCACCTAACATATGTGACCTTTATTATATTTTGTATTGAATATGTGATGTATTCATTCAATAATCTAAATTGTGAAATTGAATTGCGCTTCCCTTGCGGATAACAGCATCTACTAACCAGTTTCATTCTTTCTATGTCCACATTAGCGTGAAATAGCCGGTACTTGCAAGAAAACTTGCCCTGTACCCCCCAATTTTGCGAACCTCTAAGCAGACCGAAAAATTCGATCCTACCACGAGATTGAGTTCAGACAACAAGGCTGCAACGACTAAATTCATTCTCACAGAACCCGCCTCTTTATTTTACTGCAATATTTATCTAGCCATTCTTATGAGAGATTCATTAAAAAACTTCAGAATAAATATCCATCCTTTAAAACTCCTAACTATTCAACAATTACGAGCTTGGTTAAACGTTTTAGAAAAACTGAATCTGTTGCAGACAAAGTGAGAATATGCACACAGGCCTCTCATTTCATCGAACTCTACTGAAACTGTTCATTGACACTCTCATAAGAATGGCTAGCGAAATATCACTCCAAAAATTATCTCACTTCTCACTCTGAGAAAACACCACGTTCTTGGATTGATAGATAAAAGGACTGCAATTATGGTCTGATGTATTAAAAACAGCAGACGATATTTCTGATATATTTTTAGGGTATTTTAGAACCACAAAACTGAAAAAAATTCTATTGTTTCAATTTCTTGGAACATTTTTTAAATAATATATATTTTTAGTATATTTTATAACACGTTACATAAATGATATATGACGGTGGTGTGATACAAAATAAGGAAAATTAAGTAATTAAATGTAATCTAATTAAGCTTCTGCAATCCAACACCTGATCTGATCGATCATCCATATGCAATTAAAAAGGAATAAAATTAAAATGTTACATATTTAGTGAATTGGAACCGTAGTGTGGGGAAATACAATTTTAAATATAAATATACAAAGCGTTATGAATTAAGATTAGTTATATAACCATTCTGCATATGGGCACCTTAACACATAATAGAAAATATATAAATAATGATAAACTCATGATCTTCATACCACATTTTTTTAAACAATTCAAAAACTAGAGATGATCTATTTTATTGTTGAAGTTCTGCAACCACAGTATAGTGAATATTTTGGTATAATCGAATGCGTACATACAGCCAATGCTTGACTAATCTGGTTCTTACAATCCACCTTTTTAGAGATGCACGGACGCACCTAAGTGTCATTTTTATATTAACTCATCAATTCATAGAGTAAACAGATCCTTAAGTTGTTAACTCCTTTTAATTTTTTTTATATCTGGTGTATAAGATATAGGGGATAAGAAAACACATAGTTTGTCTGAATAAAATCTTCATATCTTGATTATTTTAATTCAATATATATATATATATATATTGCTGCATCTCTTTATTTAGCAACTGTGGCATAAAATTTACACATTCCAAAAAAATCCACACAGCAGATAATTCTCTACATTCAATTAAGAATATGTTTGAATAGATGGCACAATTGTTCCATCAAAATTTGCAGATTTTTATATTCCAGAGAAATCATTACATACAGCTAGTGCATTATTTTACATGAACATTAGTAGCAGCATCAAGTAGCAAAAGATTTAATTTGGTAGATTCACAAAAAAGATTCCTTTTCTTATCGTTTCGGTAAGTATGGAGACTATAGATACTTATAATATTAGAACATAAAACCTGTCTGAAGATCCCATAGTTTGCTGCAAACAGATGATCTTCCAAATTTTACACAAAGAAAATAAAAATGGTTAAGAGAAGGGTAAGGGATGCCCCGAAGAGGCTCCCCCCTCCCCCCAAAAAAAACACAACCTCTACCTTCCACAAATTTTTAGGAGCATGAGCCAGCGTTTTTTTCACACAAGGCGAAAATTGCGCATCATGCGTTGGTCGAATTTGATTGGATCACAGAGTTCACACAGTTGCCACTTCCTGAAGATAAAACCCTGCGTTCAAAACATGGAGTTCTAGAGTGAGCGCCAGACAGATATTCCGGCATACTCGAGTTAGCATGAATATCGTTGCAATTAATGCATTTAATATTATTGAAATATTTTAATGAATAATTTAGAATAAGATAATTAATTTTGAGTAATATAATTTGGAATAGGATAATTTAGAATAATTAGAGATAAAAATGTAAATAATTAAAATTAAAATAAAAAGTATTTAATGATTATAAAAAGTATTAAATTTATAATAAAGAATAAATGAGTGTTGTGATTTGTCACAACAGACGGTGTGGTGATTATATGATGGTACATTATATGATTTTAACATTTAATGTGAAAGATTTTTTGCTCATCCTCCTGTATGTAGAAAACCCAGACCACACGACCAACCCAAAGGCTTATGGTAGCTTTCTGTGTGGCCGGTCATCCTCCTGTATGTGGATTTTTTTTTATTTAAAACAAAATTATATTTATAGCGCGCTTATATTCCCCTATCTCAAAACATTGCACAAATCCGATCTAAAAATGGAAAAATAAATATAAAAAAAATTAAATGCACTCTGTTATAAAATGAATGAAAGCTTTAAAGAAAGAAAGCTAAATTAACGGCCCCACCATTGCCTTGGAGTTATCACGATCCGTTCCAGTGATATTAGAATTATTGTTTTTTCTCTAAAAGAGACTATATTTTGAAAGATTCAAGCCATTTTCATAAAATGTAGCATGCTTATTTTTGTCAGTAACGATAAACCCATTGATGCTTTTGCAAGATCAAAGCATAAAAAAAGTTAAATATTTAGTTTTAATTTGCGTCACAGTTTTTGACGATTTCGAAATTTACCAATTAGAGGGAAAGCCATGTTCATAACACATGACACATTTTAAATCACGACTAATACAGTGTAGCTCTGGTACTGCATCATATTAGATGCGTTAGTAGTCGACACTGCAGGTAAGTCAGCATTAAACGTCCGCACTGCTAAGTTGACAGAGCTCTGCTCTGATATAGAAACAAAGGTACTGAGTCAATGCTGCTAAGAAAATGGTCTTCAAGGAAATTTTCCACAGAAAAAGCATTTTTAATCAAATATTATTAAAAAGGGAAATTGTGGAATATTAAGACATTTTTAATTTTCTTAATATATATAATAGTAAATAAAAAAGATATAGCAGTAAATATTAACGAAGTAGCTTTATTTAATGTTCATGTATATTTTTGCATTTTTCCCTAAGTAAAATATGACTGTAATCGTAAAAGAATTGTTACTATACTTTCGGAAAAGCAAATTTCACAGTACAGCGATGAAGGGAAATTAGCATATTTCTGCTAAACTGTTCATTAATTCCTGGTCATGGTGTTCCAGTTTAAGGAGTTAGTTCCCTGCAGGAACCATGTCATTATTTGAGCAGAATAAATTTCTTTTATAAGATAAAAAATTAATAAATTATTCCCCTAATTGCTCATCAGGAATGGGTTTCGTCCAGAAAAGAGCACCAGGCGCGAAGCGCCTTTAATCTCCAATCTCTAGGTGTGGTTCTTATCTTCATACTGTGACATTATTTCATTTGCCCATAGTTGGAGGTTCGAGGTTTTTGATTTACTGTTTTTATTATTTGACTTAGCTCCTAGTGTGGCAGTTTGTTGCACATTTAGAGTTTGAGTAATTTTGGGGAGTTGATGCATTTCTAAGGATTTCCTATCAATTTGGCAGTTTAAGGTTTAAGAACATTTTTTAGAACTAATTGCTCATTTATAACACTATTATTTATAAACTAATTATTTTTATAATAAAACCGGTAGTTAATTCCAAATTAAACGCTTTTCAAAATAGTTAAAATTCTACACATATTTTTTTCACTTTAAATAAGTATTCTAAATGGATAATCAAAAGAGATCATGTTACTATGGTAACTATTTAATCAATGTTACTCATAGTCGGCGTATAAAAGTTAAACAAAGTAAATTAGCAGTCATACATTTCACCGTACTTTCAAGTTAGCTTTGCCCGAAGTATATAGTTATTTGCTGGTGATACTTCTGTATACATATAATAAATATAGGGATAAAAGTTTCTTACGCATGAGAACAATTTAGTTTTACATTTTTCTATATTTTCCCTACACTATTAATGTTCTGCTCAAAAGTTGTGGTTTTCATGGGAATTTTTCCATGATCTGGCATCACTGTACTAAGTCATTCAGATAATTTTTTCTTTTAATCACAAAAATACTGAGATTTTCAATTAGCCATTTCATAACCTCTTTTCCTCTTTTTTTTCCCTCTTTTTACATTTCCTCTTTTTGAATTTTATTCTAAAAACGTTCAAAAGCAAATCGATGCCCTCCAGCGTTAAACAATCTCCATCTGTGTTTACTCAGAATGTTACTTATAATAACAGAATAAAAACAGGCTTCTCAGAATAAATTTGCAGTAAACTTCCGTTAATCCGACATCCAATGGTTCGGCAAGTCCGAAAATACGTCATACTCCTTGAACAGCATTAGAATCCATTTTGCATGTACTGAGGTACAGTTACTGTGATAGACTAAAGGATTCTATAGACATATTTCTATTCATTGACTTTTACCTGGTAATTCTGAAATTATTTTAAATGTTTTTTCACATGCTGTATAGCATAATCCAATCTGTGTCACGCTTTAGGTAAATAAATATATTTACTCCCTATAAATATATATACCCCCCTCCTTCATGTACACGCATAAAAGAAAACAATAAACGTTTCTTAACAACAGGAAATGAAGAAAATGCACCAACAAAACTGCATTACCTAATGAAACTCCACCGTCTCAATGTTGCGCATCTGAACTCATTTCCAAATCGATTTTATGTAAAAATATATCTATTTTTCAAAATATTCATGGACATTAAACTGCCCTTTTATTTGAACGGCAAACTACACGTGACACTCCCGAGCTTACACGGTACTCCAATTATTGGCGTTGCCATCTTCTCATTCATAAATATCGGAAAAGAAACCGGCCTTGACTCCAAAAAGATTTATTGCAGCAATATTCGAGTCTGCCGACTTTTTGCCTTAAAATTATATCGACAGGGCTAAAGTTAGACTTCGCAATACTTTATGTATTAAAACTATGTATTAAAATGTATTAAAACTTTATGTGTTAATAAAGTTTATGTATTAAAACAGAAGAATAGAAAATATAATTGATTAAAATTTTCAACGGTCCATTTTTCAGCCTGTGGGTATAATAACGTCACCAGAAAAAAAAAATACGGGAAAAGGGGATAACAAAATATCTTATTTCTCATTTCCAAACTGCAATGGGTTCTGGTGGGTTTTTGGAGGGGGGTTATGACCCGCTCCCTCCAAATCCTTTGCTTGGCGACTTGCATATGGAGGCTGAAGATGGAGGCTTTGTCTCCAGAAGCGGATGATAATTTTAATTAACCTTTTACATAGTTATACAGGTCGTCCACGGCCGTACCGTGCTGAAACCACCGGTTCTCGTTAGATCACCGAAGTCAGGCAGCATTGGGCGCGGTTAGTACTTGGATGGGTGACCACCTGGGAACACCGCGTGCTGTTGGCACATTATGGGCGCGGTAGCCGGGTGGTTTGCGCGCTGGATTTGCATGCTGCCACAACTGCCGCCGTGTTCATGCGGAGTACGATCACGTTAAACATGTGGGTCCGTAAGTCCTTCCATGAGGTTGGTGGTAGGGGAAGGAGGGTACGGTCCCTGTGAATGCCTCCCTCACTGGATTCCAGTCTAAATTGTGTGGCACTTCCCGGGCGTCCAAACAGTTGCCTTACAGCTTTCTGGTAGGTCGGACGGTCTGGGTCTCAACAACAACAAAAGTTATACAAGTCGGCCGCCCACTTTGCTGCTCTATGTCCAAGAATGAGCCGGCCGGTCTGGGCTTTCGACAGTTATACAGGTGTTGTAACACATCACAACACTTTTATTTTATTATTCAAAATTAACAATTTTATAAATCATTAAATATTTTTTTAGTTATTTAATTTTAATTATTTAAATTTTATTATTCTAAATTTATTTTATTCCAAATTATCTTATTCAAAATTGCTTTTATTTTTGATATTCATTAATAAGTCAATTGGGCAATTTTTCTAAATTAAATTGTAGATGTGCTGCTATTCATTCACGTATTTCATTCTCATCGTGAATGCCTTTGACTTGAGCTTGATAGCAGCGCACTCTTTCGGCAAGTGGCAAAATCTTCATTTCCGGCGGAAGGAGAACTGGATTGTTTGGGTAAAATCTAACCCCTCTTTGTTTTCTCGCTCCTCGAACTTGTAAACAAAAGTTCGGCGGGATTTCTTTATCCGTTGGATTCAATCTCCTAAAATTTTGCAACGCGTGTAGGTCGTGGGCGAAGCAGGGGTGCCTTCGGCATCCTTGGCTTTAACCATTTTCCTTACTCAAGAGTATTAGCTTTCTTGAAATGCATAATGTTTATCTGCAAACATCATGAACGATAGGAGTACGTATATGGTTTAGTGCATTAACTTATAAATGTCATGGTTAAATATGTCAGAAGAGGATGCTATTTTTTTGTGCAAAATTAAGATCTGTGAAAATTCTGCCATGTGTCTTGGTGTAAAATCACGCTAGTGTGCAATATAGAAATCAATCATCTCTTTAGTGTTGAAATTTCATCTGATGTTATTCAAAAATGAAGTGGGAAAGAGAATTATTTGTCTAATTCTTTAACAAATTAAGATCTGTGAAAATTCTGCCGTGTGTCTTGGTGTAAAATTACGCTAGTGTGCAATCTAGAAATCAATAATCTCTCTAGTGTTGAAATTTCATCTGATGTTATTCAAAAATGAAGTGGGAAAGAAAATTATTTTTCTATTTTTTTAACAAATTAAGATCTGTGAAAATTCTGCCATGTGTCTTGGTGTAAAATCATACTAGTGTGCAATATAGAAATCAATCATCTTCCTAGTGTTGAAATTTCATCTGATGTTATTTAAAGTGATGTGGTAAAAAAATTTATTTTTTTATTTTTAACATTTGAGATCTGTAAAATTTTGCCATGTCTTAGTGCAAAGTTATGCTAGTGTAAAAATGAGAATGTGCTATTCAACTAATATGAACAAATTTTTAATAAAATAATAATTTCTGCTAAAATAGTATAACATTTAATGATTTTTTGGGGTGAGATATTGAATATATTCACTTCAGAATCACAACGTCATAAAACTTCAATTTTAATACAACTTGCACCGAAGAACAATAAGTAATTGGCATAATACACGATGGATTTTAGGTTCATAAACTACATTTTGTAGATGATTGAGAACAATTTCTGTTTTACACCATTCATAATTATTTTTTTACAGGTTCTGAACACAGGTATTTTTCTTAAAGTCGTAAACCTGATTCATGTATTGAATTTAAATATTATTATGTATTAGATAATTTATGATTTTAGGCGCTCACATGCAAGGATGCTTATATATATTAATTTAAAAATCTATAACGTAATGTACTTGATATTCAAAAATTCAATTCCCACTATACGGTCCCCTTCCATTAAGTTATTAAGATTTAATTAAGTAATTTTCCCTTTAATTGCATGTGAGTGTCCGTCTTAATCAGTGTTGTGATCCAGCTGTAAATTGATCGCTTATCATTTAAATATGTATCTGAAAACAGTTGTATCATAACAATAGGTAACTTAATTCATATCACCGAATAATTTGAATGCCCTTTTCTATTTAAAATATCCAAGGTCAATTTGCGTTAATTCATGATATACATTGCACTGTACATGTATAAACCTCACTTAAATATTTGACTTTGATTTAATAATAAATAATAACCTATTAGAAAAGGAAAATGAAAAACATTTAAGAATGTCCAAACCAAAAGGGTATCATTTCTCATGGGCTCATGGTTGCCAACATGTGCCTTATATTAAACAACATTTTTCACAAATTAAAACATTGAATCAAAACATCAACTGAAGATGGAAGCGATTGATTCCGTAGAGAGAACGGGATATCTGTTTTATATCTATTTTTCCTCACGATATATCTTTCTTCCTTTACCACCATCACCCAACCTATCCAAAATTGTAAAGTATATGTTCGGGTGGCCAAGACAGAGCTATTCAATTTAGACAAGAACTTAAGTGGACCAACATCCACAGGGAAGGTATCCTCCCTCCCTGTCACCAACCCATCGGAAGAACTTTAGGACTAACACATTTAATATGCATGTACTTCACGTAAACACGGGGATAGTTTAGGCAGAGCCAGGAATCGAATTTGGGCCCTCCGAGTGAATTCCCATGCCTAACTACTGCATAATCCCGCCCCCTTGCGATGATGTATAAACGTCGATATTGATGTCCTAATTTTAGATATCATTTACAGCAGTGGACCCACTGGCGCCTATTTTGTCTTCCGCCGACGCAAGTGGCACTCAGCACCTGTGATTGATTGTGGATCTGTCGTAAAAATCAAACCAACAACACTAATGATGCAGAATGCCGGATTTCTCTCCGTTGGATCATTAATCTTAAGAGTGAGTCTTCACAAGAGATTCTCCACGCCATAAAATATTTTGTCTTTAGTTGTTTATGACTTTAGTAGTTAATTAAATAACATTTGGAGTAAAAGACTCAACTCGACTTCCTGTTTTTTCATATCGTTGCAAATACATAATACATTTTCTGCCTAGTCTTTATATTCACTATGAAAATAAGCATCATGTACAGTTACAAATTGCCCATGAACTTGGTGAACGTGGTGACGAATTTGGCAAAATGCCGCCATCTTTGTAAATTTGGCGACATTTTAGAATCAAAGCGACTGGTTAGGAATTTCATTATTCAATTTTCCGGACCTTTCCTCAGAGGGTACATATAAGCAGTGGCAAATCCTAGTCTAGAATGTATGTCATGCGAAAATACGTATTACCCCCCCCCCCCCCCCCCCCCGAAAAAAAACCATCTTTTGCATTATCAATCGCACTGCAATACTCAACGGATTTAATGGCGATAGTAATGATAACAAAAATATCATCATTGTTGTGTCTTTCCTTGCAACTAGGACAAAGATTTTGTGGCGAAAATTTACCCATATTCCGCGAAATGTTAAATTTAATTCAAACAATAAAAAAAAATTCAAATTCTAAACTTTTCAATGCAATAATTAAAATTGCAAAAAATTTTAATTCAAAAACCTCCAAATATTCTCATTTTTAGAAAATAGTAAGAAAGGCCAGGAAAATAATTTGCTTATATTTTTGCATCCTGTTAACCATAGGTTCAAATTATATTGAACAACATGAAAATTCCGAATATGAGTGTATTTTTTATCCCTATATACACAGTTGAGGTTTGGCAACTGTGGAGAGAATTTCCAGTCCTTTATTGTTTTTATCTTGCTTGCTAAATTTCTGCAAGAAAAATGTATTTCTAATAATTCTTGAATAATACAAGTATCGATCTGGCACAAACTCATTTTCCAGTTAAGGAGTTTTAAAAGCAGAAAGAAAATTAAACTACTTTACAATCAGCAAAATGACAATAGTAGAATTGACAGTAATATTGCAAACTACATTTACTCCTGAGCTATACCCGTTATGGCCGGGAAAGTTCTGCTCGGAGATTAATAGGGCGAAAATTCCAGTGCAAGAACTGGCACCTTGCCAAGAGCTGGACTGCGAATTCTGCCATGCGCAGAAGAACTAATTTGGTCTTAGGTTTAAGGGAAACTCCGCCTCTCTTGATCATAACGCTCTTCGCTTCGTTGAAAGGGCTGATACTTGATAAGAGTCTAAAGGCATGAATGACTGATAAGCTGTTTTTTCAAGCAGTGTTGTTTATTGTCTTGCGTTTGTGAAATTTTTGTTAAATGCAGAATGTTTTATTTCTGGAGGCTGCATACCAGTCATACCGCAGTATTCGCTACTACATACAATGATGCTCCCTTTTCAGAGAGTGATGCTATGTGATAACAAAAATGCTACTTAAAATGAGACAGTCATTAATTATATGTCCGTACTTAATACGATTTAATTTTTTTTTATGAAAAAAATTGTTCATTTCATTGCTGTTTTTTTTTTATCAAAAGGTTGTTTTTCAGTGGTTGTACAGGCTAATACACATTTTAGAATTCGTTTGTTTTAAGTTTGCTCTAAACGTACTTGAAACATATAAGAATATATGTCAGTATTCACTAACATCAAATTTAATACAGAATATATACTTAACTAACTGAAATCACATTTTTCCCTGCTCAAATATTGCAGCACACAGCACAACTAGATCAAGACTGCTGTTATTAAAGTTCAGCAACAACAAATTGTCATTAATTATGGTAGCATGGAATATATGTACCGGAAAATATCATCATTAGCATTGTCTGTCTGATTTGCACAGTTAATTTGTATTGTTACCTTGTAATTTTTTCCAATTGCAGCCAACGGCGGTTATTGCCTGCAGATGAGCTTTGATAAAATGAAACAGTGAGACATTGGTTTTTTCGCATCACTGAGAATATGGTCTCAATTTTTCGTATTGTTGCTCCAAGAATTTTTGAATTACAAAATAAAACTGCTCCGATTTAATATTAACTTAGTGCCGAAAACCCAAACCACCAGGCTCACCCTCTACTAACTTAGTGTGTATTTTATATTTAAATGTCGTATTTTCCCCTATTCCCTTATTTAATTAAAAATATAGCTACTTTTAATATAACTTTTGATAACATTTTGCGGTTAATTTTATATATTTTTACAGTATAATTAAATTATTTTTCTGACATACGTTTTAACAGAACGAATGAATATATTTAATTGTCTGTTTTATGCACCATTAAAAATGTTAAATTAAAAAAATAATAGTAAATAAGCTTTTCTATAATCATATGTAAATAGATAAAAGAAAAAAAAGCAATGGAAGAGTGAAATCTTTTTTTTTTTAGTTTCTCGTCACTTTCTGTAAAATTATGGAAATATTTGTAAAGCATTTTATGTATCTCCTTTAATAATTGTAAGGGTCCCTTGCACTTGACTTTTGCATAGGAACTTAGGCAGTGGAAACGGTGACCCTGACTCCCATAAAAAATTAAACAAAATGGTATTTCCTGATATTTATGTTCAATTATAGAAAATTAGCATTATTTTGAGAATATCAATTGTGAAGAACCAGGTCATATATCAATTGTGTATATGGCCACGCCCACATTTGTCCACTCTCATTTTTAGCATTCGGAGTATTTTCGAGGCACTGAAATAGTGTTTATTTGCAAGAAATGTGAGAGAAAGAGAGGGGGAGCAAAATTTTCAGCAGATAGTTTCATTCCAAATTGCTATTTATTCAATTGCTAAAGTGACCAAGGAATTGGAATAACTCTTTGGTGTGGATTTTATATTGACATTTCAAGTCTAAGTTTAATTTCATTTTATTAGTAGCTCGGCAGCTTATAGGTCGAGTTCTTTCGACGACAGCCATTTAAACAGCCCTTAGTTAAGCTCAAAATGCGTAACTTTAATACATCTCCTCACGAAATATGAGATTATGAAAAATTGAAATTAAACTATTTCTTATACTGGCCATATGTACCAATAATATTTTAAAAGCATATATTATATTATTAATGATTTCGTTAATAAAGGTGTAATTGCTCTTGCATCTATAAATCTAGAAAGCTGCACCAAATAAGGCCGCAGTTAATAAAATAAGCAGAACGTACAGGGTTTCCCAAAACATTGACATCGGCCTTCTGAAAATTATGAATCTAGAAAACTGCGCCAAATAAGGCCGCAGTTAATAAAATAAGCAGAATGTACAGGGTGAAAATTATGAATCCAGAAAGCTGCGCAAAATAAGGCCGCAGTTAATAAAATAAGCAGAACGTACAGGGTGTCCCAAAAACATTGCTTTTATTCCTTAAATATTGATCTTATACATATCTAATAAACTACAAAGTTTCGTAAAAAGGTACAGAATATTATGAAATCGATTAAAATTTTCAAGGGAATTAAATTTTAAGAAATACAAAATTTAAATTTTTATGCGGCCCCCGTACAAAAACATTTCAATGAGTAAAATGTGCCCCATACACTAATAAGATGATGTACAAAATTTCAGCATTTTATCATAAATGTCACAGAGATATGTAAAGACAAAAATGCTGACTTAAACCACTTTTCGATGAATCGAAATGGGTTCTCAGAGGGGAAAAATCATGTCAGCAGATCGCGTTTCAGGGGCCATACACAAATTACGAAAGAAAACAATAATTACGTAAATAAATAATAATTTTGCTATTTATTGGTACAAAAGTATCTACACTGTGTAAAAATAACAACTCTACACAAAGATTACAAAACTTGTTCAAAATGTTTTCCATCCATGCCAAAGATCCATTAAAGAGAGATATTAAGAGGCAGATATTAAGAGGCAGATATTATTAAGAGGCAGATATTAAGAGGCAGATATTATTTGCCTATGATGCATTTCTGCGTTGTGTCATTTGCACTCTTCCTGTAAACATTAACATTTTAATTTGTGATTAATCCCTCACCAACTTTGTTTAAACATATCTCTGGGACTTTTTATGATAAAATGCTGAAATTTTGTACATCACCTTATTAGTGTATGGAACATATTTTACTTATTGGGAAATGCATTTGTACGGGGGACGTAGAAAAATTTGAATTTTGTATTTCTTCAAATTTAATCCCCTGAAAATTTTTATCGATTTCATAAAATTCTGTATCTTTTTCTACGCAACTTTGTAATTTATTATATATGTCCGAGATCAATATTTAAGGAATAAAAGCTGAGGTCATTGTTTTTGGGACACCCTGTATAACTACTAATTACACAGACCACCATTTGGCATAAAACTTAATCAATTGATTTTCATTTTTTTTTAGTTTACAATGCATTTTGAACCTTCTAGTATATTGTGACAAAGAATTGAAAAGATTTAATTTAAGAGATTTAATTTGATTATAATAACACAAGGATTATTATAATATATACTTGTGTTATGATAATCAGATTATACTATTATAATACAACACACTTTTATTATGGATATATCCCTGTAAATACCACGCCCATTTTTAACACTTTACAACAAAGTTGAAAAGTGTTTATGACTTTGCTCATTCTGTCTGTCTGTATGTTAGCACGATAACTGCAGTAAAATGACTTAATCAAAATGAAATTTTAGTATGTTGTTCAGACGGTCAGTAGGACCTATGGGAATATAAATGAATAATATCACTAATTAGTTTTGGATTGAACCCGGGTTGAAAAAATGAAATACATTGAGCCCTATGGGACATAATTTTTCAAACATTTTTTAAGCGGATTTAAAATTCACAAATTGCTTCGAAAATTTTAGGTAATATTCAAATTGTTCCACAACATATATAAAAAAAAATCAGCGAAATATATTGAGTAGTTTTTAAATAAAAATTAAAATAATAATAACACCTCTTATATGAAGCGATCACGTAACCATGATATGAAAAGATCACGTGACCCACTTCAAAATGATATATGGCATCTATCTTGTCTCAAAATCGTGATTTTTAAAGTTCTTTTTAATTCATATTGAGTGTTGTATCCGTCCAAAAACCAATTTCTTTTCGCTTAAATTCTGTGCATCTACATACTGAAACAACGCAATTACAATATATTTGAGTTTAAATGCTCATCCAAATTTGATTATTTCTACAACGAAGCCTATTTTTCACTTATGTAAAATGTTAACAGCAAAATATGTAGAATGAGTTGTATTAGAATTGCTGTATTTCTTTAACACAAAATCATTTAGTTCATGGAGTCTGCGTAGCTGATATGAATGAAATATTCATTGATTTTATAAACAGAAGGACGATTTTTTTCGATGAAGTTTTACGCATAGAGTTTAATTACTTGTAGCTCCATGGTCTTAATTTTTAAATAAAGTAAATTATTATAGTATTGTGATGAATGACATGAATGTGAAATTATTTATGAATGAAATGCTGCTTTTATAGAGAGAGCCAGGCGTGTTATTTTTGCTATGACGTCATTTGAATGAATTTCAGTTGTTTTCATCAAATATAATAAATTATCGTAGTATTATGATAATTCTAAAATTATTACCGAGGAATGTATCACATTTTAGAGATGTTTAAACCAGGCAATTTATATTTTAATGCCGTCATTTGAATGAAGTTCATTTTTTTCTATGAAGGTTTAAGTTTTTAAATATAATAAATTAATGTAGTATTGTGATAAGTTTTAAAATATTAACCAAGGAATATATTGCATTTTAGCCATGTTTAAATAAAATGTCATTGAAGTTGGAAAGTGTTTCATAATCAATGCTTTAAGGATGATTGATCTTTCTTGTTTATGTTTAAATCATCTTAGGATTGCTCTAGCTCAATATTTTATGCATATACCAGGAAGAAAAGTGAACATCTTTTTATGCAATCATAATTGAAATATTCTGGTTATTTACGTCGTTTTCTTGCTGTCATTCTCTTGTCGTCGTTTATTTTGCTGTCGTTTCCTCTATATTTCAATACAACGCCCATTTTTTAACACACTGAATTTTTTAACATAGTTGAAAAGTGTTTATGACTTTGGTCGTTCTGTCTGTCTGTCTGTCCGTTCCCACGATAACTGCCTTAAAAATGAATTTATCAAAAGGAAATTTTAGTATGTTGTTCAGGCGGTCTATGAGACATATGAGAATGTAAATGAATAATATTACCCAATTCATTTTGGACTGAACCCGGCTTGAAAACGTGAAATAAATTGAAGAATCTAATTTTTCAAATATATTTTATGTTAAATTTCGCAAATTGCTTTGAAAATTTTAAGAAATATTCAAATCATCCCATAAAAAATATAAAAAAAAAATTGAGCAAAATATGTTCGGCAGTTTTTTGAATAAAAATTAAATTAATAATTACACCCATATTATATGAAGAGTTCACGTGACCCACTTCAAAATAAAATATGGCTTCCATATTTTTTCCCAGTGTCAAAATCGTGATTTTTAAAGATATTTTTAGTTTATATTTAGCGTTGCATCCGTCATAAAACATGCTTTATTTTCGAGTAATTTCTGTTCATCTATATTCTGCGCCATCGCAATTACAATATGTTTGAGTTTAAATGATCAACAAACTTTGAGTATTTCTTAAACGAAGCCTAATTTTAACGTATGCACAATGTAAACAAATCAAGCTCTAAGATGAATTGTATAAGAATTGCTGATTTTTTTTAACGCAGCATTATTTAGCTCTGGAGTCTGGAATATAGGTGGTATGAATGAAATATTCATTGATTTTACAGAGAAGCAGACGATTTTATAGCATTGCCTTTTTCGATGAAGTTTTAAGAATGGCGTTTGAAAGTACTTTTTACCTTCTTGGTTTTAAGTTTTTAAGCACAATAAATTATTGTAGTATTGTGATAATTTTAAAAATGTCACCGCTGAATGAAAGGGAAGGAATAAAAGTGTATGAATGAAACGTTCACTGTTTTTACGTAGAGAGTCAGGCGATTTATATTTCGATGACGTCATTTGAATAAAGTTAATTTTTTCGATGCAGTTTTCACGTTTTCAAATATAATAAATAATTGCAGTATTGCGATAATTTTTAAAATATCACCTCTGAATGTATCGTATTTTAGAGATGTTTATATAAAATTGCATTGCAGTTGTAATGTGTTTCATAATCAATGCTTTGTGCATAATTGATTTTTCTTGTGTTTAAATCAGTTCGTAGTACCGCTCAAGCTCAATATTTTATGCATATACGAAAAAGAAGAGTGAACATTATTTTATGCAATCGTAACTGAAAAACTTTGGTTATTTACGGAGTTTTCTGTATTTTGGAAATAGTATATCATAAATTAACAAATTTTATAATATTGTTATAATATTTCTAAAAATATAATTGTTTTATTTTATACATCTCTCTTTCCTGTTAACACGTGTTTATAATAAAAAATAGCTTTTTAACACATTGTGATAATTAATTTTTTTTTATCGCTGTTCTAATTGTGTTACAAGTATAGGACTCTAAATGTGATTTGCTCGTACTTTACTGAAGTTGCTTACATTTGATGCTATGTATATTGTTAATCACCAAAACGAATATAAAGTAATTTGGATAGTATTATATATTAATACTCTATGTTTAAAAGCTTTACATTGATTTATCTCGTTTTGTTTTTCTCAAATTAATGCTAATATACTAAAACTTTGGTAAATTAGTTTTGTTGGTCTGTCTGTCCGTTCGCACGATAACTGCCGTAAAAATGACTATATCGAAATTGGATTTTAGTATGTTGTTGAGACGGTCTGTGGAACATATGGGAATGTAAATGAATAATATAACCCAATTAGTTTTGGATTGAACCCGGGTTGAAAATTTGAAATACATTGAATCCTATAAGTCCTAATGTGTCGAACATTTTTTAAGCGAATTTAAAGTTCACAAATTGCTTCGAAAATTTTAGGAATTCTACCCCATAAAATATATAAAAAAAAATTCAAATTATCCTATAAAATATATAAAAATGTATATATAAAATATGGCATCCATCTTTTTTTTCCCAGTGTAAAATTCTTGATTTTTAAAGTTCTTTCAAACTTATATTTAGTGTTGCATCCGTCCTAAGACCGTTTTATTATTTTTTTTTTCGTATTTTTCCAATTGCAATATTTTTCAGTTTATATGATCATTAAACTTTGATTACTCCTACAACATTAGTCTAATTTTGACTAATGTGACTCATAGCAAAATAAAATATCGTATCCATTTTTCCCCGCCGTGTGAAGATCGTGATACGTATTTAAGGACCGCTTAAATTTATATTTAGTGTTGCATCCATCATAAAACTGCTTTACTTTTGTGTATTATCTGTTTATTTAAATTCTGTGCCAACACAATTAAAATATTTTTTATTTCAAATGAGCACTAAACTTTAATTATTTTTATAACGAAGACTAATTTTAACGCATGCAGAATGTAAGCAAATTAAGTGATTGTAAGGTGAGTAGCATAAGAATTGCTGAATTTATTTTAACGCAAAATTATTTAGCTCTGGAGTCTGGAATATAAATGATATGAATGAAATATTCATTGATCTTGCATAGATAGACGATTTATATTTCGATAAAGTTTTAAGTTTTCAAGTATAATATATTACTGTAGTACTGTGAAAATTAAAAAAATTACACCGCTGAATTTATCACACTTTAGAGACGCTTAAATAAAATTACATTTCAGTTGGAAAGGGTTTCATTATCAAGGCTTTAAGCATGACGAACTTTCTTGTTATTCTTTTACTCCAAAATAAATTAACGAAAATCCGATACCCAAAGTTGTATGTAATAAATGTATCAATAATATGTAAGAAATATTGGAAAATTCTGAAAAATAAAAAAAGAAAGTTTTTTTTAAATCGTTTAAAATTTTGACACGCAGTGGCTCAATTCCGATGGAGCCAAAATAGTTTTACGGCAATAACATATTTCCTTGCGGGTGGTTTGTTGTCGTTAGACATTTTGAAAACAGTTCAAAATTTTAAAATATCGAAATTAGACTGACAATTTCAAAATAATTAAAATTATTATTATATAAAAATATTAAAATAAGAAATAATTTATAATTTCATTTATTTATATTATTCAACATATTAATATAAAACATTATAAAGACTATCTCAAAATCTAAGTACCCGATCCGAGATTCAATTATACAAGTTAGGATCAAAAAGTTCGGAGAGTGTGCTGATATCTCCCACCCTGACTGGAGGAGAGGGGGAACTATTTTACCGTGGCGTAGAGGCACATATGACGCGTGATGTGAAAAGGAAGAAGCAGGTCCGCAGTGCAGGGTTTTTCCAGACAATACGTGTCAGTGAACTGTAGTCGTTCGCGTTCTTCGAAGATGGAAATGGTGTTTGAAGAACAACGTGTGAATATCAAATTCTGTCAGCGTTTGAGGGAGACGCCGACAAAAACATTGCACCTGCTGCAGCAGGTGCAATGTTTCTGTCGGCGATTACCATGCTGTCCGTTATAAAGTTAAGACGTAATTATAACAAAATAAGTATTATTACTAATACTCAAAAATGTTTTCACGGCAATTTGCATATCCTCTAGGAAATACGACATTTACCAGTACTCATTGTAATTGTTTTGAAAGTCCAGGTCTTGACCACGGTCAAAAATTTGACCAAATATCACCAGATTGCCGACTTTTGGAAACTACTCGAATTTTGTTGATTGGTTAAGAATTTATCAAGTTACGCCTATTTTTCTTAAAATTGTATATAAAACGGTCATCGTTCAGTCAGGAGGAGTCGGCGTTATATGAGTGAAAATGAAATGGTCAGTGTCTTGAGTATATAACCTTCTATTTCGTGAATTAGTTGATCATTTAATGGCTGTTCATTGTATCTTTTTTGTGACCTTGTGAGATCGCTACAAGTTATTATTGATATACAGGGTGGCTATAATTAAAGTAGAGGTGTTTAGAGCCCGATAGTGAGAAAACTGTTGGGCCAAACTCAACCAAATTTGCAGTAAATACTATTTAGACCATGAGGTTTTGATTTTTAAAAGAAAAAAAATAGCTCAGATTTTTGCCACCGCGGGGCGAAGTGGAGCTGTGAGGTCCATTTTTGGAGTAAAATAGACATAGAAAGTACAGAAAGTTAACATTTTACATGCATTTTGATATTGACATCACATTTTACATTCACATTTTTACTTACATTTTATCAAACATTTTAGCACTCATGTCTCCTATATGCAGTTATGCGTTGTAGTAAATATGCAGATTTTCACGAAGAAAAGAGGTAATAATGCAAAGCTTTATGCAAATTTTAGTCAGCTGACGCTGAAGTTTTACTACCAAAGCACGATCACGTAATGTTAGCATAGCGAATTTTTAACAAAAAAGCACGATCGTAAAAATGTAGAGCATCATTGATTTCGACATAGTCTTTCCGTTTTCCTTATATCCTCAAAATTAGCAGTACGTACTAAATGCTGTCACGAATAGTTTTATATAGATTCTCCATAAAACGATATTCTTATCAATACCAAACTCATTAAAAAATTTGCAAAGTCTATCATAATTCTAAAACTTTTCCTTAATGCTCACTTAGTGTATGCCACAGTGATTTAATACTGTTGCCAATTTATATTAACGAAACTGATAAGCATCCGTGACCTATTTCTTGCCGTGATGAAACTATAATCTATTTTAAGCACCTAAGTAATGACCTGTATATGTCGAATCAATATTGGAAAAATTATAACTTTGAGATCTCGCTTCGCCATGCCTTTTGTTTCAACAAATAACTACATTTGTTGATTATGAAATGGCTTATAGAATTAATCACTTTAAGAGCTCCGTTGTAATGCTAAGAGTTAAGATTTTTTGCGCCTGTCGTAAAGCTTAAAATTTACGCTCCAGAAATATCTAGCTTCATGTTTAAATTGCAGATGTCTTAAAAAATAAAATCTAAAAGTTGATGTAAAAATAGTTGAGTGTGGTTCTCCATATGACTTTCTTGAACAGATTTTGACAGTTTTGTACTGCAATCGTTAGCATGAAATAGCTTTCTTTCTGTTCAAGGTTCTTTACACTTTCTTCCTCATTTTTTTTTCGATTTTCCTGTCCAAAAGTGACCATTTTTTTTTCAAGTTTCCGGTCCAAAAATGACCATTTTTTTTATTGCTGAAAATTAATATATAATCCATCCTGATTTCGAATATACATTTTTTTTTGTTAGAAAGCAGTATTTTGCTTAAAAACGAGGTTGAAACAACTTTATTGCAAACTAGCTGCCTTTGGCGACCAGCCTTTTCGCTACCCTTGAAAATTCTGAAATTTTACCAGAGAGGTGCAAGGTAACTGTTTGGACGACCAGGAATTGCCACCCAATTTAGACCGGAACTCAGTGGGGGAGGCATCCACAGTTACCGACCCTCCTCCCCCTACCACCAACCTCTCAGAAGGACTTACGGTCCCACATGTTTAACGTGATCGTACTCCGCGTGAACACAGCAGCAGTTTTGGCAGTGGCGGGAATCGAACCCGGGCCTACCGAGTGAAATTCCCGCACGCTAAACACTGGGCTACCACGCCCTCCGCGACAATCTCCATAACTTTCTTTTCATTCGCCCAATTTAGACCGGAACCCAGTGGGGGAGGCATCCACTGGGACCGTACCCTCCTTCCCCTACCACCAACCTCTTGGAAGGACTTACGGACCCATATGTTTAACGTGATCGTACTCCGCGTCAGTGGCGGGAATCGAACCTGGGCCTACCGAGTGCAATTCTCGCACACTAATTTAAATTTTATAATTAAGCTCTTAATTCCATCTCTCATCCTCGTTCCATCATTTAAAATATCCATAAAATTAAAATATCCATTTAAAATATCCTTAAATTAAAATATCCATTTAAAAAATCCCTATCGTTTTATTAATCATCCATATCGTTCCACCAATCCATAAATATAATAATTTCAAATACATCACCTCAATTCAAACCACCATAATTCAATCATTTAAATTATTTAAAATATCCATAAATTAAAATATCTATTTAAAATATCATATAAATATAATAATTTCATCCGATATATCCAATACATATGTTAAGCTCTTATTTCATTTAAAACCGAAAGGTCGGTAGGTCTCCATGGAGATGGGTAAAAGACTACTGCCGAGGGGGAAAATGCCGTTGAAGAACTTAGCGGAATGCCGAGAAATATAAAGTCATGACGTCTTTAACATTGCGATCCTGCGGGCAATTTTCATTATTTCTTGACCAGATTGGACTTGTAAGAATTCCAGATCTTTGACCTTTCTAAAATTGTAAATTATTAGTCGAAATTATGAGTAGTTTTTACGATGGGAGGATTTACAAACGAAAGTTCGTTTTTTTGAGCAGAAAGTGACTTTTGTTTTAAAATCTTTAAAAAATATTAGAATTTGACCCTGAGATTTGAAATTTATATATTTTTACTCGCAATTGACTGCTCCTTCTCGTGGTGTGATTTGTTTTTTTCTACGACGTCTGGATCGTGGAGAAAAAAAGGGCAAAAATGGTAAAAAACGGTCGAAATCGCGTAAAACATTAAATAACAAAAACAAAAATTAAAATTTTAAAAATCGGTTTTTGCGTGTCCCCTTCCCATCCCCCCGGGTCTCCGATTGCCAAATTTCGTAGCTCTCCGACGCGCGGTCGCTGAACGTATAGTGTATAAGACACACAAACAGACATTGCCTTTTATTATATAGATGCCTTTTTCGGCTTCATTACCTATGAGCAGGTCGCGCTATTTTTTCTTCCACCCATATTCTCGTTGAGCTTAAATCATCATCTTCTGATTCACTAGAATCTGAATCCATATAGATACCATATAGATAGATACTCGATTACCATATAGATACCTAGATACCATATAGATACTGATTTATATAGTTACTCGATAAATCAGAACTATCATCTTCTGACTCAGAAATATTAAATTCTTCCAACTCAGAAATATTAAATTCTTCCAACTCAGAAATATTAAATTCTTCCGACTCAGAAATATTAAATTCAAAGTCCTCTTCTAAGTCACTCTCTGAATCCATCATAAAAAGTTAGTTTGATGCGCGAAAATAACTGACGAAAGCAAAATGCAGCCACAATTATAAAATAAAAGCACTGAAATGATATGATCACTTTCCAAGTGGGGAATTTTACCGCCAAAATGAAGAGTAACAAATGAAGAGAAGCAAAACAAGTAGCACCATCTATTAGAAATATGCATAATTATAATAATAACGTGAAACATAATGAGACGTATCTTTAACGACGATATCACTTTCGGGAAGAATAATTTCTATCCGTCGTCAGGGAGACGACGCCGGGCGTACGAGCAAAAAAGCGATGAACGTGTGGGAGACGACGCCGGGCAATAAAGGGTTAATGTAAGGTTGAGTGATCAGCCCGGCAACCAATCAAAAAGTTGTCAGCTAGACGTCGACGAGCCATTTATGATGCCACGAACCAGGAACGACTTTGGGAACTGTTGCCAATTCACAAGTTTTCGCATTACTACAATTAAAAATTGTTTAATTTCGAAAGTGGCAATATACAGGCGTAAACAATTTACGCAGATATTTTTAATTGTAGTTAGCACACCTTCCTCAGTGACGTCCAAAGAGATTTAGTGACTTCGGTATAACAGTCGCAGTTAACAAGCTCGGTGTCTTCAGAGAACCCGAGAACAAAATGTGAGCATCTGCTATTCACATAATACCACATGCGAAAAGCCGTGTAATAAAAAATAAGTCAGTTATGTCCGTGATGAGCACCTCCTGTTTCTGCTATTGCAGGTATAAGCTATTTGCCAGAATTTAGAAAACCTTTTCGGAAACAAGCAAATTGTATTTCTTTCATGAAGGTATCAAATATTTTAATTTATAATCTTTAAGATATTTTTGTGGTAGAGATAAATTTGTTGATTTCTCTAGAAGTTTACAAAATTGTGGCCTCTCCTTGCCAACTGAGCTTTTTCTACACCTCAACGAAACAAGTCGGGTTTCCTCCGTACTCTTTTCATAAAATTATGCCTAACTATTTATTCGATGTAGTAATTTGATAAGAACATATTTTGAAAGCAATACAAAAGTTATGTTTCATGGACAACTATGAAATAATGTTTTATTGATAAGATTTACTATCAATGAGCTAAAAAGATATTACACAGATAAAGTGTAACTATTTAATGTTATTTATAATCCATTGAAACTCAAAATGGAATAAAATAATATTTAGACACTTATTTGAGGTTTTGATACAATCTGCATTCTACATATACATTTGAATATAAATTTGAATAAAAATGTAAATTTTAATAAGAAGCTGAAAAGAGTTATTTTATCTGAAAGTTCCAAGTTGAAGCAAGGCCTCCCTTCCTATGTTCAACTGCTTTCTTTACTATATTTTTAAATCTGATTATAAACTCTCCATCTGTATTTCGTCAGTGTTTTTTCCCCCCACGAAACAAGACGAGGGGTTATGGTAATATATTATACATTAACATTATTTGAATGTTATGGTATATATATTATTGCATTTACCCGATAATTCCTAAGCTTAATACTCTCCATGCAAAAAAGTAACATGTATAGTAACCAATAACCATTACAGTTAAGGCGAGTTAAATGAGTTTAGTGAGAAATTTGCAACTTTAGTGAGAAATTTGGCGAAATGTAGAGACTTGGCGACTTTTCGCTAAATTTTGAATACAGTCAATATCTTTAGAATTAAGTCAGATATTTACGTTTTTCCAGAAATTTTCATTGAAGGTAAATTAAAGGCTCATTGTTCAGAGAAGTATGTTATGGAAGATAGGAAACATATTCTGAATTATGAATAGGTAAATATTTCGTTACTACAATTTCCTTGTTTATGAATTGCTTGAGCATGTAATTTTTATTTTATGGTATCTGACGGCTATGTTGTGATTTCTTGTTAGATATTCAGAAAGTTATGTTGTAAATGTGTACGCTGATTGCTGTTTCAAAAAAAGTTTATGTCATTCATAGTCTTTCTTGTACCTTAAAGCACGCCCCCAACACAAGAGGATACTACGTAGCAATATTATACCAGACCAGATACTTCATATATTTTGTAAAGTAATTAGGATGATATAGTAACATTCATACATGTTAATAAATATAAATATAAAATTCAATTTTTTAAAATTATTTTATTGGTGGATTATTCTGGGACTAAACTAAATGTTTCCATGCAGGGCCGTAACTAGAGGGATTGGTGGCCAGAGCAAACAGTAAACTTTTCCGCCCCCCCACTCCGTGGCAGTTGTCAGATTTTATTATATACCTGATGCTGATATAGTAAAATATAATAAAAATACAGTATAATAAAAATATTTAATTAGTATTGTTATCTGCAATTATTGTTTCGTTAATAATTTAATTAGTGTTTTAAATAGTAACAAAATGTTAAAATTAAGTTACTATTAATAATTAAGTTACTATTTAATACACTAATAGTTTAATTAGTGTATTAAATAGTGACAAAACGTTAATTTTTACTCATATTGTAATATTTTAATTAAGTCTATCCTTTAAATTATGAGTTTAAATTAATTTCACATTTTTGCATTTAAAAAAATATACGTCTCGATGACGTATATTTTTTTAAATGCACCCCCTCTTCAGCTCGGCGCCAGAGTCGGCCGTCCCTGCTACCCACTCCCCTCGCTACTACTCCGATCCGTGAACCAGTTACACACTTTAAGTGTGGTCTGGGTTTTCCACACTTTAAATTGCGGGCGCGGTAGCCCAGTGGTTAGCGCGCGGGAATTGCACTCGGCAGGCCCTTGTTCGGTTCCCTCCTCAGCCAAAACTGCCGCCGTGTTCACGCGGAGTACGATCATGTTAAACATGTGGGTCCGTAAGTCCTTCCGAGAGGTTGGTGGTAGGGAAAGGAGGGTACAGTCCCTGTGGATGCCTCCCCCCACTGGGTTCCGGTCTAAATTGGGTGGCTCTTCCCGACCGTCCAATCAGTTACCTTACACCTTTCTAGTAGTCCCTGTGGATGCCTCCCCCACTGGGTTCCGGTCTAAATTGGGTGGCACTTCCCGGCCGTCCATACAGTTACCTTATACCTTTCTGGTAGGTCGGACGGTCTGGGTCTCAACAACAACACCTTTCTAGTAGGTCGGACGATCTGGGTCTCAACAATAACAACACTATAAGTTGCGCAACCCTTATAACTCTTACTAGATGAAACTGCTTCAGGCTGGCTAATAGAAGATATTGTAATTTCAGTCGATTAAAAGTAAATGTATAAAATTCAGAATTTGTATTGCGTGGATTTTGAACAGAAAAATTATCTTCGAACAGCATGCAATTTTTTAAAAGACTTACAAAAAATCATTTTACTTTGTCATTTTACTTAGAATCCAATTTTACAAATGATTGCTACTAAATAAGTGGCTGCTTCGTCTAATTAATGAAGATGCTTCCGGTGTTGCCAACAAATTACAAATTGTGATAAACTTTTCTCAAGAAAGCTCTAAAAATGAAAAGCAAAATAATAAAGTAATGTATAATTAGAATTTTCACTAAACTCTCCAAATGTTACTCTGCAGAAGAATGCCAGGCTGCTCAAGAATAACTCATTCTTTTAAGTGTATATTTACAAAACTTTGCCTCATTTAAGACACGCAATGTCTATTTGACAGGCTGTACTTCACCCGACACACCCTTGTCCGTCTTTTTAGTAGACATATAACGCGCTTGACCAGATTATAAAGATCTGGAATGTTACCAGCGCCACCTATCGATAAAAACTGTTAATTTTTTTTAGCATGTAGTATTACATATGTACTGCAGTTCTCTTTCATTTTGGCACTTTTTCTTCCCGAAAAATTAATATTCTTGAAGACAAAAGAGCGCATATCTACATACAATAATCTATTAAAGATGCAAAAATATTTCCTCGCATATATTTCATGAGTTATGACCTTACACTTCTGTTTATCTCTTGCGACGCGATAGCGTTGCGACACGAACATAAATCAAAAATATACCGATGATTTTTTGAAGATTATTGGCTTCTGCCAGCGCAATATTACAGCAAGAACATCTGAGGAATTGGCAAGAAAGTGGAGTTTTTTCCGCTCAACGGTTCTATTTATGATCTTCAAGCATTCCATGGAGGTAAAGGGGAAATGTTCTGAGGTTTTTATGCTTTCCTTAAAAATGTCTGTAACTAATTGTTAGGTCAAAATAAAACCTGAAATAGCTGCAAAATAAATAATGTTATGGTCCAAGACACAGTCATACATTAGATAAATATTTATGGACTTTAATGTACAGAAATTATGCACAATTACAAATGGCAGTAATAGTTTAAATTCGCTCACCAAAGAAACAAATAAAAAAGTGCGTTTTTGACTTTAAAGTATTATGTTTAATTGGCAGTAATTAAATAAATCATTAACTAGAACACATTGCAAAAATAAACTATCCAGAAATAAGTGCTCCAAAATTAAGCTATTGTCTTATTGAGATACTCTAATGTAGTGGTTCCCAAGCTTTTAAACTCAAACATATTTAAGCATGTATAAAATACGAACCCCTTAACATCATAAAATGAAATTGGCTATATCTTTACCACTAAACGTATCATGACCGGCCAAATGACCGGTTGTAAAATTTTGATCAGAAAATTCGCATATAATGCTATTGCATTTTCTCACTTGACTTCATGACTTTTCTATTAAATGAATATGTTACCGGCAATGTATGAAAGCCGGCATTCTATACAATACCTAGGCATTATATAGAATACCGAAAACTGGTCGGCAATCTATAAAACGATTAAAATTTCACAGATTTCCTAGGTATTCTATAGAATGACAAATCGGCAAAGTATGAAATACATCTCCGATTCATTCCTTTTTTCATATTTTGCCTAAATAGCATTTGTCATTTTATAGAATGCCTATATATTATATACAATGCCTAGGGAAAGTATATAACAATTTTCATATTTCATACTTTGCCTAAAATAGACCAGTATTCTATAAAATGCCTAGGTATTCTATAGAATGCTGGCATTTCATACATTGCCGGTAACATAATCGGCAATGTATGAAAGCCGGCATACTGTAGAGTACCTAGGCATTTTATAGAATACTGAAAACTGTTCGGCAATCTATGAAACGATTAACATTTCATACATTTCCTAGGCATTCTATAGAATGCCAAATGACAAACCGGCAAAGTATAAAATATATCTCCAATTCATTCATTTTTTTATACTTTGCCTAAACAGCATTTGTCATTCTATAGAATTCCTAGGTATTATATACAATGCCTAGGGAAAGTATATAATAATTCTCATATTTCATACTTTGTCTAAAAATGGCCGGTATTCTATAAAATGCCTAGGTATTCTATAGAATGCCGGCATTTCATACATTGCCGGTAACATATACAATCAAATTTTCAGTATTCATTTTTCTTCTTCTTGTGTTTATATGATAAAGATGTTATCTACCACGACCAATCATTTAACCGGGAGAAATATGTATTGCCTTACAAGGTTATCGGGTCAAAAAATGTGATGTATGTACACGCACATTCCACATATTTTCATTAGTTTCCTGTACATTACTGCAAAGACTGGTGAGTAGTAAGTTCAATTTCATATAATTCTGTATTAAAATTTCAATAAAGTGCGTAAAATTTCAAGTTGCAAGAAAAGGTGACAAAACCAAAAAAGTATTACTAGTTAGTTTATATTTTGTTTTTACAGCATTACTCCGTTCCTAATCTTCATCCTGAAAAAATGTCGAAACATTCAAGACGCACCAAGTTCTCAGAATAAATAAATAACATATGCTAAGAGTTTTCGGAAATTGATGAAAGTGAATTTTCTGAAAGTGAAGATATATTATTTGAAAATGATAATGATCTATTAGATACTGAGCGTGATCCTACAAATACCGATGATGGAAAGAAGAATGTTGTAAATATAATACGTAGAGGACGAAAAAGAATCAGATTGCTCTCCAGTTTTGAAGATGAAAATGAAAAAATGAACAGTATATTTCGATTGATGGCACAGTTTGGGAAGAAATGCAAATAAGTGCTACATATAGAACATCAGCACTTCATAACATTTTCAGGGAAGAATCAGGTCTAACGGGATATGCAAAACGTAATATTACAAAGGGTAAAGTGAAGACTACCTTATCGTTAATAACTGACCACCGTACTATGAAACATATAAGAACAACCACAATAGAAGAAGCAAATCTAGTTTTAGGAACCGAATGGAGTCCATTTCCTTTAAGTTACTTTGTTTAATATTTCCTTACTAAAATCAATATTACTTGCCCACCCAGAAAAAATAAAGTTTTTATCTAAAAACAGGTCATTCGACTGGTTACGGTACTAATACGTATGTATTGAGTTGTTATTGAGACCCAGACCGTCCGACCTACCAGAAAGGTGTAGAAGACCCAGGCCGTCCGACTCATCCTGAGGACTTAAGTATCTAATTGGACGGCCGGGAAAAGAGTTAGCGGAAGCCAACTCCCGGGGCGGCCAACGTCCGACGGTCTGAGGCAAAGTTTATTTAAGTTTCAAAAAATATACATTGAGGTTACAAGGAGTTGTACAAAGAGGTGAAGATAAGTTAACATTCTGATGATTAGATGACATGATTAAATATAGATGACATGATATTTAGCAAGATGACATGATATAAAACATGATGTTTGAGACAGTTGTAGATGATTAGATGACAGGATTGAAGAATGATGACATGTTTAAGAATTGATGACAAGTTATTTTGCGTGAAGACAAAAATGAAAATGAAGACATGAATAAAATTGAGGATGACATTATATAAAATTGAAAAGAAGAAAAATTATATGATATTTTGTTGATGAAAAAAAATGGTGGTAAGAAAATGACTTACCAGAAAGGTGTAAGGTAATTGTTTGGACGGCCGGAAAAAGCCACCCAATTTAGACCAGTGGGGGAGTCATCCACAAGGACCGTACCCTCCTTCCCCTACCAATAACCACTCGGAAAGACTTACGGACCCACATGTTTAACGTGATCGTACTCCGCGTTAACACGACGGAAGTTTTGGCAGCGGAGGGGATCGAACCCGGTCTACCGAGTGCAATTCCTGTGCGCTAACCACTGGGCAACCACGCCTAAGGTATGTACTGAGTGACGGTACTTTTAGTGTTAAAATACTAAATATAAAGAAAAGTTATATAAGATTAAATAAACATTTAGTAGTCTGTTGTAAGGAACACGACATTTATTGAGTTCAGAAATTAAGAACCATAAGCTCAGAAAATGTACATAAGATGCATCCAAGTATGAGCAATTAAAATCTTTAACGTTAAGTAACTATTACCATCAACGCAGTTTAATGTGAACCGTGAAATATTTGTCACATGAAATATTTGCTAAAAATCTTCTGGTGAAAGCTAGTGGATTGTTAAAAGCCGAACAGAAAAATGATTCATTATTCACACTTCTTGATCATCATACTTCGGCAGCTGTAAGAACAGTAGTAGTCCTAAATGCAACTTAAAGATGATGATCTCCTTATCTATTATTTCCTGTATGATTGTTAAAATGCGCCAAAAATAATTGTATATATATTTTGAGCTTACCTGATTGATTTCGTAGTATTTTCAAAGAATTTTCAATAATATTTAATTAAAAGAAACAAAATTTATAAAGACATTTTATTTAATTAAAAGAATATTTTTTATTTAATTAAAAGAAACAAAAATTATAATTAAGAAATTCTAATTTTGTATGTCATTCGCTGACCTCTTTAGAGTTCACCACAAACCCATTTTAGGAACCACAGCTCTAATGACATACCCATATTCTCTGGACGGGCTTTTGGCATTATCACCATTTTGATATCGTCTCAAACAGGAACTGCACTACTAAAAAATGTATATTATTAAGAACTCTTGGGAAATTTCAAAATTGGGTTTAAGGCCATGGTACTGTTTTTCAGGCTGATCCTATAAAAACGAATTCGCATGTCTTTACGATAATGTCTACTTATCTTATAAATTTTATAATGTTAATCAGAGAGTAACAACTTGAAAGTTTTTGGACTGGTACCAAGGTTGCATGGCTTGAAAACCCCATTGGTTTAAACCTTGAATAAACCTGCATGTCCGTATTTCACGCATGACAAAATAGACCGTTACATGTACAATTAACGTATCCGTCTTTTCGTTCGTGTAATTTTTAGTACACGCATATCCGTGTACTTAAAACAACTATATATATAAAAAAGAAAAGTGTGTATATATGATCCACCATAACTGGAGAACGGCTGAACCGAATTTCATGAAATTTGTCTTGGTAGTCTTGAAATCACCTCACAAAAAACATAGGCCATGGTTCGAGTTTCTATGACCAGTGGTTCTCGAGATATTACTGAAAAACGACACTTTTTCCTAGGAGTTCTACTCTCTAACTCCATGATTCACAACGAAAAAGGTTGGACATTGTTGGTTTAAAACGTGAAAGTCAATTAAGAGTTTTGTGGGAGTTTATTGAACGTATTAGACACTTTAGAAAATAGCAGGTTTGAGATATGAATTTCACCAAGGTTTATTTCTCACAGGCTTACTCAACACTGAGTTTTGTGGGAGTTTATTGAACGTATTAGACAATTTTGAAAATCGCAGGTTTGAGATATGAATGATATGGTTTGATATGATGAATTTAAATAGAAACTTTCACCATGGTATATTTCTCACAGGCTTACTCAACACAGAGTTTTGTGGGAGTTTATTGAAGTATAAGACACTTTTGAAAATCGCAAGTTTGATATATGAATTTAAATGGAAACTATCACCATGGTTGATTTCCCACAGGCTTATTCAACAACGAAAAGTATTAAGAAATCACAAGAAAGATCAATTATGCATAAAGCATTGATTATGAAGCACATTCTACCTTTAATTTTATTTAAACATTTCTAAAATGCGATATATTCAGCGGTAATATATCACAATCGGCCCTATATGTTCCGGTGTAATTTTTATCATAGTTTTGCATGGTAAATTCCGAGCAACGCCGGGTAATCGCTGCTGGTTTACCTATATAGACAAATGACATATACAACTAAACGATTGTAGTAGGGCACAAAAACAAGAATTATTTAATTTTTAAAATTAAAAGTGACAAAACTGAATTTTAATATAATTACTTCCAAGAAAAAGTGGTAGAAAACAATTAAAAGGAAATAAGTCCGAAGTAAATAACAATTTTATCCAATTAATTTTTCTATTTTGATAAAAGTAAAGTAAGATATTCAGGTTTCCTGGCAATAGACGAGTTCTTTGCCAGAAAATGCGAATACCTTAGTTTCACATTTCCTAACAATATAGGTCTAAGCTAACCGGTTTTGTCGTTAACGCTAAATTCCAAGCTCTTTAATTCTTGGGTACATTGTTGCTCATGTTTTTCATCATTCAAAAGGATCCAAGTCAAATCGCAGTTAAGGGTCTTTAGCCGGATAAATGTTGAACAGTATAGTTAAATCACACATTTAAGTGACTTTATCATTATACAGAAACTCCAAAGAAAGCACATTTGGTGGAGGACATGCATCGTTCTGTGTTTACTGCCAGCGAAGCTTGTTTGAAATAAATATTTTATTTTTGAAAGAAATGTCTGTATTGCAAGTAAAGGCTCATATTCTAAATTTTTATACCTTGGACCTAGAAAGCATGCAATTTGTCTCAAAGATGCAATATTTCCACTCTACAATTGAAACTATATTTAAGTTCATTAGAAATTACTTGATGTTATTCAGGACTTTATTATCATCAATTTGTAATTTTAAAAGTGTTACTTAAAGTGTTTCTAAAAGACAGTTACTTAAATGCTTTTCAAGCACTCAGCTTTTAATGGGTGGCCCCCTCCTCACCGAAATTAGACCGAGCAGGGGTGGAATGTGTGGCAGGAGTCGACTCTGTACCTGCCGAAAACATCGATCGAAGATGCTAGAAATCAGTATACGAATTGTAAGTTCGGATCCGAAGTTAGCTCTTGGTCAAACATTACAATGTCGGTCTTGTAAGATCCTGGTCTCGAGTTCGAGCCTGGCTCGGGACCAATATCATCAATTCCTACACACTTTAAGTTTTTATATTTGTACATTAACAGTATATCAATCCTAATCTTTTCGGTATGTATCAAAAACATCCATTGTGTATATATACTTTGATCATGCTTCTTTATGTATATATACCTAATATGTATCATCCATTATATATCATCCATATCTAATTTGTATGATCCATACCTAATATGTATCGTCTTTTATGTATCATCCTTAAGGAATATATACCTAATGTTTTCGGTATGTATCAAAAACACCCATTATGTATATATACTTTGCATACATCCTAACCCGGATTTTTATAATTATATTTTCTCACCCTGACTTTATTCCCTTACATCCTCGGTTTCTCAACTTATACTTTGGTTTTCCATCCCCCAACTGTCATGCGTGTTTTTGTATATATAATTTTATATGTAATTTTTGTGCTTTTTTTTTGTATTTCTGTGTATTTTATGTATTTCATGTTCTTCTTTTCGTTTTGTTTTGTTTTAGTTGGTTTTACTACTTTTGTGCTTGGGTTTTTTCCCTTCGGGGTTTTCCCCTCTTTTCTTTTTTTTCCTTCTTATGTCTCTCTTGTATTGTATTGTATTGTATTGTTTTTATGTTTTGTTTTGTCGTTGCCTTTCTTTTATTTGTCTTGTTGTAACTGTGTTGTGATTCAATTTTAACCTGTTTTGTAATGTTTTGGATCTAAAATAAAGTTCCCGGCCACACACTTAGCTACAGTAAACCTTCGGGTCTGTCGTGTGGTCTGGGTTTTCAACACTTCCAACACTTTAAGTAACTCGCACTTTAAGTAACTACACACTTTAAGTAATCTTCCCGGTCGTCCAAATAGTTGCTCAAGTCCTCTGGACGAGTCGGACGGCCTGGGTTTTCCACACTTTAAGTAACTCATGCCAACGGCCGTACCGTGCTGAAAACACCGGTTCTCGTTAGATCACCGAAGTCAGGCAGCATCGGGCGCGGTTAGTACTTGGGTGGGTGACCACCTGGGAACACCGCGTGCTGTTGGCACATTTCGGGCGCTGTAGCCCGGTGGTTTGCGCGCTGGATTTGCACGCTGCCACTACTGCCGCCGTGTTCATGCGGAGTACGATCACGTTAAACATGTGGGTCCGTAAGTCCTTCCGAGAGGTTGGTGGTAGGGGAAGGATGATACGGGCCCTGTGGATGCCTCTCCCACTGGGTTCCGGTCTAAATTGGGTGGCACTTCCCGGCCGTCCAAACAGTTATCTTACACCTTTCTGGTAGGTCGGACGGTCTGGGTCTCAACAACAACACTTTAAGTAACTCGGGTCTGTCGTGTGGTCTGGGTTTTCAACACTTTAAGTAACACCGGCCATTCAAACAACTACTACAAACCCCAGGGTCAGTCGAGTGGTCTGTGCTTGCAAAACTTTAAGTTAACTGTCTGATCATTGAAACCGTAGAGTGGATTTCACAGCAAGCAACGCGCTGTCGCACCCTGTAGCGGGTTTAGATTATATACAAGAAATTATATCCTCACCCACTAACTTCTGTCCATTGTTATTTGACATAGGAACTAAAATAAATGAAAGTACAACAATCTAATCAAGAGCATTATTTGACTTCTCATATAAACAGATGTACGTATTTGCGACAGAATCTGTATACGTAAATATACCGGTATCTGAATACAAAAGTAATCGCGTATATGAATACATAAATTTATGGGTATCTGAATTCATAAATATACGGGTATTTGTACACGAAGAATAAAATGCATAATTTCACGTATATAAAGAACACGGATTTGATTTCTCCAATACACGTTACAGGACCCTTGTGTACTCGTATCTTTATCGTACCCTTTCAAAACCATGACCTCTAGTTTAAACGATGTTTTTTGAACCTCATTTTTGGTTTAAACCATAGTTTAAACCAAGAGTTAAACCATGGTTTTTCATTTTTTTTGTAAACCCGTTTTGCTTCAACGCATATCTATAGAAAAAAAAATTATTTTGCCGAACTGGGAATATGCAGAGCATAATGAAAATATTTTCATGTATTTGCAAGAATGCGGCTACCTGAGTCGATTAAAACCAAAAAATACGTACAGCTATCGATATAATTACTATTTATAATTTTCAGGTGACACAGACTAGAGAATATGGTGCCGGTGGGAAATAGTAATAAACAAAGCGTTTACACACTTGATAATAGTGGTCTTTTTTTTTTTCTATTTTTGATCAAAAATTAATAATATTTCCAAATGACACGTATTAGAATTAGAAACTAAGTACCTTTTCTCATGAATGGAACGAGTTAGGTCCAAGAGAATGATGCCAACAAAATAAATTGCATGATATTACATATGAACAGTGAACATGTTTTTCAACAGTTAATATTTTTTTTTAATTTATTGTATTTTTGATGCATTTATTTGAAAAATGTGCAATATCTCGACGGTTCATGCTAGCATTCTAAAATTTATGTCAATCGTTTTCTAAGTACGAAATGTCTATTTGTGTAACTTTATTACAGTTTTTTATAGTTTTGATGATTTTTTCAAAATTTCACTCGAAAATTTATGGGGGTTCTGAACATTTGATTGTGGTTAAAAATAATAGGCTTCCAGTATTCACGGATTGTAATTTGTGTACCAAATTTCATTCGAATCGCTCCATTCATTCGTGAGATATACAGACTCACTGACACGCACACACACACATACTTTCATACACACACACTATTTGTTTTTAAATAACGTTTTAAAATAAAGTTTTAAATAAAGAGCTATTTGTTTTTAAATAAAAAGTTACAGACAAAATGACAATTTTTGTAATTATTTTTGACGTTTGTATTCCATTATATATTTTTAATTTATGAAAATAATACCTCCAAAAATTAAGGGCATTTCTTTGGTCCGAGCTGTTTATCAATTGCTTATCGAGCTGTTTATCGATTGAAATAATCATTCCAAATTCCCATCACATTTCTCAATTTGTTGGAAATATGTTGTCTTCACAATCACAGACAGAGATATGTATAAATAAATCATTGAAAACAATTATTGATTGGTATGCAGAAATAGTCAAAACCTGTAGCCTCATTCAAAATCCTTAAATATATATATATATATATATATATATATATATATTTAACTCCATCACAATAATTTTCCTTTGCATATGCTATGCATTATACGGGGAATAAAAACAGCTTTAAGTCAATTTAAAAAAACTTTAAATCTCTGTAAACAAAGTGTGAAGAGTGTTTTTTTATTCCTTCAACTGAAATAAATCTTCGGAAAAAAAAATAAATTTCTGAGAATTCTCTGCAGTTAAACACAGCTATTAAATATTTACACTCGGGTGTTTTTCATTTTTCACTTTTTCTTTTTGAAAAAAACTAATATCCTCGATTACAAAAGAACATTTCCGAGGTGTATTCCCTCGCATCCCATAATCACGTCTTTAAAGATTCAAAAGCATTTTCTGGCATGTCACATGACTTATGGCCCTACACCTTTGTTTATCTCTTGCGATGACGATGCGAGCATAAATCAAAAATACGCGCATCTTTGATGATTGTTAGTTTGGGGGTTTGGATCGCTGCCAGCGCCATCTTTCGACAAGAAAAATTTGAGGAATTGGCAAGAAAAAAGGAATTCTCTTACTTCACGGTTCTATTTATGAACTGATGGAATTCATGAGATGTGAGGGTGTGATGGGAGACTTTGCGATGTTTTCGTGTTTTAATCAGAAATGTCTGTTTAATATTAAAGTTCAAGGAAGTGATCTTTTTTTCCGTGCGTACATTGCATTAAAAGCAAAAAAATAAAATTCTTCAATTAATCATCCACGACAACTCGGCATCTTCATTTTGAGATCATTGATGCTGGTTAACATAATGATGCCGGTGACGTTATGATGAGTGAGCACAAAAATCCTATAAGAGTTCCACAGTTTTTAGAAATTTTCTGGTAGAGAATTGAAACTTTCACTAATTCTCCTAATGATAAGAGGGGTAATATGATTAGATGTGCGGTTTGCACATAACAGGTACACGGACGATAAAAAATGAGGTCAACGAAAAGCGATAATTATGCAAATGTTCTGAAACACTTCTGAAGAAAATGGCGAGAAATACGCAGTGAAAAATAATAAACGGTGTAATAAATTAATTGAAATTTATTTAGATTTCTCTCTCTGCCTCTTTCTCTTAATTAATAATAAGCTAAAATATAAAATGAGAAAATTTTAATTACAATGAAAGTTAATTTTTTCATGGTAAAAAATATAAACAGTATACAAAATATAAGATAAATTTTGAATTAATTTGATTTAGATGTTTATGAAGTAAAATTCAAAATGTTCAAAGGACAATAATTACATGGAGAAAATTCTCCCTCACCCAGCCTTTAAAAAATTAATTATACCTTAATTAAGGAATATAAAGTGTCATCTTCTGGTGAATATTAAAAACAAAGAATAATACTTGGAATAATTAAAAATAGTTCAGTGAGATGTTGCTGTTTTCATGCGCATTTTATATACGTATGTAAAAACTAAAAATCTTTAAATATCAGATCAGTATTATATATGTATCTATAGTAAAGTTATAAACTGGTCATGTAAGTTTTTTTTTATCTTAAACTGTAAACATATGTTAATATTTTTAAATATTATATATTCTTTAGACTTAAAATATTACTTTGACGTAAAATGATTAATTAGGTTTTCTACATGCAAAATATATAGAAAAGCTGAGGTTTTCTACAAATGTAGAATACGTTAATGGAAAACCACGTATTACATGTCAAATGTAGAATATACATTCTACGTGCCCAACCTTGAAGGACACGCACAGACATCACTGCAAAACCGGTTCGATTCGAGTTCAGGGATGATTAAAACGTGCTCTTCAATCGAAAACTCAAATCTTTTGACTCCGTCGCAATGTTTTCTTTATACATTAAACTATGCATGTAGGAAAAGTAAGAAACACGCTCTACAACTTTATAATTGAAACTTATCACTTATCTCGCTGCGTTTCCGAAATAAGAATTCTAACTTCTTCAATTCTCCGCTAGAGGGCATGAAAACTTTTTCAATCGATAGAACATAGCCTCTTTTCTATTAGTACCAGCTTCTACAGCTTTGGAACACCACTTTAATCTAATGTTAAAGGTATTGATAAGGACTTAAGTTGGTATAATATATGGCCAATATCTATTCTATATTCTTTGCTACAAAGTTTGACTAGAACAAAGTATCTAAACTGAAATATACAATTACTTTTGCCTGTGTATTTATCATACCATTAATTCTGAACGGATAAAACTGAAATTATTTGACACTCTTAGCCTGCAACAATAAAACATACACGAGTGTTAATTTCCTATTTCTCTGCAATGAAACATATAGTTTAATAATAAATTGAATATAATTTTTAATAGGACGAAATATGTAAATCTAGTAGTTAATATCTATCAAATAACATCCAAATTAATGAGATTTATTCATTCCGTCTGAGATCCAAAAATGGAAGATGATTTCTTCATTTATGACACGTTAAGATTAATAACTCCAAACAAGTACCGTTCATCACCGGCTCGTCAAGGCTGGCTCTGATTATTGATTGACATTAAGGAAAAAGTTAACGACGGGTTCCTCAAAAAAAAAATGTATGCTATCGAAATAACTTTTTCCAGCCAAAAGATTCGCTTTGGGGATATACAAGGATCAACCTCACTAAGTTTGTATCTTGGCTATGGTAAGAAAGTTGCCAATAATTTAAATTCCACTAAAATATGTAAGAGCTACAATTTTTTCTAGACTGCAGTTACGTTTTTAAAAAATATTTTTGTATGTATTCATATACTTCACTCTGTTCTACACCTGAAACAAAACACTTACTACATTTACTCGTAATTGGGAACCTTTAATTTGAAAACATATATCCAACATTACGCTTTTCTATTGAGTCAAATGAGAATTGATGGGTTGTTACTAACACTATAGCGAAACCTAGAAATAATTCTTAAATCATTATGGTATTTTAAAAAACTGATTCGAATTTAAAAAAAATCGCTTCGTGATATATCGTAGCTGGACCTCAGGTATACCCATTCCGAATTTCGCAGCTGTCTGTTTCTTGGATTTTCCGCTACGACATCAACAAACGAATAGTGATGCCTGTCTTTTATTTAATTTTTTTATTGCCAGACAGTGCAGCTTACCCAAAATGAAAAATGTCCTCAAAGTCCTAAATAAGCAACCGCGACTTAAATAATATAACTCAGTTTCCAAATCGCCAAATCATTTTCTATCCAAATCGCCATAAAATTCGAAATCTTTAGTTTTAACGCAAAGAGCACCGCTCCATAAACGTTGAAAGTTAAAAAAAAAAATAATAAACGATCTCCGGAAACGCTTCCGATTTTGCAGTCATGGCTTAAATCTCGTTCTCGTTTGACCATGAGCAATCAATTGGTTGAAAAATGTACAGAACTTCATTGTGGGACATCAGGTTCACTCGTTCCAAAAAATGACAAAAAAAATAAATTATTTATGAAATCAATTTCTTTTGTTAGAATGTGGTAATATACACCCAACTTTTTGCCAAACTATAAAACTGTGTTAGCTTTACTTTTTTAATGATACGGAAAATGTATCACAGAACATAAAAAATGTAAATTTTGATACATTTAAAATTAAAACAAAAAAATCTGATGTGGGCAGGCAGAACATGACTTTCCTTATATAATGCAATGAATTTACTACTTTTACAGTTAAAAAATGTTCTTATAGTAGATACTTATATTCTTTCCAAGATATTGAATTTTTTTTTTCAATTAGTCGTCATTTTCATTGATGCAGCGTCATTTTTATTCATTTAGCGAAATTTTCTTTAATTTGGCAACATTTAAAAAAGTTGGTGACATTCCGCCAAATTCGTCGCCAAAATCTTGCCAAGCGTTATGGACAGAGAAATAAGTTATTCGTACAAAAGATAAATGACTATTGGCGTTCAAATACAAAAGTATTACTCTAAGTATCTTCTCTCGTGAACGGAAAGAGTTAGATCCACGAGAATGATATCACCAAATTTATCGCATGATATTACATATGAAAAGTGAACATGTTTCTTCAGAGTTAATATTTTTTTTTATTTTACTTGATTTTTTGATAAATTTATATGAAAAATGTGCACTGTCTCGAGAACGGTTCATGCTAGCGTCCGTCAGCTACTATGTCCATGCTAGCGTACCGTTCATGCTAGATTGACACCGTTTGTGTCAATCGTTTTCTAAAGAAACATTACATAAGAAATGTCTATTTGCGTAACTTTATTAAAGGTTTTAATTTTTTGATGGTTTTTTCAAAATTTCACTTGAAAATTTAGGGTGGTTCTAAATATTCGATTGTGTTTAAAAACAACAGGTTTTCAGTATTCACGGATTGTGATTTTTGTACCAAATGTTATTAAAATCGCTCCAGTCGTTCGTGAGATATCGTCTCCACAGTTTCACTGACACACAGACATACACACACATACTTTCACACACACACACACACACAGACATCACCTCAAAAATGTGCGATTCGTGATCAGGGATGCTTGGACCGTGCTCTCCCGTCGAAAACCCGAATTCGAATTTTCGACCCCGTCACAATACTTTCCTTATACATAATGTATATAAGGAAAGTAATAAATGTGAAGAAATTGTCTTAACGAATACGGCTCTAAAATCGTTGGAAATCACGTTCTTTAATCTTTCCGATGGTGTCAAGATGGTGACTCTGTGATAACACTTTTGGTCGCCAAGGAACCAATTTGAGTGAATATTGTTCAAAATTGTGCTAAGACTTAAAAACCTAATCTTAATGGGGAAAAAAAAAAAAAAAAAACTACCACCGAGGTGCACCTTCCCAGGTCCTGAGGTACATGTGTAACAAATTTCATTGCTATATGATGCTTAGATTTCCCACTTCTTGTAACATTCCCGATTGTCTCACCCGGTTCGTTTTCATGCAATCTGCCTGGATTAATTACTTCTTTCCATGAGTCAATTAGCCTTGCGGTACCTAGGCAAGTGTAAGTATGGATTTGTTTCATGACGTTCCTTCCGTGTCTTGCCAGCACTGGGTGGAAGTATGTAGTATCCGGTTGGAAGTTGGCGTGGTTGAGTCTCGCGAGTGTTGACTTCGGATTATAGCTTGGGTATAGTGTTCGCAGGGTCTGGTGTTAATTCGGGGGCCCCCCCATACTGTCACGGTATATCAAACACATACAGAACATCAACACATAACAAATTTGGGATCTCAGGATCATAGATATCACCGAAAACACTTTTGTACATGCAGAAAACTTCCAAACTTTTTTTTACTGTAATATAAGTATAATATTTAAAACCATTATCATATTTTATGATATAAACAACTCAAATTACCAGTTTTAAATTAATTAAAAAATCATTTCTGCTCTAATTTTTTTATCACATATAAAATTAAGGGGGTCCTTAAAATTTTGGGGGCCGTAGTCCTGAAAGACCTACGTTAATCAGGCCGTAAGTGTTCGGTGGAACTCCGATTTTTCGTTCAGAAGCACCTCTACACATGGCGATGACCAAGCCACGCGTTTAGACATGCCGTTGATGTTGGCGTGTTCTGTCAGGAATATAATGGACGAGTGCCAGCATAGTTTCACTTTAGATATGATGTCGGTAAAAGTTCTTTCCGATCGGATCCATAATGCTTCCGTGGAAAGGTTGTTTCGGTTTCGAATTCCATTAGAAGTTTGGCTGTTTCAGATTGTCACAATTGCGGCAGGAATCTACTATAGTGACAAGGTGTCCTTATAGTAGAGTGTTGACTTTGGATTATATATATATTATTAGGATTATAGGTTGATAATAGTATGTCCATCCCCATGTAGGCTAAAGCAAGAGTGCATTAATATCCGCAGCGGGATTCCGCCCAGATGAGGATTTAACAAATGCATTAGTTCTTTTCCTTTTAATTATATATATATATATATATATATATATACAAAATAATCGACGCACCGAGAAGGAGTTGTCCGATTGTAATGACATTTCGTATGCAAAGACATTTCGAGCGAACATGCAAATGAATAAAATTTGGTGTCCAATGAATAAATAGTGGCAGCTTCAGCGCATCGGAACTGCGCATTCATCAGGTGTATATAAGGAGCGATTCTGAGTCTGTGGTCAAAATTTCTGTTGCATTTCTACTGCGGATATCTTGCGCCTTTGGTAGTCATTTCTGGCACACTGACAGCACAGCGGAACGTAGACAACATTTTACGACCGGTTGTGTTACCGTTCCTTTTGCAACACCCCGGACTTACTTTTCAACAAGATAATGCCCGGCCGCACACGGCACATGTTGCTATGAATTGTCTTCAAGCTTGCCCAATACTTCCTTGGCCAGCTAGGACTCCTGATCTCTCTCCCATAGAGCACATTTGGGACGTTATGGGAAGGCGATTGCAACCATCCCGGAATGTTGACGATTTAGCCCGACAGTTGGAGGCAATTTGGCAAGACATTCCACAGGATACCATCCGTGAACTTTATCAGTCTATGCCACGCCGGTTGACATCTTGCATCCACGCCAGAGGTGGACCAACGCCTTATTTACTTCCTCCCTTTGTATACGGTCCAACTCTAAATAATTAAATTGCTCTGAAATTTTAAGCGTTTCTTTTTCTATGTATGTTCTTCACATCCACCAATTTTCTGTTAGGTCGGACGGTCTGGGTCTCAACAACAACAACATCCACCAATTTTTAACACAATCGGACAACTCCTTCTTGGTGCGTCGATTTTTTTGTTATAGAGTGTATATATGTTACAGTCATTTCGATTAATCGGTTATTATTAATAATAACCGGCTATTATTATTACTAACCAAATAAAAGGTTTAAAGTGAATAATTTATGAAAATTTATCGCATGAACCGGTTGTTATTAATAATTACCAATGAAGTTTGGTCAAAGTAATAATTTTCAACGCGTTAAACTTCAGATTTCCATTTATTGTATTTGTAATGCAATTTGTTTGCAATTTTTTTTGTCTCCTTAAGGTGTTTATGTGTAATGTGATTTATTTGCGGTAATAAATAATGAATGCATTTTGTAAATATCAGTATTCATTATTATAAAACATTTTTTATATTGACCAAATTTCATTGCTAACTAAGCTGTTCATGAATGCAAGATCATACACTTCCTATCCCATGACATAAAATTTACGTTAGAATTAAGGTTTCAATAAATTATGCTTAATTAATCACAACGGTTAAACTTCATTGGTAATTATTAATATTTACCGATAAATATGATCAATATGCAATATTTATCACATTTACCAAAAGACTTGGTTATTATTAATATTAACCAGATTTTTTACTTTAACTGTAACACACACATATATATATATATATATATATATATATATATATAGTATACAGGGTATCCTAAAAACATTGACCTCGGCTTTTATACCTTATATATTGATCTTAGACATATATAATGAATTATAAAGTTGCGTAAAAAAGGTACATAATTTTATGAAATCGATTCAAATTTTCAAGGAATTAAATTTTAAGACATACAAAATTTAAATTTGTATACGGCCCCCGTACAAAAACATTTCCAATGAGTAAAATGTGTCCCATACACTAATAAGGTAATGTACAAAATTTCAGCAATGTATCATAAAATGTCCCAGAGATATGAAAAGACAAAAATGCTGACTTAAACCACTTTTCGATACATTGACATGAGTTCTCAAAGGGGAAAAATCATGTCGGCCGATCGCGTTTCAGGGGTCATACACAAATTGCGAAAGAAAACAATGATTACATAAATAAATAATAATTTTGATATTTATTGATACAAAAGTATCTACACCGAGTAGAAATAATAAGTTTACACAAAGATTACAAAGCTTGTTCAAAATGTTTTCCATCCATGCCAAAAATTCATTAAAGATAAGAGGCAAATATTAGTTGCCTATGATGCATTTCTGCGTTGCGTCATTTGCACTTTTGCTGTAAACATTTAAATTTTAATTTGTGCTTAATCCCTCGCCGACTTTGTTTAACAATATCGCTGGGCCTTTTTACGATAAAATGCTGAAATTTTTTGCATCACCTTATTAGTGAATGGAGTACATTTTACTCATTGGAAATGTTTTTGTACGGGGGCCGTATACAAATTTAATTTTTGTATTTCTTCAAATTTAATCCCCTGAAAAATTTTATTGATTTCATAAAATTTTGTTCCCTTTTTTTTTACGCAACTTTGTAATTTATTATATATGTCTAAGATCAATATTTAAGGAATAAAAGCCAAGATCAATGTTTTGGAGACACCCTGTATATATATATATATATATATATATATATATATATATATATATATATATATATATATATATATATATATATATATATATATATATATATATATGTGTGTGTGTGTGTGTGTGTGTGTCATAAAACGAAAATATACACGTGTACAAAGTGTACAAAGCAAGTAACAAGACATAAAAGCGCGATGCAGCTTGTTAATGTCGAGAAAGATAGATAAGCAAAAACTACGAAGCAAATATCAATAAGGTGAGGAAAAAGTTTCGTATTATTTCGCATTGTTGAATTTATCTCTATCGGTTCCATGTTCTTGTTGTATATGCGTCTTCTGCTTTGACGTTGTTCTCTAATATGGCTCCGGGAGTGTTACCATTTGTGTAAAAGTCGACTCTAACCGGGAACTAGGGGTCACAATCCCCCTGGACCTTTTATGTATTCCCAGTTGGTCCTTTTTTCTCACCTTATTGATATTTGCTTCGTAGCTTTTTCTTATCTATATATATATATATTGTAAATAACAAAGTACGAAACGTACCCGATTGTAAACCAATATAAATTGCCAAGTCATATAGGCGCAATGCAGCTCTATTAATGTCTTGTATATAAGAAGATCATAAAAGATCGAGATGTGAAATAAGTGCCAACAGGGAAATAACAAATGGCCAAGGGGGATTGTGACCCCTTGTTCCCGTTTATAGCCAGCTATTACTCCTGAGGAAACACTCACGGAACCGTTACGTGCCTGTGGCCATATTTCCCTGGAACGCCAAAGCAAAAGACGTATTCCAGAAGTGAATGCAAGGACTGAGTGGAGAAAAAATATTTTGGATTGAGACAGGTTGAAATAAGAAGTTAACCCGAATGACAGATCATTCTTCAATTCAAATATAAAGTGCCGAGCCATTCGATGCGTTGCCATTATATTATATAAAATAGGTGTTGCCAATATCACTATCAAATGCATTAAATTCCTTGCAGTGTACAGCATTATAGTGGTGTTTGAGGTATCCTATTGGATAGTGCTGTTTCAAAGCTTCCTTTATGAATTTTTTATCACTTTTGATACGATCATCCCTATAAGTATGCAATCTTGAGTTTCGTAGAAAATGATTTCGAACGATATTGCGAAAAATATTGGCGCTCAAGTTCGATTTCCAATCGATGATGTAATTAATGTTTATATCAAAATAATTTCTTTTATCATATAGCTTTGTATATATCTTTTCATTTTCAGTGAAATTGATACATAGGTCAAGATAACTAATCTCATTATCGTGAATCTTTTTTGTTTCCGTTAATTCCAGACATGATGGATAGAAACTAAAATCAAAATCAGAGGTGTTTTTAATACATCCTAAAAGAATGTCATCCATAAATCTGAAATAAGGTATTTCATTTAGAATAAAAGTACCTTCTTCGTACTTGTTAAGGTAGAGGTCCGCCAGCATTGAGGAACAACCTCCCCCCATAGGGATACCTTTTATTTGTTGATAGAAATCTTTACCATTATTTAAAATAGTCTCATATAATACTATGTTCAGTATAGCCTTATATTTGTGCAGTTCTATGTATTTTTGCATATTGTAGGTGCTGTGGATCTCTAACATAATTTTGAAGAGGTCGTCTAAATTGATGTTATTGAAAAGGTCCTTGAAATCAAAGCTCTTGTATATTAAATTCAAGGGTTGATTACGTAATCTAGTAATTACATCCGTACTGTTTTTTACCATGATTAAGCCCTTTTTTATTATCGTCTTCATGATTGGTTTTAACAGTATAAGAAGCTTCGAATTAGCTTGAGACAAGTATGTTTTAAATCCCACTGTCACTGGACGAAACCTAACAGGAGACTTGTGAAGTTTTGGAATAAGAACCATGTATGGAAATCTGATATGTCTGAGCTCCAAACCCGCACGTTTATACAAGGCGCATATTTTGTTTTCTATTTCCCGTTGAGGTACTTTCAGCATGTTATACATCTCATCATTGTTGTAATTTTTCTGTAGGATCTCAATATAGTATTGCATACATGTAAATGTATAATTTGACGTCATCTTATCAGTATACGTAATAGCGTAATTTTTGACAACTTGATCCAAAATGTTTTTATTTACTTTGTATTTATCAAATTCTTTATATGCAATGTGATAGTAATAGTTAAAATCCATTATTACATGATGACGCCATTCATCAAAAGTAGACAATGGCAGACTGTACTTAATAGCCAGTTTGTAAATAAACGCGTTAAGTTCTTGACTAAAAAACTTGTCTATTTTATAAAAATCTTGGGTGCGATATTTCGTACCCAGTTTAAAAATTGTTCTAAAATCTGTGTCCTCTATAAGATCCATATTGCCGGTAATGATGTGGCCGTGGTCTTTATTAACGTAGTCGCTTGAAGTGCAATTGCATATTGAGTTGGCAAATAGGTGCATATTCCTTCCAATGTTGTTATAATTAAAGATACTACGTCCAAGAGTTTTTAAATACCGATGTGTAACAGAGACTGCTGTGTTTGAGATCGGCAATAGCTGATCATGAGTGCGTAGAATTTTTTTAAAAGGTCTATAATTGTAACCTTTGTTTTTAAAGGTGGTAATAAAATATTCTTTTTTAGTTGGTTTGCGATCGGCATTATCTAGTTGAATATGATACATTTCAGCCCGTAGTTTTATTATGTCCAAAAGTATAGCATAATTGGTTGTTGCAAAGGGCTGTTTTTTCTGAAGTTCAGTCATATTTTCCTTTTTACAAATATTCCAGATACGTTTAATATATCTTTTACGAATACCAAATGCTACGTTTTTTATCCAATTTGTTCTGATTGCATTAAAAGACGCCATTTTTATAATGAAGGCTTCCAGCTTTACTAGTGTGTCATTATATGTTATACCTTTATTATTACCATTTTATATTTGAATTGAAGAATGATCTGTCATTCGGGTTAACTTCTTATTTCAACCTGTCTCAATCCAAAATATTTTTTCTCCACTCAGTCCTTGCATTCACTTCTGGAATACGTCTTTTGCTTTGGCGTTCCAGGGAAATATGGCCACAGGCACGTAACGGTTCCGTGAGTGTTTCCTCAGGAGTAATAGCTGGCTATAAACGGGAACAAGGGGTCACAATCCCCCTTGGCCTTTTGTTATTTCCCTGTTGGCACTTATTTCACATCTCGATCTTTTATGATCTTCTTATATATATATATATATATATATATATATACACATATATACATACATATACATATATTATTAATATATATATATATATATATATATATATATAATATATATATCTATTACACATATATATATATATATATAAAATCAAAATTATCCAAAATATTTACAATAAAATCCAAATGCAAACGATCCATTAGGCGCCGTGCAGCTATTACACATCGCTTACTATATAAATCTCCAAATAGAATATGTGAAAAAAAGAAAGCGAACAATAAAGAAGTACCACAAATTGGCCTGGGGGTGGTGACCCCCACTCCCCGATTAAACCATGCTTAGAGCCGCAGTAACATTCCCGGTGGCCGGTACTAATTTCAGAAGGTTAATTACAAAAAAATATTTAAAACGATAAGTAAAATACATGCAAGGCAGGAAAATCATCATGCCAACAAACTTTTGATGACATGATGATTCTATATTCCTGTCTTGAATGTATTTTGTTTGTAATTTACATATTTTTTGGTAATTGACCTTCCCAAATTAGTACCGGCCACCGGGAGTGTTAACGCGACTCTTCTCATGCTTTAAACGAGAGTGGGGTTCACCCCCCGGTCAATTTGTTGTACTTTTTTATTGTTCGCTTTCTCTTCTTACATATTCCCTTTGGAGCATATATATATATATATATATATATATATATATATACTAAAAATTGTCTTTTATATTTCGATATTCAGGGTATTTATTATACTTTATGCACTTCGATTTCTAGCAATATAAACTTTATTGAGAAAGTTTCATATTTTACCACTTAGTAGTGATTTTATACACGCAATTTCATTCCATTTAAAAACAATTTAGCATAATTCTTTGAAATATTTCAACTTTTTTCCATCTATTATTATTCTGTTCATTAAAGAAAAATAAATGGCTACGCAACGCAAAACGATTTTCATAAGTCGTATCAATTTGAAATACGTCAAGTACAGGTGATAAAATCCAATCTCTTTCGAATTGAAGGAGAAAAAATATGAGAAAATACCATAAGTTATCACAGGAATAGAAAAGAAATTGAAAATAAACTGAATGAATTTAAAAAGACTGCCAGAAGAATATATATAAATATTTGAAAATGGACGCTGTGAATTTCGTTCTTTTTCTCATCGGTTTTATAATTGCTGCAGTTAAAATGGCAACGTCTTTGCAACGAAATTTTGAAATCAGGGGTGGCAACATAATACATATGACAATAAACGATATTCACGGGATAGTTTTCAATAGAAGGTCGCAAAAATGCTATTAAGCTATAGTTTCTCGTGTGTAAAATAAAATAGTGAATTACTTTTTTTTCTCATACTTTCTATAAATATTGTGTGTCAAAAATGATACAAGAATATCGAATTGGATGTGTAGGATGTTACAAAATATATAGTAACATATATAATAAAACGTGTATTAAATTAAACTTTAATATTCGTACACTGACCTTATGAATTTAACAAGAAAGATCAATCATTCATAAAGCATTTATTATGAAACCCTTTCCAACTGAAATGCAAAATGCGATACATTCTGCTCTGATATTTTTTTAATTATCACAGAACTATGAAAATTTATTTTACTTGAAAACTTAAAACACAAAATACTCATGTGTAAGACACAAAATACTTAGACACAAAATACTCATGTGTAAGAATTTCCATTCGACTCGCGATTGATTTTCTAATAATAATAGAATAATCGAATAATAGAATAACCGCTTAATCGAATAATAATAGAAAATCACGCTTATATATCTGACTCTTACTGAGAATGCTGCGTGTTCAAATCACGTCCGGGTCACTAATGTAGCTGGAAGGGGAATCACCAACTTGGTAGTGCAAGGATTCCATCTCTGGTTAAGGAACGATAGGCGAGTGTTATAGCGTTGAGACAAAGCTGTCTCCAGTTAAAGACAATTAACACTTCTTTATGCGCGGTTCTTACATATCCATACTCACGGAACGTTGTTCCTAATGTTGTGATCGCCCACCATCCATGGGCGTTTTAAATTTGGTTATATTTTTAGTTTGTAGTTCATTTATCTTAAAATTGCACACTTCGAGAGTAAGCAATTTTGGTGAATTTTATCACATTCATTGCCAAGTTTGCATTAGAAGTGATTTTTACATTCCATGAAATCATGTGTTTTGAAAAATATTCCCGGGAAGTTTGGTTAAGTTCTGTCAATGTCTATTTTAATTATAAAGTTTATGTCTATTTTAGCTGAAACTCTCGAATAGGAACAATTTAAATACGAAACTATATATTGTTGCAATGACTTAAGATATCACTACGGCATATTGCGAGTTTCCGGGGGAAAACGACATTTACAAGCAACGATTTTTATTATTTGAATGTGTTGATTCACCTTGGCGACAAGTTCGGTTGCATTGGTTGACAAATTTACCGAAATACTGCCAATTTAGCGAGTTTTCGCCAGTTTGCTACTTCTTGAATTTTGTAGATTGGCTAAGAAATCCTCGTCTTATGTGCTTTTTTCCAGAACTTTCCATAGAAGATATTTTAAGCTGTTCATAATTCAGTTGGTTGTGGACGTGATATCAGTAAAACTGAATGATGAATGCATACATCAGCATCATAAAAATTGTAATCTTGTGAGTTGCGATTGAATTGGGAATTTAACTGTCATATTATTCTACCTGACAGTTATTTTGTGCCCTTGTAAGGTAGTTAGAGAATTATTAGTTGTATATTGTTCCTGTTTACGCTCATTGGTGCAATAAATAAAATATTAGTTCTCCAGATGTTTTTACTTATCCTTGTATCCAGAAATTGAACCTGAAGATATGTTGAAACAATATTTTAGGGAATTACACACACACACACACACACACATATATATATATATATATATAATGAAATACAATCCCATGAAGTATAAAATTCAAGAACGAGAAAGGCGCAAATTGCCGCACTATCAGAGTCTTGAAATATAAGATTTAAAATGAAAAATGAAAAATATAGGTGGAATGATTGTGTTTACAGGGTTGCAGAAAGGTCAAGGGGGATTGCGACCCCTATTTCCTGGTTAGAAGCTAGCTTTGACTTCATGAAAACGCTCCCAGAGACTCTGCACGCCCGAAACAACAATCGAACATGTCCGTGGGGGAAAATGGCCGAATCCCAGACAACATAAAAATGATCAAAATAGCATTAAAATTGGAAATAGCATTAAAATTACAAACCAGCAAGACGAGAATCATGGAAGAGTTGCATAAAGCGTATAAACTTCGGATAGGAAAGCATACATAAAAAAGTCGCGTCTTATATATAGAGCATTCTGGATGTGAAACAATCAGATAATCCTAGTTAAGAGTTGAGTTGTATTCCAGGATGTCGGATAAATTAACATAATTTTTATCACAATATTTTCTGCAAAAAACATCATAATAGTGCTGGACAAAGCGGAAGGGATATGATTGTTCCCGAGTTCCGTTGATTAAATGCATTATGCATTTATTAAATTCTGTAATAGATGAGTTTAATAATTTGTATCTGTTCAAGTGATTTACGGTTAAATTACGTTGTACGTTTAAACTCAAGTTGGTATTCCAGTGGGTAAAATAATTGATCTTGCAGTCATATTGATGTCTCTTGTCAAATAATTTATAACATAATTTCTGTTCCAAATCATAATAAATAGTGATATCAAGGAAATCAACTGTTCCTACTTTCGTTGATTCCGATTCGATTAGTTCAAGACACGACGGGTAGAATGTAAAATCAAATGTAGTATATTGATTATCCACGCCAATTATAACGTCATCAACGAATCTAAAAAATGGAATTTCACTGATCAAATGAGTGCCTTTCTCATAATGATGTAAGTAAAAATTCGCTAGTAACGAGGAACACCCTCCTCACATTGAGATGCCTTTGATTTGTCGATAAAATGCAATTCTATTATATAGAATATTCTCAAATATGACAATCTTAAGGAGGCTTTTGTACTTGTTGGTTTCCATATGTTTTTGTAAATCTGATGTAAAATAAATTTCCATTAAAATATCAAAGAGATCTTGTAAGTTGATATTGTTAAAAAGGTCTTTAAAATCAAACGTTCTAAAATAAAATGTTTCAGAATAAGTTTTCAATCTGTCGACTATTTCATAACTGTTTTTAATCATAACTGAGCCCTCTTTACGTATTTTCTTCATGACCGGTTTTAGTAGTTTTAATAAAATGGAATTTGCTTTGGTTAAATAGGTATTACAACCTATAGTTACAGGTCTAAATTTAATTGGTTTTTTATGGATCTTTGGTATGAGCACTAAATATGGAAATTTGACCATAGTAATATTAATACCAATTTGTTTATAGAGGGCTATAATTCTATTAACATTAGGAGTATATCCTTGTTTAATTGGACAATACATATTGATGTCTTTATGTCTTAATGTTAATAGAATTATAGCCCTCTATAAACAAATTGGTATTAATATTACTATGGTCAAATTTCCATATTTAGTGCTCATACCAAAGATCCATAAAAAACCAATTAAATTTAGACCTGTAACTATAGGTTGTAATACCTATTTAACCAAAGCAAATTCCATTTTATTAAAACTACTAAAACCGGTCATGAAGAAAATACGTAAAGAGGGCTCAGTTATGATTAAAAACAGTTATGAAATAGTCGACAGATTGAAAACTTATTCTGAAACATTTTATTTTAGAACGTTTGATTTTAAAGACCTTTTTAACAATATCAACTTACAAGATCTCTTTGATATTTTAATGGAAATTTATTTTACATCAGATTTACAAAAACATATGGAAACCAACAAGTACAAAAGCCTCCTTAAGATTGTCATATTTGAGAATATTCTATATAATAGAATTGCATTTTATCGACAAATCAAAGGCATCTCAATGTGAGGAGGGTGTTCCTCGTTACTAGCGAATTTTTACTTACATCATTATGAGAAAGGCACTCATTTGATCAGTGAAATTCCATTTTTTAGATTCGTTGATGACGTTATAATTGGCGTGGATAATCAATATACTACATTTGATTTTACATTCTACCCGTCGTGTCTTGAACTAATCGAATCGGAATCAACGAAAGTAGGAACAGTTGATTTCCTTGATATCACTATTTATTATGATTTGGAACAGAAATTATGTTATAAATTATTTGACAAGAGACATCAATATGACTGCAAGATCAATTATTTTACCCACTGGAATACCAACTTGAGTTTAAACGTACAACGTAATTTAACCGTAAATCACTTGAACACATACAAATTATTAAACTCAACTATTACAGAATTTAATAAACGCATAAGGCATTTAATCAACGGAACTCGGGAACAATCATATCCCTTCCGCTTTGTCCAGCACTATTATGATGTTTTTTGCAGAAAATATTGTGATAAAAATTATGTTAATTTATCCGACATCCTGGAATACAACTCAACTCTTAACTAGGATTATCTGATTGTTTCACATCCAGAATGCTCTATATATAAGACGCGACTTTTTTATGTATGCTTTGCTATCCGAAGTTTATACGCTTTATGCAACTCTTCCATGATTCTCGTCTTGCTGGTTTGTAAAATTTCCAATTTTGATGCTATTTTGATCATTTTTATGTTGTCTGGGATTCGGCCATTTTTCTCCACGGACATGTTCGATTGTTGTTTCGGGCGTGCAGAGTCTCTGGGAGCGTTTTCATGAAGTCAAAGCTAGCTTCTAACCAGGAAATAGGGGTCACAATCCCCCTTGCCTTTCTGCAACCCTGTAAACACAATCATTCCACCTATATTTTTCATTTTTCTTTTTAAATCTTATATTAAAAGACTCTGATAGTGCGGCAATTTGCGCCTTTCTCGTTCTTGAATTTTATACTTCATGGGATTGTATTTCATTATATATATATATATATATATATATATATATATATATATATATATATATATATATATATCTGTGTGTGTGTAATTCCCTAAAATATTGTTACAACGTATCTTCAGGTTCAATTTCTGGATACAAGGATAAGTAAAAACATCTGGAAACTAATATTTTATTTATTGCACCAATAAGCGTAAACAGGAACAATATACAACTAATAATTCTCTAACTACCTTACAAGGGCACAAAATAACTGTCAGGTAGAATAATATGACAGTTAAATTCCCAATTCAATCGCAACTCATAAGATTACAATTTTTATGATGCTGATGTATGCATTCATCATTCAGTTTTACTGATATCACGTCCACAACCAACTGAATTATGAACAGCTTAAAATATCTTCTATGGAAAGTTCTGGAAAAAAGCACATAAGACGAGGATTTCTTATCCAATCTACAAAATTCAAGAAGTAGCAAACTGGCGAAAAGTCGCCAAATTGGCGGTATTTCGGCAAATTTGTCAACCAATGCAACCGAACTTGTCGCCAAGGTGAATCAACACATTCAAATAATAAAAATCGTTGCTTGTAAATGTTGTTTTCCCCCGGGAACTCGCAATATGCCGTAGTGATATCTTAAGTCATTGCAACAATATATAGTTTCGTATTTAAATTGTTCCTATTCGAGAGTTTCAGCTAAAATAGACATAAACTTTATAAAATAAAATAGTCATTGACAGAACTTAACCAAACTTCGCGGGAATATTTTTCAAAACACATGATTTCATGGAATGTAAAAATTACTACTAATGCAAACTTGGCAATGAATGTGATAAAACTCGCCAAAAATGCTTACTCTCGAAGTGTGCAATTTTAAGATAAATGAACTACAAACTAAAAATATAACCAAATTTAAAACGTCCATGGATGGTGCGCGATCACAACATTAGGAACAACGTTCCGTGAGTATGGATATGTAAGAAACGCGCATAAAGAAGTGTTAATTGTCTTTAACTGGAGACAGCTTTGTCTCAACGCTATAACACTCGCCTATTGTTCCTTAACCAGAGATGGAATCCTTGCACTACCAAGTTGGTGATTCCCCTTCTAGCTACATTAGTGACCCGGACGTGATTTGAACACGCAGCATTCTCAGTAAGAGTCAGATATATAAGCGTGATTTTCTATTATTATTCGATTAAGCGGTTATTCTATTATTCGATTATTCTATTATTATTAGAAAATCAATCGCGAGTCGAATGGAAATTCTTACACATGAGTATTTTGTGTCTTTTTACAGGCCGTTAAATGCCTTATCAATAGTTGAGAAACATCCATTTATCTAATTTCTTTTCATGGTATTGTAAAGTAATTAGTGCATGCAAGTACTCCACTAACTATTGTTGAAGACAAAAAGGATTTATTTACCACTTTAACATACTAATTACAGTGGAGTAGTAAAAAAAAACAAGTTTAAGCAATGTTATTTATAACTACCAATTTGCAAATTTTAACTGTGCAGAGAACTGTATTCCTAATCCCCATTAGGTATATTGGGTATTTTGCATAGAAAGGAAATTAACTGTAGTTGTAAAAATTTTAAATGCTAATTGGGAGAAGATAATGCAATAGTAATTTTAGCATTTTTTTCACACCTAGGAATAAGGATATGATGCCTCCAATGATGCTGCAAATGAACAAACTCGATATTCTAGAACAACAAAAAATTTGGCGGTAGTCAATACATATCCTTTAATTTTCACATCGCCCGAAAATCGATCATATCAAATTCGATTGATATTACAGTTAAATTTTAGTCAGTTTGACTTAAACGGAATGGATAACATTTTTGCAATTTGGCTTCTTTAATGACTGGTTATATAAAAATATATATATTTTTTAATTTTACAAAAATATTGCAACTTATTTAAAGTATGGTGTCCTAACTTATCGTACTTTATTGAAGTATTTTTGCTATCGGAACATTGTATTTACAAATAACGGTTCAACAATACTTTTGTTGTTCACTGTTTTTTAGATATACACCCTTTTATTTAGGTATGAGATATACACCCTGTATATCGCACAATAATTCAACGAATTAGATGATATTTTGCATACTTCATTTGCTATTATAAGGCTTCTGATGTTCGATGAAATCTAGAAATAATATATCTCTAACTTGTATTTTCAATATCGCAATTCGTTAATTTGTAGAAAAAGTCATGTGTCGGATATAGCGGATTTTTTCAGAATGTTATAAAATAATTAATGCATGAAAATTCGCTTTCAACTCACGTTGGCAACACTGTCTAGTCTACTCATTACATACTAATTACATAAGAAACAAAAAATAAGAAAATTCTGTGAAAATTATAACTACCAATTAACTATTCTGAGTACATGGTTTCTCTTGGGACAGCTGGATGATTTAAATAGAAACCAAATGAACAGTAGCTATAAAAATTTTCACGCTTTCATTCCATAAATAAAACTAATGCTACGCCATTCATTTTCACGCGATATATAGCATATTTAAAAAGAAAGTATTGCCATGACGGTAAAAATCTGACTAACGGACTTGAAAATCTTGAGGCATTTTGAGCGTCTCTTAATTAAACTCGATCATATTTTTCCGTGACTTGTAGGTCTATTTCCCTATTGGCACGATATATATCAATTAATTAGAGTAATTGAAATGAAATTTTATATATGATTACTTTAATCGATAAATTTAAGGAGTATTTCAATTTTTAATGATATCTGTCTTAAAAAGAGGTCTCAATTTTCCGACACATTTTTTTTTTTTTTGAAAATGAAAAAATACATTAAAAAATATATTTTGCACAAAAAAATATGTTAAACGAAGTGACTTATGTAATTTTTTTTCATTTAAAAGGGAATATATCATTTTGCGTATGGAGACACGAGTCGTTCTTGAGATATAAAGAAAATCATAAAAAAAATAATTACACTTTCTATGATCGAGAGATATTGAAATGTTTGTAAGTACTTTATACCAGAAGTGAACGGACATCGCTATTCATGAGTTATGGCAAGACGTTCTGGAGAGATTAAAAATTTTACTCTTCCACACGGCATCTGTGTAAAATTTGAAGTTCTGCAGATTGGTACAACTTGAGCTTGCGAAAACAGTTTGAGCAGCGGATTAGGGATTTTAACGAAATCGAGACTATTGCAGAAACGTCGCCAAAAAAAATTTTGAGGTGGTTGGGTGGAGTGGGGGTGGGGGGTAGAAGATATTTTGTTTCCCATCTTTCCAAATATCAATTACCTGGTCTTCAATGGGTACTGACTGGTTCCTAGAAGGGTTATGACCCCCGAGAAATGCTCCTTGGCGCCGTTGTTGGGTGGCGACATTGTAGAACACTGATATTAAAATATTTTCCAACTTTATCAAGGTACAATCATTCACTAGGAAGATCCGTGTTTAGAAACAGAGCTGGAAGATCTTCAATGAGATTTATAGCTGAAAAATGTTGCTTTAACTGCAAAATTTGTGTCAACAAAAAACTAGCCAATGTTGTTTCTAATTATGAACAAGAAGTAATATTTGAAAAAACTATTTAAGTTAAAATAAAATCAAATTTTGCATTTGAAAAAATATTTGCTCTCATTTGCATTTTTCATCTATTTTAAGCAAGTAGATGTTGTAGTCCACTTAAGACGACTATTTTAGTCACTAAGCACCATATATTATTAAACGAAATCAAATATTATAAAAAGTTCAAACTTTATTTTTAAGAGTTATTTTCCCTGTCTTCGCCCGGCTAAATGCTAATAATAAATAATTTTCTAGATTTTCAAAATATTTCTCTGGTTATTGTGAATAATGTATTTAAGAATTTTATGTTCATAGTTATGCGTATTTTGAATATGTTTTGCTTCCATTGACTTTGTGTTTTAAAATTCATCTGTAATAAATACCAAAATGAGGGATAAACTACTTCTGTTTACATCTTTGCACCATATATTATTAAACGAAATCAAACATTATAAAAAGTTCAAACTTTATTTTAAGAGTTATTTTCCCTGTCTTCGCCAGGCTAAACGCGAATAATAAATAATTTTCTGGATTTTCAAAATATTTCTCTGGTTATTGTGAATAATGTATTTAAGAATTTTATGTTCATAGTTATGCGTATTTTGAATATGTTTTGCTTCCATTGACTTTGTGTCTTAAAATTCATCTGTAATAAATACCAAAATGAGGGATAAACTACTTCTGTTTACATCTTTATAGGATTTATTAAAATATTCATGACAATTTCTCTACTGATAGTACATATTCCATTCAAAGCTTTTTTAAAAGAAAATTTCTCGATCTTTCCGATGGTGTTAAGATAAAAAGTTTACGATCATATTTTCTATAGTTAAGAAAGCAATTTGTGCGAACATCGCTCAAAATGCAGCTTCAACATTAAATAACTAAAAAATTAATTTAAATTAAAAGCAAAATCGCGCCGTGGCGCTTACTTTTCGCAAGCCGAGCCCTGTACCATATTTTACGGCTGTACGACTCTTAGATTTTCCGCTACAGGCCACACAGACAGGCAGGAGTGCGACAGCCCAGTGGTTAAGGCACGGGGATTACCTTTGGACGAGTTTTCGAGTTAGGTTTCCGGCTCTGCCCAAGCTGTCCCCGAGTTCACTCGGAGTACAGGCACGTTATATATGAGGGTCCTTAAGTCGTTCCGAAAGGTTAGTGATAGGGGAAGGAAGGTACGGTCCTGGTGGATGCATCCTCAACTGGATTCCGATCTAAATTGTGTCGCACTGTCTCCAAAACGATACCTTACACCTTCGGGTAGGTCTGATTGCCTGGGTCGAAGAGGAAGAAGAAGCAAGTAGAAAGACAGGCATCTTTTTTTATTATTATAGATACGCTCACATTTATAAATGATTTTTATGAACGAAGGAAGCGGAGTCCATTCTCCATTCCTAACGAAGGGAAATCAGCAATTGCCGGAATTTTGTGATCCCTTTTTTTGAAAACTACAATAGGTAGGGCATTGACAATTTGTCCACAGATGTGCAGCATCATAAATTCAACAATTAAAACGAACTATAACAAGGGGAACCCCCATTTTTAAACCGCACATGCTCACTACGCTTCTTACAAATAACAAATAAACAACTTTTAAACTGCTACTCAAAGTGTCTGCACTTGCATACATTATGAATTAAACTTCCTCCTGCATATTAAATACGTTTTTGCGATTTAAATGTCTTACTTTGATTACATAGTTTCCGGTATCCCAATTAGTTTAATTTGGTATTCAAATTCTGAGAAATTTATAGACTCTTTTATATTATGACTGTCAAATATTGAAATTAAATTTTATACTTCTAATTTCATAATTATTTCTTACCTTAAATTTTAATTCGAAATCTTTCACAGCTCTCATAATTCATATACGCAAATCCATTCAAAGCTCGACATTCTACTAGTGATTAAACATTATGCAATACATTAATTCATTGTTTGTTTACTTATAAGATAAATAATAGGGAATACACGATACGAAAGAAGGATTTAATTGCAGGAAAAGATTGGGCATCATTACCATAGGCCAGTCCGCTCTATACCTCCTGCATGAACAGTAATAATAACAATAATTTGTCATTTAAGTCATTTCTCATTGCTGACATTAATGATGTGACGCGTAAGGCCATTTGCATAATAACTTCGTGCATTCAAATTATAATTTTACAAAGAAAATGCAATTTCATGGGAGGAATTATTCTTAACACTTAATATTCTTAACGAACTTATATTACGAGAAAGGTACCACATGGGGCACAAAGCTGATACACATGAATAGGTGCGATGGATAATTAAATGATTATTACGGAAGTGGAAAAATTCTGAGCGAGTTAACATTAACGTGTGTAGTTAAAATTTTTATGTTATTTGTGGAAATTAAAATATTTGATGTGTGCAGCACGTGATTTTCTCTACAGTTTCAAACCCATTTTCTTCCTTATTTACACATATATACTATATGGATAATATATAAAATTGAAAGTACTCTTCTTTATTTATATGTTTGTTTGTGTGTTTATTCGTATACACACGGCTCATTTATTGTTTGTTTAGTGTTATGCCATTCGTTTGTTTGCTTGTTTGTATACAAATTCATAGATTTTGACAGATTTTTTTCAAATTCGGTTCGATTATTTTACTCTTTACAGCGGGTAATCCCGTCTATATGTCGAGTTTCCAGGAACAGGGGTTGTCGAGATATTAATAGAAAACACAAGGTTAGAATACTACTAGAATTTGCACATATTTTAGATCAAGAATAACGACCGGTATATCTGATACTTCTTTATAAATCAATGATTTTTTATATTGATGATACATCGATGATAGTTTTATCGCACATGTAATAGATGCTTATGTGAAATTACAAAATTGCAACTTTAAATCATTTTTTCTTTTCATTTCACTACCTGACAAATTTTAAAATAGCAGTAAGTCTGCATAAATTTGAAAATATGAAACATCTTGAAAGCAGCTTATCGTAACATAGCCGGATTAATTTTATTCGCTGTGTTATCAGAAATTACGCATAAAACAAGCATTCAATCATTACATTTAGGCCCATCTATTCTTTTACTTCGGTTGTTTATTTCATTATCCACTTTTTCTTGTCATCTTGAAGAAAAATACTCGTTTCATTTTTCCATTGTTGTACCAAAATCTTATCAGATCCAATGTACCAAATTTCATGAACTTTTTTCGGATAGCTTTGTAAGGATTAACAATTTATATTCTCCACTTCCTATTTTTCAAACAGTCTCTTCTCCAGGGAAAGGAGAGTCTAAATTTAAATAACAGCCGCACAGATTGAGGGCAATAGGTGGAGCTGGCAACCAGGTTATAAAAAAGCAAGGTGCGAAGCACAAGAGGAGGAGACGGATGTTAGAAGATGATACCAGTTGGTAAATGGAGCGTGGCGTGTGTGGATGCAGACGATGGTATAGAAATGTATGGACTATGTACATCTTGATTTTCTATGTGTAAATTACGTTAATGGAGTTTACTTTATGATTTCTACAGTTTAAGAATAAACTTGTTGTTTTTATCAAAATATGCCTGCATGTTTATTCCGACATGTTTACAATGGCTCCCGAACAAATCAACCCTGTAGGTTAGTGCAAAGATGTCGGATTTCTGAAAGTGACACTAGTATGACTAGTACGGATTCAGTCGACTCTGGATGATTGAACGCCGATTTCAAATTGAGAGGATAACGACCACGCAGGATACTAACCTGGGTAAAATAGTAGTAGCAGGAGGCTAATCTGTGGTAAAATAGCAGGAGGTGTTCAGTCTTGTCAGTTGTCTGCCAATCTGACATTAGAGGGTGGAGAATGCAGAGTCCACTTCGACAATAAGTGTTTGCAATTTCGTCCCAGTAGCTCAACGGTAGAGCGTCGGCTGGATAGTTCCGAGGTCCAGGGTTCGATTCCCGGTTTGGGAAGTAAGGTTCTTTAAGTTTATTAGTTAGAGTGAATACATCCATTACACACAGGCAGATACATAGAGACAGAAAGAATATGAACTGGAACACTCAGAAACGCTAGAACTAATGAATTTCTGTTCTGCGGTGAGCAAATTGTATGAATTCATCGAAAAATCGTATACCTATTTTCGACTCCGTTGCAATAATTCCCCTGTAACTGTAAAGCAAGTATTTAGTCATTAACTGTTTTAGAGTCAAACGGCTTCGTTAGGGTAGGCAAACAATTCACAAACATTTTTCTGATTTTACGGAAGTGCTCTGGCTCATTTTTATTGATAAAGGAGGCTTTGTTATACTTCCTAAACCATTTAATTAATATATGTACTTATTTGTTATATGTCATTAACTACGTCTTCGTATTACATTTGATTTTACATCATCTTGAGTGATTTAATTAACAATTTCCTTATACATTACTAAGTATGGTTCAAAAAAATAAAAATAGGATATAAAGCAGTAGATGACTTTCTTTTAACGTTTTAAAACTTTTAATTTTCACTTAGCGACTTAAAGCATTTTAAAGCGTCTGCAGGTCGCTCAAACCCCCCAGACCTTCAAATATAATCAGAGTGTTTCATCCAAAAGAAATGCGTTTGGTTTTTATTCGCTGTCGCACGCATTATACAGTGATTTAAATAATACATTTAACTTTTTTAATCTTGTATATCAGATGTTATCGATTTGTGTGATTCATTTTGAAAACAAAAGCCAGTTGCATTTTCCAAACCGTATAAAAATCTAATCAGTATCAGGGTAACGCATAAGTGATTGAATTGCGAAATTTTGTAAAATATATTTTCAGTTATACATACATTGAACAGACAGACACATACATCACTTTAAAAAAATGCTGATTTGTATTTTAAAGACCGCCCAAAATACAAATGCATGTAAAACTCGAATGCATTTAAACACAGGCAAACATAGAGCGCGGGTAACCCAGTGGTTAGCGCGCGGGAATTGCACTCGGTAAGCCCGGGTTCGAGTCCCTTCGCTGCCAAAACTGCCGCCGTGTTAATGTTGAGTACGATCACATTAAACATGTGGGTCCGCAAGTCCTTCTGAGAGGTTGGTGGTAGGGGGAGGAGGGTACGGTCCCTGTGGATGCCTCCCCACTGGGTTCCGGTCTAAATTGGGTGGCTCTTCCCTGCCGTCCAAACAGTTACCTTAAACCTTTCTGGTAGGTCGGATGGTCTGGGTATCAACAACAACACAGACAAACATGTTTATTTCTAGAAGTGTTTGCTCAAAATGTGTTCTGGATATCTTAAACCATGCTTTTTTGTCAAATCTCGAATTCGAAAATTATAGGAGAAAAAATTATTTTTCTACACAATAGTATAAAAAAGTAACATTCAATGTTTCAACGTTTGCACCTATTTGCACCTTGTACCTATTTGCACCTTATTTGTACCTATTTGCACCTTGAGGAACAGCAGTGTACCCTGAAATACAGCTTACTAAAGCTGTTCTGTGCAATTTTACAGAAATGAAAAAATGTTTTGATATAAGTAAACACCTCTTTTAGATATATTTATTTTTAAATAAAAAATTGATTAAAGCTTATCCAGCATTGCCTTGAAATGTTCCATCATTTATTCCTTCTTCCTCTGTCTAACAATTAACAAAAGATAAACAAAACTAGCAACGAAAAGCAAATTGGCGACAACCCTGTAAAAAATCAGATTTCTTTTACTAAAGCGTTACTAGGTTATAATGTTTTTGAGCGAAAGTTTTTTTTAAGTCACGTACTTTAATCAACGTATGAATTACATTTGTGACGAACAACTTCCTTTAATTAGTAAATTATATTGAAATGTTTTTAAAATTTCGATTTCAAAGCAAGGTTTTTCTTCTGTTTTAATTAATAATTACTACTTTTGCAGTAACGCATGTAATATAATTTAATGGATATATTTACGTTACTAATAAATAACAAGATATCTAAAATTGCATTCGCCAATTTGATTGTTTTTATTTTTGTCAAGATATCGATTACTTTCTTTCAGAATATAGATGTTATATATAAGGTAAAGAACTAGCATAAGATATTAAATTGTTATAAATATTTTGAAATCAATTTATATATTTTATATTTTGAGACATATGAAAAAAACCTTAATAGATATATTTTGTTTCAGACATTGAAATCATTTTACTATAATATTTCACAATTTTAGATGAATTATAAAAATATATAAATTTAAACTTTTATAGTTATTTCAGTATTAAAATTATTGTTCAACTAAATACCAATAATAAAAGCAAAGGATTTAGATAATAAACAAAGTTTTAAACTGCTTGTGTATGTTCTCTTGGCTTGGTATCGCATATCTAAAGTCCTTCTGGTAAATTTCACAAAAAACGTCGCCCATCTGATGTGGGCAGTAAATAACTTTCTCTGCAGACCCAAAATCGTGTTTTATTTATTTCCTTAATAATTAATTAAATTGAGTTTAATTGCACAAAATAACACTGAATTGGCACTTTTGATTCCATTTTTGTTTTTATTTGGCAATTGATCCTTTTTTCAAAGGCGGCGTAACAAAAGTGAAAAGAAACTGAAATATCTTGAGAACGGCCAGTCCTAGAATACTGGAGTTGGTCTTATTCCTTTTCGCGACAAAAATTACGCATAAAATCAGCATTTAATTGCTACATTTGAGCATACGTAGTATTTTATTTTAGATTTTGGAGATATTTGCGGGCCATTTTGTAAAAAAAGGCGGATTCTTCTTTTTCGATTCATATCAAAATCTAATCAGCACCAGGGTATCCCACAAGTGATTTATTTACCAAATTTTACGAAAATTGAATTAAAAGTGAATTGAATTGAATTAAAATAAAGAGAACGTGGATATAAGTCTGTAGGGAAAGTCATGTGCTGCCCACAACAGATTTTTACTTTCTCTGCAATACATGGTAATGTATAGGGAAAGTATTGGAATCATGCCAAAAATCGCAACACGAGTTTTCGACGGATCTACGCGTTTCGAGACCACTAGAATGCGAAAAAACTATTTTTAGCGTGACGTCTGTGTGTCTGTCTGTCTATCTGTCTGTCTGTGCAGATTTTGTATCAACTGTAACTAAAAAGCTAATTGACCGAATTTCATAAAATTTGGTAGGTAAGTCAATTGTGGGCGAATCTGGTGCTGATTAATTTTAGGTACGATTCGGGATAAAAGAACCCGCATTTTTTTGCGAAATGGCCCACAAAAGTCAGAATCCACCCCAGCTGAAAAACTAATGGACCGAATTTCACAAAATTTGGTAGATAAGTTTTTTGTGGATTACCCTGGTGCTGATTAGATTTTGGTATGATTCGGAAAAAAAAATAACCTGCTGTTTTTGCAAAATGGTCCCCAAAAATCGTCAAAATCTAAAATAAGAAACTACGTATGCTCAAATATATAGATTAAATTCTTGTTTTATACGTAATTTTTAACGATGAAAGGAATAAGACCAACCCCATTACACTAGAACTAGCCGTTTTTGAGATATTTTAATTTTTTCGTATTTTCTCCGCGCCACCTTTGAAAATAAGTCCAGTTACCAAAATGGAGAAGGAAAATTGAATTATAAATGAATTAAATTTAATAAAAATAAAGATAACGTGGATATAAGTCTGCAGGGAGAGTCATGTGCTGCCCACATCAGATTTTTTACTTTCCCTGCAATACATGGTAATGTATAGGGAAGGTATTGGAATCATGGCGAAAATCGTAACTCGAGTTTTCGATGGATCTACACGTTTCGAGACCTCTAGAATACGAAAAAAACTATTTTTGATGTGACGTCTGTGTGTGTGTATGTGCAATGTATGTATCCACTCTAACTAAAAAACTAATGTAAGTCACTTAGATGAGACCCTAGTGCTGATTAGTTTTTGGTGGGATTCATAAAAACAGAACCTGACTTTTTTCGCGAAATGGCCCGTAAAAATTTCATGTATCCACTTTAGCTAAAATACTAAGTGACCAAATTTCACAAAATTTGGTAGATAAGTTAATTGTGGGACACTCTGGTGCTGATTAGATTTTGGTACGATTCGGAAAAGAACAATCTGCCTTTTTTACGAAATGGCAAAAAATGGTTAGTGTAATTTGGTGCCTTTTTTTACGAAATGGCCCGCAAAAATCGCCAAAATCTAAAAAAAAAAAGACTACGTATGCTGAAATGTATCAATTAAATTCTTGTTTTATACGCAATTTTTGACAAGGAAAAAACTATAACACACTCCATTATACTTTAGGACTAACCGGTCTCAAGATATTTGAGATTTCTTGCATTTTTGTTACGCCGCTATCGGAAAAATGTCCAATTACCAAATAAAAACAAAAATGGAATTAAAAATGCAAAGTTAGTGTTATTTGGTGCAATTAAACTCAGTCTAATGAATTATTAAAGAAATAAATAATATCTGAATTTGAGTCTGCAGGGAAAGTCATGTGTTGTCCACATCATATTTTTATTTATGTAGGACTTTGCCGAGATGAATTTTATTGTATTCTATGAATCATAAAGAAATATTTCATTCTTTTTCACCATTGACTTTATTCTATCAGAATGATGTACTTTAATGGCAACAGTTCAAGTAGCTATGCACCTTATTATTTCTTTTAAAATTTAAAAGAGAAATAAGAAGAATGGGATACGTGACAGACAGGGCCAATTCAAATTATACGGTTTAAATTTTCTGGGGATATTAGCGTAAGAAGTGTTGCACAAGATTACAGAAACTTTGGGAAAGTGAATTAAAACATAAGCTTTTTATACAACGCAATGAAAAATTTCAGAAACACAAAATAACATTGCAATAAACAAATTCCAACTACTCACAGTACGATGCAAGTTGTAGACAGTTTAAAAGAATTAAAATGATGTAAGGAAATTTCTGGTATTTAAAAACATCAACTTACCTGAAAAAGAATGTAAAATAATTAATTTTATGTTTTCATATTACAAAATTTAAACGCATTCTAATTATAACATAGTGTCACATTTATATTTGTAGTAATTTTACACTAATTTTTATTTTGAAAATTTTTATTTAAATTTCACTTAATGATACTTTAACAACTACCGAAATTATCTACAAACTAAAGATGATTTTAATTTTAAGCGGATACTCACAAGTTTACGGAGAGCGTATTTGTATAATTGTATAAACAATTATATGATTACATAAATATTTATATAAATAAAGGAAAAGCGATTTTAAAATATTTATGTGTTTGAGACAATGTTTTTGTAAGCTTGCAGCATTCAGCTACCCATTTTAAAATATTGATATTCTCATCAAACCATCCATCATTTAGCGATTGAACTTACTTGGGTATCTCTACACTTTGTATAATAGTACAATAGACACTCAATAATCCATGTCTCAGAAATCTGAACTCCGTTAAATCCGAGAAGTGATGATAATAATAATAATGATAAAACTTATAATAGAAACGTCTGACTTCTCACAACAATAGGAAAAATCTGATGTGGGCAGCACATGACTTTCCTACAGACTTATTTTCACATTGTCTTTGTTTAATTAAGTTTAATTTACTTTTAATTCAATTTTTGTTCTCATTTGGTAATTGTACTTATTTTCAAAGGTGACGTAGAGAAAATACGAAAGGAAAAACTAAAATATCCCAAGAACGTCCTAGTGTAATGGGGTTGGTCTTATTCTTTTAATCGTAAATAATTTCTTATAAAACAAGCATTTAATGGATATATTTGAGCATACGTAGCTTTTAATTTAGATTTTGAAGATTTTTGATGGCCATTTCGCTAAAAAAGGCAGGTTGTTTTTTTCCGAATCGTACCAAAATTTAATCAGCACCAGGGTAACCCACAATCGGCTTATTTACCGAATTTTATGAAATTCAATCCATTAGTTTTTCAACTAAAGTGGATACAGGTAATTTTGCGGGCCATTTCGCAAAAAAGGCGGGTTTTTCTATTCCGAATCGTACCCAAAACTAATCAGCACCAGATTCGCCTACAAGTGACTTACCTACCAAATTTTATGAAATTCGGTCAATTAGTTTTTGAGTTAGAGTGGATACAAAATCTACACAGACGTCACGCTAGAAATGGTTTTATCGTATTCTAGAAGTCTCAAAACGTGTAGATCCGTCGAAAACTCGAGTTGCTATTTTCGGTATGATTTTAATACTTTCCCTATGTATTGCAGGGAAAGTAAAAATCTGATGTGAGCAGCACATGACTTTCCCTGCAGACTCAAATTCATTATCTTTTTATTTCATTAACAATTCGTTAAATTTAGTTTAGTTGCACTAAGTAACACGCATAAATAATGGACTCAAACTCGGCATAGCGAAAATGCGAAAAAACTAAAATATCTAGAGAACGGCTTGGACAACGATTTAATTGCAAAAAATAACGTCCATAATTATTTAAAATGACAATGAATTGGCACTTTTACTTGAATTTTCGTTCTCAGTTGGTAACTGGATGTTTTTTCAACGGCGACGCAGCGTAGATTCCAAGAAAAGTAATACATATCGAGAAAGGCTAACCCTACTGTAATGGGGTTGATCTTATTATTTTCTTTGTTAAAACTTATGTACAAAACAAGCATTTAATTGATATATTTGAGCATACGTAGCATTTATTTTACATTTTGCCGATTTTTACGGGCCATTTCGCAGAAGAAAGCAGGTTACTTTTTCCCGAATCGTACAAAAGTCTAATCAGCACCAGGGTAACCCACAAATAACTTATCCACCAAATTTTGTGAAATTTGATCTATTAGTTTTTCTGCTATAGTGGATACAGGCAATTTTTGCGGGTCATTTCGCGAAAAAAGGCGGGTCGTTTTTTCCCGAATCGTTCCAAAAACTAATCAGCACCAGGATCATACACAAGTGACCTACTTACAAAATTTCATGAAATTCAGCCCATTAATTTTTGAGTTAGAGTGGATACAGACATTGCACAGACAGACACACACACAGACGTCACTCCACAAATAGTGTTTTCGTGTTCTAGAGGTCCCGAAACGTGTAGATCCGTCGAAAACTCGAGTTGCGATTTTCGGTATGATACCAATACTGTCCCTATACATTACCATGTATTGCAGGGAAGGTAAAAACTCTGATGAGGGCAGCACATGACTTTCCCTGCAGACTTATATCTACGTTCTCTTTATTTTAATTAAATTTAATTCACTTTTAATTCAATTTGCATTCTCATTTGGTAACTGGACTTATTTTCAAAGGTGGCGTAGAGAAAATATGAAACAACTAAAATACCTCGAGAACGGCTAGTCCTAGTGTAATGGGGTTGGTCTTATTCTTTTCTTCGTTAAAAATTACGTATAAAACAAGTTTTTGATGGATATATTTGAGCATACGTAGTTTTTTACTTTAGATTTTGACGATTTTTGTTGGCCATTTTGTAAAAAAAAGCAGATTAGTATCTTCCGAATTATACCAAAATCCAATCAGCACCAGAGTAACCCACAAGAGATTTATCTACCGAATTTTGGGAAATTCCATCCATTAGTTTGTCAGTTAGACTAAGTACGGGCAATTTTTGCGGGCCATTTCGCTAAAAAGCCGGGTTCTGTTTTTACGAATCCTACCAAAAACTAATCAGCACCAGGGTCTCACCTAAGTGACTTACCTACCAAATTTTATGAAATTCAGTCCATTAGTTTTTTAGTTAGATTGGATACATACATTGAACAGACAGACAGACACAGACAGACACACACACAAACGTCACGCTAAAAATAGTTTTTTCGTATTCTAGAGGTCTCGAAACGTGTAGATCCGTCGAAAACTCGAGTTGTGATTTTCGGTATGATTCCAATACTTTCCCTATACATTACCATGTATTGCAGGGAAAGTAAAAATCAACACTTATCAAGTCTTACACTGGAACATATAATATAAAAACTTTTTAATAAAATGCCTTGTTTTATTTTATTTAACTTTAAAATTCAAATATTTTTTTGCAACATAACTTATTACATTAATTGTTTTAAAATTATTTAAACTTTTAAATAAATATTTTATTTTTTAACATTACTTGTGTTGAATTTTTTCTTAAGCTTCTCTCTCATTTTTAACAAGGTTATTACATAGAATTCGAATTTTCGATAACACCAGATTATTTCAGTTCCATGCAACTCGAATTTTCCAGACTTTATTGTGCTATGATAATATACTTTGTATAATAATCCCCAGTTATCTACACTAAGGATGTGCTTGACAATGAGTGCAAGTATGTATGTGTATCCCACAATTTAAAAAGCAAATAACCCGACCTATATCCAACCCATGTCATGTTTTTTATTAAGTTCTAGTTAATGATTTTGATATGGTCAGAAAACATTCAAAAATACAAAAAAATGTTCTTAATTATTTACAAAAAAACCGACGCAAACCATCGAATTATATGGGCTAAATTTCTGTCACTTACATCAATGAATAAATTTTATGTTGTTTCACAACAATGTTTTTTATTTATGCTCACATTTGGCGATTTTGTTTGCAATGATTAGATAACTGCTATTACAGTTTCCTCATTCCAAATTAATGAAAAATTATATTTATATAATATTTATACCATATTAAAACATAATTAGAATTTGGATTTTACATTATAGGAATCTATTGATTGTAACTTAGCCTATCGATTTATTGTAATAAGATTTTAGTTTAAAATTATTGAAAATGTTTAAAATACGGACAATAATACTTAGAGGACGTTTTCAATTTTTATTTTCTTTATATACATAGTATAATATATAAAGAAAGCATTGTGACGGTGTCGAAAATTCGAATTCGAGTTTTCGACGGGAGAGCACGTTTCAAGCATCCCTGAACACGAATCGAACATTTTTGATGCGATGTCTTACGAACGAATGGGGCGATTCGAATGAAATTTGGTACAAAAATTGCAATTCGTGAATACTGGGAGTCTATTGTTTTGAAACACAATCGAATGTTCAGAACTCACCAAAATTTTCGAGTGAAATTTTGAAAAAATTATCAAAAAATCGAAACCTTTAATAAATTTACACAAATAGGCATTTCTTATGTAATTTTCCCTTACAAAACTATTGACATAAATTTTAAAACGCTAACTTGAACCTATCTCGAGATATTGAACAATTTTCAAATAAATTTATCAAAAAATCCCATAAATTAAAAAAAAATATTAATTGTAGAGATACATGTCCCCTTTAAAATGTAATATTATGCGATAAATTTGGGGACATCATTCTTGTAGATCTAACGCATTCCATTCATGAGTAAAGATACTTTGAGTAATACTTTTGTATTTGAACGCCAACAGTCATTTATCTGATATAAGAATAACTTATTTCTCAGTCCATAACGCTTGGCGAGATTTTGACGACGGATTTTTCAAAATGTCGCTAACTTGACGACTTTTTTAAATGTTGCCAAATTAACGAAAATCTCGCCAGATGGATAAAAATGACGCTAAATCAATAAAAATGACGACTTATTGATGAAAATTAAATATCTTCGAAAAAATATTAGTAGCTACTATAAGAATAACCTATTTTTTTTTTACTTTAAAGTAGTGAATTCATTACATTATATAAGGAAAGTAATGTACTGTCCACAACAGATTTTTTATTTTTGCTGTAAGACTTGTTAGCAAGAAATTAACTTATTATTAGCAATTTAACTTACATTAGTTATGCAATGACAACATACGAAAATTGCAGCTTTTCTTAACTTTTCTGCTGCATTTACACTGAGTACGGCGCTTTCTGAGGGTTCGTTTTCATCGGTAAGTACAAAAATACATACATATATATATATATATATATATATAATAAAAATTGATAAAGCACTATAAGATTAAAAGGTTCGAATTAAAAATCATATAAATGAAGTATGCTGTAACCGGGGAATTAAGAGGTCACAATCCCCCCTTAGGCTTTTTTTTAGCATATTGCCCTGTTAGCCTTCCCATCCATTTTTTATTCCATTTGTATCCTATTTCTATCTTATTTTATTATATATATATATATATATATATATATATATATATACAATCTAACCAGATATAAAATATTAAACGAGAGGAAATATAAGGCGCATTTGCTGCTTTATCAAAGACCTCGCTATATAGTATACAAGTTATAATAATGCAAAAAATGGAGAAATAGGAACAAATAAGGATAATAGGATAAAATAGGAACAGAAATAAGTGTCTCAACGGGGTCGTAGCGAGGTCAAGGGGGATTGTGACCCCTTTTCCTGGTTGAAGCATGCTTTAATTCCCGGGAAACACTCCCAGAAACCACCACACGCCTCAAACGACACTCTCACGCGTGCAAGGGAAAAACATAATCTCGACAGGTCCTGAAAGAGTGAACAAACACCTCAAAATCCAATACAGAAATTGAATATCAAAATAAAAAGACGTAATGAGCAACGAGTAAAGAGATGAAAACATACCATTCATGGCTTGAAGTCGATTATCTTATAAAATCCATATCACTAGTGCTGTATAATTCAAAAAACCACCCATGCATGTCGAGGAGTTTATTATTTTCCTTCTACATATACGCAATTCCATCCACCAACATTGTGAATCACATAAGTGGCTCACAGTTACAGTGATACAGTTTTTCGTGTATAGTTGTATGGTATTAAGTCTTCAAAATTAGTATATTCTTCTTCACCGAATTTTTTAATATATGCCAGGTAATATTTTCTGAGTATACGTGCAGGATATGATTGTTTCAATGCTTCCTTTAACATTTGTCTTTCACATATTATCCGATGTTCGGTTGATGAGTTCAAACGTTTGTATTTTATAAAGTTGTTAATGATGAAATGTCGCTGTATAATAATACTTAGATTACTATACCAGCTGGTGATGTAATTAATTTTGCAATCGAAATTTCTACGCTTGTCAAATATCTTGTGCAAAAATTTGGCATTTTTATCATGGTATATAGATATATCCAGGAACTACACTTCTTCCAATATATTTTGTTCACTTTCAATGAGTTCCAAGTTAGCTAGATAAAATCCAAAGTCAAATACTAAGGATTTATCGATCAGTCCAATCAATATATCGTCTACAAAGAGAAAGTATGGTACCTCATAATAATAAGTGTCCCATGTTCATATTTATATAAATAAGAATCGGCGAAGAGCGAAGAACAACCTCCTCCCATGGGAATTCCTTTTATTTGCTTATAAAAGACATTTCCATTGTATGAAATGTTTTCAAATAAAACAAGTTTAACCAGGTTTTTAAACTTGTTAATGTCATAAGTTACATGCAGTTTACGAGTTAAAAAGGTTTCCATTAATATACCAAACAAATCTTGTAAATTGATGTTGTTGAATAGGTCTTTGAAATCATGGCTCTTAAAAAAGAATTTGTCAGGAAATGATTTTATTCTGTTTACTACTTCATAGCTGTTATTAACCATAATAGTTCCCTCCGCTCTAATTTTCTTCATGATAGGTTTCAAAAGTTTCATTAATAAGTTATTTGCTTTTGCTAAATAAGTATTACATCCAATCGTGACAGGACGGAATTTGATTGTTTTTTGTGAAGTTTGGGTATTAGCACTAACTATGGAAATTTCACAGTTTTTATGTCTATAAGAATTCTTTTATATAGGGCTATTATTGTGTTTTGATTAACTTTAAAATGGCAGTGATCTTTTTTGTACATCACAGTGTCTTCATAACATTTATTAAGCTGTTCGACATAATATTTCTTGCACGTAATGGCATAGTTGTTAGTAACTTTATCCATGTATGAAATTACATAGTTGTGTTGAAACTCTTCTAATATCTTTTTATCGATCTGGTTTATAGTATCTGTACTATTATGCAAATAATAATATTGCTTGAAGGTCTTTAATATATTAAATTTCCAATTATTAAATAAAATGATATATAATATTTCTAATATTATTTATAAATAATAAATAATATAATGATAAATAATATTTCTAATATTAAATAAAATGTGGCGATAGGGAAACTATACTTGATTGCCATATGGTATATAAATTCATCAGTTTCTTTTGTAAAGATTTTTTCTATTTTATTAAAATCCTGATTTCGAAATTTGGTAACTAA